>JAQJVK010000005.1:22393731-22837452 GCA_035578135.1 Flexamia atlantica
AGCTGATCAAACAATATGGATGGCGATAACGTTATCGAGCAGACCCTCGTGCTATCTGATATGTTTGTCAAACGTACCTAAGGCTTCGCTAATGTTGCTGCGTTGCGTTCTTTGGGTTCCACGGTTAGTTGCCCAGACCATAATTTCTAGGGTTTGTTTTTTATTCCTGGGATTTACCACCTGAAATATCTTATCAATAACTATCGTGTTATTTTTTGTCATTAATGGCCGCCACCTGATTACCGCCTTCATCATTAATGACCAGATGGCCTGGAAAAACTATCGTGATTGATAGGAATGAAATGTTATTTTCTACTGAATTTTACAAAATCTAAGTAATATCCAAGGAGAAGGGATAATCTAACTATCAAATCCCTAGCCACAGTATTAAGATTGACGTATTAATGGTTTATAGACAAAGAAAAAAGAGATAAGATATGGGGCTATTCAGAGGTTAAAATTTTTATAGCATGTAAGGTTCTTCAGGTACAATATTTCAACTGTTGCAAGCATTATTTGGTTTAAGACTCGTTCTAGGAGTTGCAGAAAATGTATATTATCTTACTATAGCATATTTTATAGAGCCAATATAAAAAATTTCAAGTGATATTGGAAATATTTTTTCATCTTACCGGCACAGAAACTTTTTTTTTGGCTCGAAAGTTACTCATTGCCGATACCAGTCAAGAAAAATCTTTCGGTTAGGCCGGAAAGATTTCTGGAATACGATCACAGGAAAAAGAAGTAAATAAGAAGTAAATCAGCTGATTTGCAACAATCCGACGTTTAATGCATGTTTATAGATTACTTTTTAGAAGAATGAAGTGGCAGCACTGGCAGCAGTAGCATATGTTTGTTTGTTTGTAACAGGTTAGGTTTGAAGAATTGAGAAGCGTAGTGGTTAATGTCAGGATTGCGTGATTAAAAATATGTTTTTCCTGAGTAGTATGATGAAAAGTATCGTACTTAACACGGCCGGTAAGTTTTACCGTACTCGCATGAACTATCATGCTCGTCCGGCAAAATAACAGTACTTTCCGGTCTAACGACGTAATATACTTTTTCGCAACACTATACTAGTAAGTAGCCAATTTCCGCTTCCGTTTCAGTGTGGGAAGTCGCCGTTTACAAAAGAGTACGGCAAATATCAACTGAAGTGAAGTAACAAATCAGCTGGAGTGCGGTAAGAGTTTGCGTGCGGTAAATGCTCTATGTTGCCAACTCAAGAAAATAAATAGTATATCACACAATTTACATACATTATACTTATACATAAACACAACATACACATTTTAACTATGACGACCATATCTCAATTGTAACTGAACTGGTTTTCCAGGTTGCGACTACATACAGTTAATAGCGATAAGTTAATAAAGAGCAGTATTATTTGATCAATTTTTGCCGTCTGACGATAAGACGTATTCCTAGAAAGGCTTACTCGGTCGCTGAACAGCAGAGATGACGATTTTTTTATCTCCCCCGCACAGATAAATATAGTTTTGTACGTATTTTCTCTCTACAGTTTATTTAATGTTTTTCAAATCTTTTAACTTTCAGAGTAGTGTTTTGTTTCACGTACCCTGTATATTTGTTGCTGGTAGTGTCGCGAAAACTATCGTACGCAACTCAACCAGGAAGGTGTTAACGTTGCTCGCATGACATTCCCGCGCTCCGCAAGCGTCGCGCGTGAACTAGCATGCTCGCACGCAAATATCTACTTCTCACATTAGTTGCGTAATATACTATTTCGCAACACTACACTAGTAAGTAGCCGATTTCCGCTTCCGTTTCAGTGTGGGAAGTCGCCGTTTACAAAAGAGTACGGCAAATATCAGCTGTAGTGAGGTAACAATCAGCTGGAGTGCGGTAAAGAGTTTTCATTGAGCATTTACCGCACGAGTGCGGTAAATGCTCAATGTTGCCAACTCAAGAAATAAAATAGTATATCACACAATTTACATACATTATACATAAACACAACATACACATTTTAACTATGACGACCATATCTCAATTGTACATAAACTGGTTTCCCAGGTTGCGAATACGTACAGTTAATAGCGATAAGTTTATAAAGAGCAGTATTATTTAATCAATTGTTGCCGTCTGTGTGACGATAAGACGTATTCCTAGAAAGGCTTACTCGGTCACTGAACAGCAGAGATAACGCTTTTTGTTATTTCCACCGCACAGATAAATATAGTTTTGTTCGTATTTTCTCTCTACAGTTTAATTAATATTTTTTTAATCTTTTAACTTTCATAGAAGTGTTGTTTTTTACTTACCCTGTATATTTGTTGCTGGTAGTGATGCGAAAACTATCGTACGCAACTCATCCGGGAAGGTGTTTACGTTGCTCGCACGTAAACACCTACTTCCCGCACTAGTTGCGTAATATACTATTTCATCATACTGACACAGAAACAGCTGTTTTATGTTCCTTTTTGGGGCTCGAAAGTTACCCTATGCCAATACCAGTCTAGAAAAAAATTCCGGCAAAGACCTTTAAGACGTTTCTTTTAACATGGATTTTCCGTTATTTTTTCTGTTTTAAGCAAACAGCTGTGACACCTATATCTATAGTATATTTCGCAACAAGGGCCGAAAATGAGGTTTTGCTGGCTCGAGATCGTGTTTCGAATTCGAGACAAAGTCGAGAATTTGAAACGATCGAGAGCAGCAAAACCCTTTCGGCCGAGGTACGAACGCTATTTTTCATCACACTACCCAATGTAATATAGGCTTACCCTAAATAATTATAAAAAAAACGGATTATTGTTTGACTCACTTGAAAACAAAACTTGAAGGTTATGAATGAAGATACTGTACAACTTCTTTATAATGATTCAAAAACACAGTTTTGAAAATCATATGATCGCAACTATCCTGTCTTTGGAACCTATTGAATGCCGTATAATTATGGGATGTTCTGACGTTGTTTCAAGCAAATAGACGATCAGCTGACTTTCGGCCCTAGGGCCCCAAACGTTTTCGGTCCTGTGGCGGCAAACAGTGTGTTTCGGTCCATGTTTGACGTTTGTAAAACAGGTGATTTCGTCGTAGTGTGGTGAAAAATAGTTTGTGTATGTGTAATGATTATACAATAGTTTTAGGCAAATAAAATATAAATTTTACCCTCCATCATCTGCTTTTACCAAGCTCAGCCGTTGCTGGCAAATCAGCGAGTTTCTACAAGCCACTTGTGAGCCGAGTCATGAACTATGTATTCCTTCATATATTAGCTAATTTTAGAACCCGGCTTTCTGCAGTAATATGTCATAGTGAGCATAACACTTCCATGACGAAACTTCATTACAGAGCATACATTTAATCTGATCAAAGGATTATTGCTCTAGCCAGGCATAAATTTAATTTCATTCCTCGTATTAGAGTCAAACTGAATAGTGTATTAGTGGAAATGGCTTTTAATTGTCCAAAGCCAATCAGACTATAACATTTGCAGAGTTTTATTCCATTATACATTTAGAATATAACGCTTATATGTGCATTATTTGTTTGACAAAAACACAATTATTAATGGTTCAGTTAAAGAATGTTTGAGTTAATTAGCTATAACAATTTCTGATTGTTTTAACATGGATGTTTAATGTTTAATCACATTCAAATCCGTTTAAAATGACCGAACAACAAGTAAGGTTTCGATTTAAAGAAAACATTGGTATTCTGAATATTTTTAGAGGGCAGTAAAAACAATTGTTATAAACCAATACACTTCTTCAATACTTAATTTGTATTTAGTAAGGTAATACTGTATTTGAATGTAAAATATGAAGTCCAACTTATTTCGGGTAGCTAATAATAATTTAAAGACATAAAAAAGTGGTTACATCCCACATAGTTGATGAAGACGAAAGATATCGTTAGGGTTACGCTTTTGTTGCATGCGTTTGTGAACGAACTTCGACGTTTCTGGACGTGTTCTTTCCTTTCAAACGTTTAGCGATGAGAATAGGCAGAACAGTACAAGTTGCTTTCTAAAACCTGATAACTAACCAATTACCACCTCATATTATTTTTTTACCTTAAAATCGACGTAAATTTAATTTTGTATGCTACAGAAGATTAAATACCTTAAATCAATGAAGTCTATTTAAATTGTTTACACAATCTGTGATATCTCTTCATAATATAAAATTCCTATTTTCAATATTTGAAATTTTTCCCTGTTATATTAATTTTTCTCTAAAATCTTTCTTCCATTGAGCTTTTCAAACTGTGCAAAAGAAGAAAAATTAACTAGGAGCGATAAAAAAGCGAGCGACCTTATTATTCTACTTCTGTTTTCTACCTTATTATTCTACCACTATTTTCATTGCGCCCTGCAAGAAGATATATTTACTAATAACTTTATGAACTTGCCCAACTTAAGACCAAAGTTGATAACTTTATGACAGGCTTTGCAATTCAACGCAGTAAGTTTAAGCTATTTGATGACCAACTTAAAAAATGGTCCCTTGGAAATGTTTCCTTGTGTCATGTTTCACAATTTCATTATGAGTTTGGTAAAAATTATCTAGCCATATTAACAGTTGTATCATACCATCAGTATGTCATATTGTCGCATTATCCACTTGCCATATCGTCAGTATGTTAGTTTTGTCATATCTATGAGTGTTGATTTGTTATCCTCTGAAAAATAAATTCATGATATTTGACGAATAAATAATCTTTTCCTCTTCCAAATAATTTTTACGATAACCAATCAACATTTTAAATACTCGCTTATGATCTAAATAACCTCCCGGTTTAAACCAGGCCTGTTTTTATTCAGACATTTATTTGCAAATGACGCCTGCCTGGGGCGCACTGCCCCTGTTATACAGTCTTATCTACATTGTTTTGTGTGTCGGCACCTATTTCCATTTCACATAATAATTCTATGACAGTTTGACAGTATTGCTAATTAAAACCCGAAACAAGTTTTAACAGAGGAAGCAATGGAATTTTGATCCCCCTTTCCCCTCCCTTTTCCCCCCTCGGCTCCAGGAGTTGTCGCCTTGTTAAGGAGATCCACAGGGAGACGATCTGACCCTCCGAGATAGCTCCTTAAAAACCTTTTATCATACGTAAACTTTATCGACCCAACCAAGTCGATTACAGAACTTTCCATATGACCTACACATTTTCCATTTATGTCCTCCTTTGTTCTCCCGTTCATAGTGAGGTTGCACAGTGAAACTACCGTTACCTGGCGGATAAAAGCATAATATTTGGTATAAGGTAACTCATGGTATAAATAAATTTCAGCCTTGGAGCCCTTTTGCATTCAAAAAAATCCCATACACGGCACTAAAATCCAAAACGGCCGACAAATACGACAAAATGTTTCCTTAGAAAAAAATTAATTCCACTGTTAACTCTAAATTACAGCTTAATTCAACCAAGACTCTACAAAACAAACTTAAGATACACTAAATTATGTGAAAGAAATCGTAGGTGTGTATGAGTGCGTGTATTGGTGAATGTATGTGTATGTCTGTAGCAAAACACACAGAGCAAACATGTTATGCATGTTATGCTGGACATTGGGCAAAAACGGTAAAACCAGTTGAACTTAAATTTGATATGGACTTAGTATCATACATTAAAATTTAGATCTATTTGCATTCCGAAATTCCTTGAGGCCTCCACTCCATCAGTCTCCCAAATTCCAATGTATTTCTTACGTAATAAAGATTTGTTTTGAAATCATATTTACTGTACTTGGTTTCACGTACCTTTCAGGATTGAATTTCCATAAGCCATGCATTTCAAATGGCAAATCAGCTGATAATTATCATTATCAATAATTATAAAAAGAGAGTTGTATGTTGGAATATTTCGTGCTACAGCTGAAACTACATGTCGTAGGCGCTGGATCTTAGTGTCAAATTAAAGCTTGGAATCTCATGATGTGCACTATGGTGGTTTCATATTGATAGGTTTTAGGACTTCTGCATAGGATTTTCGGAAAGGGACCCATGTCAATGATTTTGGAAATACTCTAAATCGTTCTTAAGGTTACCATTTGAAATAGCTACTAAGGTTACTAATAGAATACAGCACTAAAAAAGACAAGAATGCAACAAAAAGAAAATAATCTCCCGTGCAAAGTCGGTGTTATCAACTACTTTTATGATAATTTGTTTTGAATTTTCTTCAAACAAGTGTACCCAACATAGGTAATAGAATTGCATTGACCAATAAGGCCTGTACTGAAAGGTGAACGTGGAACTGAATATAAATGAAATTTTTATTTGTTGAATTTTTATTTGTTGCTATTTACTTAATCATACACGTCAACGATGGGTGCAGTATCAGCTATTATTAAAAAAGATAGGAAATTACATACATATAACTTACTGCAACGATTTATAAGCACTAATTATAACGCTAGTAAGAGTCCCCTATTAAGAAAAAAAAATGGATTTTAAATTGATATAATGTACCTATAATCAATTACAATTGCAAATTACACTTGCACTTGCAATGTGGTGAACAGTCCATGCACACTTGCAGTTCTTGAAGTCTCCTTTGCAGGAACATGTGATCAATTATCTGCATGACTGCGAAACCGTAGGAATTGTTATCATAACTGGTTCCCATGTCTCTTAAATCTTCTTCCAAACAAAATTCTGCGGAAAAGGAATCACTTGGTGTGTTTGTGTGCTGGTCATCCAAATTCCCGCTTGATTAATTGCCCTTTCTATATGTTGTAGTTTATCATCCTCAGTCGGTGGAAGTTTGTCAATTACTGTATTCTTTTGAAAGAAATAATTCTGAGGTGGAAGGAGGGAAATAACCGTGTTTTTTGGGGAAAACTCATCCAAATTAGAATCACGGTTCTGTACAGAAATGTTTAGTTTGCTAAAAAGATAAAAAAATTCTGGAGAACTTTGCTTATCCTGCTGAGGTGTTTTTATGCTTTGGTGTCTTGAAGAGTGCAATGATAATGAACTCTCATGCACGATTCTCATGATTAGAGAGGGCTACGTTATTATCATCAAGTACATTCTTGAGATAATTCTGATACTGTCGTTTGCCTACGTCCGTCAGGTGTGAAGTGTAACTTACTATCAGAATTGACTGTGAAGGGTTGCTAGGTTAGGGAAACTATCCAAAAAGTGGTTGACATTTATAGTTTTACTCAGACTATCAACCTGTTGCTGGGAAGTTTTCTGTTTCGAAAGCCCCTGTTCATAATGCTGGACTTTTTTTATTATCTGTACCATCATGAAGCCTTAAAAAATCGCACCTTATAGTTGTACCACATGGATTATATTCACAACATGCTATTTTTTAAGGAAACTGGTTACTTACATCGTTTATCGTATCAAATGGAAAAATAATCCTATAAGCATTCTTATTGTACAATCAATATATAATTATTCTATTAAAACTTGATAGATAACCTTACCTTACTCTCATTATATCGCTCTCACAGAAACGTTCATTAGATCGTTATGACAATGAATTGAAAAACAAGCAATTTGGTGGTATAAAACAATTGGCGGGTTTTACCAATGTGTATATTTAAAAAGTTTAATCTTCTAAATTTTTATTTATTACATAAAATATAGTTGAGATACAGTATTCGTTTCCGAAAGTTAAAAGGTGATTTCAACGGCATACACAACGTTTTCCTTTTAAGGTGTCATAAAGAAGAGGCAGCCGTGAGACGTGTCTAAAGGCGAACTGCCGACGTGCCGATAGGTGGCAGTCATTGGCTCTACTGCAGGCTAACACCAGCAGTTACCTTCGTATTTCAAAGGTCACTTTAAATCATAGTCCAGGCAACAAAAAGGTATAGAGGGAAGTTTTTGGAACACAATTTTTGACTTTGCAGCTTTCTTTGGACTTGTCAGGAGGTGAACACATCAAGAGTCCCCGCCCGTAGCCATTCAGCGGGAGGAAGGAGGGGGGTCTGAAGGTACCATTTGAGGATTTATCTAAACTTTTTTATTCCCTATTAAACTGAAAAATTAAACAAAATTAAATTTCCCAAAAGTGTATAATGTGTTAATTTTGGTCCAACCACTCACACGGTAAACACTAATTTTATTGGTATTTTGAAAAATATCCCTTTCATAAGAAATACATGTACATGTTGATGTGTAGATTAACCCAGCCATAAGGAGATTAATTAATGTTATTCCAGGCACTCACTTAATTTGCTTCAGTAATCTCAATTCAGAAAATGATGGATTATGGAAGGTAAAAAGGGAAAATTTAGTTTTATCGTCTTTTAATCAAGTGCGGCTGATAAATATGCCAGACATAATTGACTTTATTGGATTAAATAACGATTTCTTCGTTTTGATTAGTTTCATTTTACAAAATTCCACTATTAGAATTTCACAAGTTTTGAAAATTTGTGAAATACTTAATAATTGGGTAAAAAGCAAATTAACGAGCAATGCAGATTGTGCATACTTTCCTCTGTTACGTTGAAATTATAAAAATATCTTTTAACACACGCATGCTTTATGCATGTGAGTTATTGAGAAAATCAACCAAAATGTAATACCAACAACTGTTTCAGCATTATATAGTTTTTAATAGAGCCACGAAACCAAGGTTATTTTTTGTGAGTATGAGCACTAAACTGGTTTTTATGATGATAAATTTTTAAAAGAAAGCGTCGTTTGAAAAAAATTAAGATAGGTGTATCTGAAAATAAAACTAAAATTTTGAAACAAAAGTGATTTGTCTTCAAAATTATATATGATTTATGGCTATTAGTAGGCATAAATGATTAATGTCTGAACTCCTTTCTAGTGTTTGTAAAAACTTGTAGAAGACTTGACCAACTAATTAAAAATGTCATTATATTCGCCTAATCCACAATTCCACAAATCCACAATTCTCTATAAAAGAAATAGTACGTTCTTCTCTGCCAACATGGACTTTTCATAATGCAATAAATTGGTTGTAAAAGCTTTTGGATTTATTCCTTCTGCTTGAATTGTTTTGCACAACCAGAAGTTACCTAAGGAGTTTTTTTACAGTGTCTCCAGTGCCTATTGTACCAATATCACCTGTACACAGATGATAAACAAATGTGAAATCCTTTGATGATATTTAAGAATCATTATTATTATTTGATTTTCCTAATAGCCTTCATAATATTAAACAAATTTTAGGCTTCACATTATAATTCTATACTCATAATCTTCGAATAAAAACATTGCGATATGTACTAATCTCAAAAATATTTTTTTAAAGGACACCGTCATTGTTTGAATAAACTCTACAGTACATTAGTTTGAATATTTATTGACTTTTTCAAAATAAATTTTAATAACTTTCAAAATTACAAAGTTGAAAACCCCAATTTCCTTCGATGGTATGACGAGAGGTGGGAGGATTCGATACAAGGCATCTCTCACGGAGCACGATAAATCTTGTTCAGGATTTTGTATGTAAAATATTCCAGCAATCTTCTTTATCAGTGATAATATGTTATCGGCAAAAAATGTTCTGTTTTCAAAGCTGCAAAATACGTTGGATTGAGATAATGATTTTCTTCGAAATATGTTAACGCTACGAAACAATTTAAAATGTTTGGCTCTTGCAGAGGCTACAATTTATAACGTGACACGACGCGATATGCCGGTAAATGAGCACAGAAAAACAAAATATGACGGTGAGTTTCTTGGGCTTCGGTTTATAAGCTAGACAATTTAACCGCCTTGCGGTTTGCAGCACCGCACTCATGAAAGTTTAGTATGTTCTTTTGTCTCCCGCGTTAAAATAAAATTTATAAGTACGACTAGAATCTACGCAATATTATAGACTACAAAATACTCCTCTAGTATTTAACTACAAAGTTTGTCCGGATACAAAACCAGTTTTTTTATCGGTTTACATTGGTTAACAATTTTGTTTCATAAACCGTAAACGGCGCTGATTCGACCCCTTAATTGACTTTCTGACTTTTTTGTTTTTATCAAACCGCTTGCCCCAATAGTGTATCGCTTGATACTAAAATACTTAAAGACACTTAAAAAGAAAACAAAATATACTCTATGAACATAATTTCATTTGTTATAACAAAGCAAAAATATATATCTTTACAAATAAATTTAAGGGTTTTGACTTTTTGCATTGTAGACTAAATTAAATTATAGATCTTGAAGGAATAAACCTCTTTTCAACGCTCAGGTAAAATGTCATCGAGGAATATTCCGAATCTGTTGTCGATCGATTCTTATAACAGCTCGAAGCATAATACATAATTTATACAGACTCATTATGGTCACGTCAACCCACAAAGCTTAGTAAAACTATTTTATTCTTTAGCACACCAGTAAGTTATTAAATATTGATAAGCAAAGGAACAATAGTTTGCTATGTAGGTATATTTCTAAGTGTACGTAAATAAAACTAAGTTAGTAGACACTATAATCGCATTCCAATATTACAAGAGATTAATTATGGTCGCTTAAAGAGTTGCTGATATAAAATAACAAATAGGTTTTTTACATAAGCTATTAGAAGAATTCAGTTGTGATATTGATGAATGTAAATGTATGTGATATTAAATTACATATTTGTTTTAAAGGTATAAAGTTATATTATTCTAGTCAGTACATAGTACATCAGTACAAAGGTATAAATATATTGTGTATATTGTGTCCATTACTATTCCATCGTCACAACCCTTTACCCTTTATTACTTAAGTAAATAATTTCTCCCCAAAACTTAATACTAATAGTGCGTGATCTGAATCTATGGAGAATCTTTTTTTAGGTTGTGAAGCGAGTAGTAGTTCAGTATTAGTCATTAGGATTATACAGTTCTTTGGCTTCCCCACGCCAAGACCCGACATATTTTCGTACATTACCTTTGTTTACATTATTTGAAAAGTGAAGAATCTCAATAAATATTAAAAAAAAAACAAGTAAATTTAGTGTATGTAAAAACACTGTATACAGTGTTGTAAAAAAACAGTTATATGATTCAGAATTCAAAGAAAACAGAACTGTCAGTGCTAACCAAGTCATTGAACCGTATCGCACTCATTTAAACAGATATTCGGTAAAGCCTTAATGGAAAATTGGCCCTATTGTGTGTTTTGACAGTGAGGTTCTTCTATCATGAGCATGATAAATTCAAACATTATTTTCCTGCCTTCTAGGGAACATGTTCCCTAGGGAAGGGTTTTATATTAGTTTAACGTGTTTTTTTATTCATGATAATAAAAGATGACGTTTAATCAAAAGGACTGTAAATAGCAAATATAAATAGCCCCGTTGCACCAACCTGCATACTCTGTGAATTTTAAAATACATACTGCGTATATTTCATTCTAACATAAATAAACGCAACATAGGGGATGAGTATGCAGGTTAACTGCAAATAACAATATCAAAATTGACTGGTTTTAATTTATTATCCAGTAAAGCTGAACTAAAGGAAGGCTTAAACCAAGTTTTATCAAAATAAGACATAAGGAAGATACAAGAATTTTTTTTTAATTTCATATAATAATAACATGAAAAATGAGTATGTAATCGGCTAAACTTTAATATATGAAGATATATATCAAGTTTTACTAAGATAAGAAATACGTGGGATGAAGAATTTTATAATATTTTATTTATTTATTATAAGGATATAATTCGGAAAACGCACAATGGTTACCACTAACGATACCTCAAATACCCAATGGACATAGAGCAATGGTTTAAAATGGTTCAATTTTATATTGAAGCTGAATTCAACTGTCCAGAAAAAATGTGATTAGTTTGTAAGTATAAACAATGCAAGATCAGGAAAATGAAAACCACAAAACAAATTCGTATATTCATTAAAAGTCGAAGGCTTTTTTAATTAAACCCCAAATTATGCTGTTAGTAGCGGATGCTACTGTGATTCGGGTGTTGCATTTATTTTCACCAAGCGAAGTCTTTCATATTATAATTACAGTAGTGAGGTAGGATAGCTATTTTTTGGGTCGAATATTAGGTTTCTTGCTACCACCATAGAACTTTGCATAATCAATGATCATGCATTTTGGAACTAAATTCAGCCCAGACCCCAAAAATAATACATCTAATTTTCAAAATGGCGGCTAAAAATTGTTGTAAGAGGACAAAATTTAACTATTTAGACCACGGGCCGCCAATATAAGACCCTCCCCCCGTGGGAATTTTCGACACATGTATTTTTTTGTTGCTACTGACATGTACTTTAAGGTTTTGCTTGTTTGCGACGTTTAAATTACAGCATAACCCAGAAAAACAAAAAATATCATTGATAAATCGTTGAAAAAAATAACATGGGATCTTATTGAAAAAGTCACCTGACTGCATTTTTTACATGCAATTTTTTAGATATTGACTCGGGACCAACGCCTATCATTGTTGGTAGCTAATCCTTTATTTTGGCAGGATAAAACTTTTCGGCCGCCATCTAGGGTCCGCCATATTGGATATCAATTTATTTTTTTAAATGTAAAGATGGTGTTGTGGCACATCATTATGAACTAGATTTTTGCGCTGATTACAATGTTGAAATTCGTTTTTGAAAATATGCATTCGTTAAAAAGATATGCACTAATAAAAATTTATCCCTATACATTTCTTATGGACCTTTCGTATTTTCAATATTTTTTGATTATTTTTCTTCTATCTCTCATTTAAATAAAGATATGTAGTTCGTTTTAGTCTTAAAATACTCAGTGAAATACCGGCTTTAATTTGTGATATTAATCACCAACATCAGATAAGTGACAGATGAGCTGTAAGGCTCAATTTAACTTAAAAATCAATTTTTCAGAAATTTAATTTTAGTCAAGTATTAATATCTCCGGTTCCAAATTAGGTATTGAATTCATTTTGGTCTTAAATTACTCAGTAAATCATCAGCTTTCATGTAAAATGACTTTCAATAATATTAGAGTGAAGTTTATGAAACTTTTGAGCTTTCACTCAACATTAATTCGTTTACTTGCATAATTTTACATTTCTTCAAGGATTTCTCTAGTTCCAAAGATGATTCAGAAATCGTGAAGGTCTTAATTGACTTATTAGATTATTGGCTTTCATCTGAGTCATAAATTATTATTATATTTTGAGTTTCAACTAAGTTGTGGTTCTAAAACCCACATAAAATTAAAATTTTCAGACATTTTCGTTATATAAGGACTGATATCTGCAGTTCCAGGAAAGGTCTAAAGTTCTGAATGTTTTTAAAAGACTCAGTAAAATATCGGCTTTCGTTTGAGACTGTGATAATTTAATTCAAACACGTTCGGGGTGAGTTATAATCCAAATTAAGAGTAAAATTCAAAAATAATTAAACTTTATATCATAACAAGCCTTAAAATTCGTTTACAGCTTAACCGATTTCACGTATCAATATTTCTAATAAAAGCAGACATATCACTGCTTATTTTAAGACCAAAATGAACTAAATACCATATTTAGAACCAGAGATATAATTACTTGATTGAAAAAAAGTTCCCGAAAATTGGATTTTTAAGTTAAATTGAGCCTTACAGCTCATCTGTTACTTGTCCGATGTTGATGATTAATATCACAAATTAAAGCCAGTATTTCACTGAGTATTTTAAGACTAAAACGTACTAAATATCTTTATTATAATGAGAGATAGAAGAAAAATAATCAAAAAAAATATTGAAAATACGAAACGTCCATAAGAAATGTAAAGGGATGAATTTTTATTAGTGCATATCTTTTTAACGAATGCATATTTTCAAAAACGGATTTCAGCATTGTAATCAGCGTAAAAATCTAGTTCATAATGATCTGCCATAACACCACCTTTACATTAAAAAAAATAAATTGATATCCAATATGGCGGATCCAAGATGGCGGCCGAAACTTTTTATCCTGCCAAAATAAAAGATTAGCCGCCCAACGATGATAGGCGTTGGTCTCGAGTCAATGTCTCAAAAATTGCATGTAAAAAATGCAGTAAGGTGACTTTTTCCAATAAGATCCCATGTTATTTTTTTTCAACGATTTATCAATGACATTTTTTGTTTTTCTGGGTTATGCTGTAATTTAAACGTCGCAAACAAGCAAAACCTTAAAGTACATGTCAGTAGCAACAAAAAAATACATGTGTCGAAAATTCCCACGGGGGAGGGTCTTATATTGGCGGCCCATGGTCTAAATAGTTAAATTTTGTCCTCTTACAACAATTTTTAGCCGCCATTTTGAAAATTAGATGTATAATTTTTGGGGTCTGGGCTGAATTTAGTTCCAAAATGCATGATTATTGATTATGCAAAGTTTCATAGTGGGAAAGTCAATGGTGGTAGCAAGAAACCTAATATTTTCATACTAACCTACCTCACTACAGGGGGTAAACACAAGAATGAAGGATTCTTGTCAATCTGCCCACGTAAAACTTAAATTATGAAACCAACTGCTCTCTCGTTCTTGTAATATCCATGTTCAATCTTCTTTCCGGAGAAAATTGTTGGCAGGACAGCTCATTCTCCGTTGAAATTTATAGTTTCTTATGTTACTGTTTTACCATGTACGCTGTATTCTAGTAATCAATATTGCTCACGCTTTTTTTACCTTTTTCCTAACTTTGTAAATCCGAGATATACTTATTACTTCCATAAAACCATAATAACCTTTTTAAACAGACCTTTCATTGTTACACTCTATTGTAGCACATTCTAATAAAGGGGGATTAGATTTAAATTGAAGTAAACGTCTTTGATGTCAATAATGCCTTCTTGAAATTTTAAATTAACGCTAATAAAAACTTTAGAGTCACGTAAAACTTTAGGCTCTTAATCATTTAAAAGGGTTTTCTACTAATTAATTATACAAAGGTCTCCTCTCGGCCATTAGTTCCGTGATTGCAGGCGTCAGCGTGAGTGTAGGGCCCATTTGAATTAACCGCGTCCACTTAGGTACAATGTTTCATAATTGTGTTTTACATGTTACCGTTGGTTATCTATGCATATAAAAGCCAAAACGGTTGACTGACTCACTCACTCACTGATCAGAGTTTCTCAAAAACTGTAAGACTTTGGGATATGAAACTTGGCCAAAATATTATTGTTAAAGGCTCTAGATGCGTACTAAGAAAGGATTTAAAAAATATTCTTTCTCAAAAGGCTAAAATAGAGTACATTTCAAAATTCAAAATGGCAGCCATATTTAGTTTACTAAGTTTATTTTTTCAAAAACTGAAAAGCTTTTGGCCATGGAACTTAGCACGGATATTATTTATAGATTATAGATGAGGAGCACTGAGAATCTTAAAATATTTTCTCTCAAAAGGTGAAACAGAGTTAATTGTCCAATTTAAAATGGTGGCCTTTACAGTTTTTAAAGCTTATAAGATGACAAAATGCGGATCGAAGATATATGGAATATTGAGAAGAGGCAAAACAGATTCAAAATTCCATCTGCTAAAGGTAACCTATTGTGGCCAGCATCGATATAATTTGTCAAACACTACTTAAACCACTCACGTTATATGGACCTCCAGAAGTACACGAACCAGAATCTTAAATCTCTGCATGGCTATTTTATTCAGAGCATAAAGCTTCCAATAGAAACTGTGTTTCTTTATATTTGAGAGGGAGAGTTTGAGTGGCCAAAGGGGCTTCAATTTTCCATAAAAATGACTATTGCTACCATGCATTTTTTCTAGCACATGAAAGATCCGATCTTCAATGAGTTTGAGAAATTTTAGGGGAATTACGATCCTCATTCTTTGGCAATACATTCATTTTCTATTTTTTCTTACAATTTTCTCTCTATCAAAAATTACATATTAAATTAAGATGGTAATATTTAAAATAAAGTGCTATTTATTGTCGTTGAAGGAATTTCATATCCCGGGTTATACCTCATATTCTCATCAGTCAGACTGGCCGACAGGATTCAAGCAAGTGCACTATGTGCGCTAGGTGCAGTGGAAGTTATGGGTTAAAACCCCTGAAATGGCAATGGCATTTTATTACCTAAATACTAATGAAAACCCAATTTTGTGCCCAAAAATGGATAATAGGCCATTAGGTATTTTTAAGACTAAATTGCTAAATTAGAGTGTGCCGGTAAATGGTAGCCGATTCATGGGATTTATCCATCTTGAGGGATGTAAAAGATTCTATAGAAAAAACGTTTCAGCTTCTCATTTTAGGCTGGGGTGGAATCACTATAAGGGTGTAACCAAACGCTTACAAATCTATAGCACACAGACATAATATATGATTGAAACTAATCAGTCCATATGGTAATTTGTAAAAAGTAAAAATTGCGTATTGCAATCAAAGTACAATTCAATTAAAAAAGAAATCTTTCAGCAGGCGAAGCGGGTACCTGCTTGTTCCGTTTATAATTTCGTAAGCGAAATATTTGAATAGTTACTGAGGGCTTATTGCAAGTCACAGGATAATGGGAAAAGGCACATATTAAAGGTGTTGATCTCAGGAACTCGGGGAAAAACTGGAATTTATTTAAATTTATTATTAAGTAGGAAATAATGTAATATATCTACTATTTAAAAAGCATTGGGGTCTAAAAACGTCTGCTTTGTTTGCATTAAAATATGTTGCCTAATTCAATACCATGTGCTAGGTATTAAAATTTGGTAGATATAAAAGCCAGTCCAATAGGAAGGTATAGTATTATATTAAAGAAGGATTGTTTTAGTTTAATTTTTCCCTGTTAGGGGATCTTGGTCCGTTCAAGCCACTATTATAAACACGAAAAAGTTGTTCCTTTCAAACTTTGTTACGGTACTCTCGAGTTTTAATGATTGAAAAAGAAATCTAATTTTAGTCGATCCACCATCGTTGAAATAAGTTAAAAGATTGAATGAACTTGAATCTGTAAATGAAATGAAACTACTATCTTATAAGAATGTTCAAATATGAAAGTATAACAATTACTTTTTTTAATATTTGTTAGCTGTAAAACAGAATTAAATAATTAGTTGTATGAAATTGTACAATTACGTGTAACGTGCAAAATGCGATTTGACATTTTCCCCTGTCTTATTACATGAATTTTTTAAATAAAAAAACAACAAATAAAACAGTACAGGTTTTAAATTTATAATTGCTGGCTGATATTGTTCGAAAATTTGCAATAAATCATAGACACGCGTCAAAAATGTGTCGGTTGGACTAGATTAAACCACCGTTATTTTTATTGCAAAAGCTGTTGGGGCAGTTAAATTTTATAGTGATTCGAATGTTTGTTTATAGTTATATTTTGACATGCTGTATCTGTTATTCCTTATGGCAAATTATATTTATTAACTTTTATAATCGGTTGTCACAGCCGTAATAAAAAGTAGAACGTACCATGACTTTTACGGAACCACTGAAATATTTAATGAGATATAATTATTTTACAAAACAATAGTGTGATATTGTTTTACTTAGTGTGTAATTCAGTTAAAGAATCGACAAATATAATTTGAATGTATGTAAAAATATTCAATTCTAAGAATTTGGATATTTTGAGTTGTGGAATCAAAATATAACTAAATAGACAGAGTAAAATCTTTAGTGCTAGTTATATGAACGAAGTTTAAACATTTTTGTATAATAGGTTATGGTCTTCAAATTCCTGTACGAGCAAAAATCCAAAATCCGTTATAGCTATGACAGCATCTCTTGTAATAAACAAAGTAGATTAGTTAATTAAAACCATTTTTATTAATTTAAAGAGTTACATCAGTCGTGAATAAATCATGTTTAATAAGTATAAAAGAGTTGTTTTAGTATTGGGAATGGACAACGAAATAAGTGGGGGACATTTGGTGTGACAGAAAAAGCGGTTTGCACCATCCTCAGGCGTCAGGAATTGCTGACCGCCACTATCCACTTTGAAACAATAGCTTATGTTATATTTATTTCATTTAAAGGATAACATACCTCTAATTAAAACTAGCAATTATCATGGGGGCTCATTTGACCGAATCTGTGTAATTTGTTGCATTTGACCGATATCCTAAAACTAAAGAGTTGGTTGTATTTTACCGAATTTATGATTTGTTGCATTTAACCAAATATTTAGTTTATTGTATTCGACCAAATCTGTGACTTGTTGCAATTTACTGAAATTTTCTATAGTTTATCGCGTTTGGCCGAATCAGTGGTTGTTTTTTGCAAAAAACGAATTTATAAATACATGATTTGTTGTATTTAATAACGTTTTGGTTTGTTGCATTTCGTCGGATAACTGTATTGAATTACATTATAATCAGTTTTAGTTTTAATTCTAGCAGATTAGAAATTCCTGTTTTTAAAACTTTTTCACCTGTAAAGTATAATAATTGTTAAGCAAAACTTAAAGGCAAATTTACTTAACACTCTAAGGGCTACTAAGCAAAACCTTATATAAATATTAACCTTGGGCTTCCTTTTGAATTTCAGTGATATTTGTTGTCTCAGCAAAGCTTCAGAGCACTTATTGACAGCGCCTGCACCACGAGCCACACTGCACGCACGACGCGGGAGACTGGCGGGTGGCGTGGCGCGCCGCCAATATATGGCACACCGGCGCACCTCGCGGCCGAACACCGAACTAGCCCTGACTTGTCCATCGTTCAAGAGGAGTTGACTGGAGTACTTGTTTCAAAAGATGGCAAATGTGATCCTGAGCATTAACGGCTGGTGAAAATTTGTGCTGAACATACGCGCAATTTAAGTATAAAAACTCAAATATTCTAATTGTTTGTTTCATATTTGGATTTGGTTCCACAACAAAATCAATTTACTTTGTTTAATCATTACTCTATGTAAAGTTACTGAGTTATAGCAATATATTATTAACTATTGGCTTAAAGGGGCTAGATGACTCTAATCACAAGAGGGAAAAAGACCGGGACGTAGCCCTGGTTGCGTATTTTAACCGGAATATGAGTGGAGAATACTGCACCCTTACTAAATCAAGATTTTTACTGAAGAAACTACCTTTTTAAATGACAAAACACATGGTTTGGCTTCTATTATGCAGGAGTATCATCAGCAGAAAGTCTTAGATTGGATATAATTAAAACAATTCCTCATTGCCAGTAGTGTTGCTAGGCTATGCTGCAATTAGTTCTCTAGGAGTTCTAATCAATCACAATTTTAGTTCTGGGAGCGAGAAAAGCCTTTGTATGTTATTTAACCTTGAGACAGGCTTACGGTTGATTTTATGAGTGTTAAATACCCCCGTCGCAGCAGACCTGCGTACTCGGCGAATTTCCATAGGATTTATTTTGTATATATAAGCATTCAGTTCTTATCAGTCAGTCAATGCGGACGGACGTGCAGCGGTGCTCCGTGTTGTAGCTTGAAGTTTAGCGTGTCTGCCTACTGCCCGAACATAACCTGTACCGTGTTGTATTTCTGTGTTTTAATTTTAGTTTATAGCTTTTCACAACAATTTTTAAGTGCGTGTACGTTCGTTTTTAACTCTGCATAAAACTGCTGTGAGTTTTTATTTTGCCTATGAACGATTGCATCCGTTACTTTCGTGGTTAGGCCTACTGTGTATATTTTATTGCATATCGAGGTCGGTGAACAGTGATCTGAAACATTAAATATGAATTGTGCTATGTGCTCACGCGAGGTCTCATCCGGCAATAATATTAAGGACTCAATTAAATGTGTAGAGTGCAAATCAATTTTCCACGTGGCGTGCTGCAGGATTCGGACTGTCGCCAAGCTAACCGCGATGTCGGCTCAAAACGTCGCCGCATGGAAATGTGACAAATGCAATAATTCTTCATCTACATCTGTGAGTAATTATGATCCCAATGAATCTAAGTTAACAACAATTTTAACATCCATGAAACAATATATGGAAGAGCATTTTGCAACTGTTGAAGAAAAGCTCGAAAAGTTGCATAAGTCGCATGAAGATCTTAATTTAAAAATAAATAAGCTCGAGACCGAGAACACCTCGCTCAAGGAAACATGTGAGGCATTACAATGCAATAATATGAGACTCGAAAGCAAAATTAAAGAGCTGGAAACCGACCTCGTTGACCTGCAACAGTATTCGAGGAACCAAAATGTAGAGATACGAGGAATATCTTTGACAACTAACGAGGATGTATATTACATCTTGCAAGTAACTGCAAAGGCCTTAAACATTACCTACAATCGTGACGCGATATCTATCGCACATCGCCTCCCGGTGCCGAGAGGTCGCACTTTCCCACCCAGCATTGTCGTGCAATTTACCTCCAGAACGACTAAAGCCGATTGGATTCGTGCTGCGAAGGAGAAGAAGCTGAAGACCACAGATTTACACGCATCATTTCGTCCGGGGCCGATTTTCATTCTTGACCATCTGACACCTTTGAACAAAGCAACCCTCGGACGAACCAAGGCTTATGTCAAGGAAGGTCTTCTTGCTTTCGCCTGGGCTCGTGACGGCAAAATTTTCGTCCGCAAGTCATCTGAGTCGGCTCCTGTACGGGTACGATCGACCACGGAGGTGGAGAGCGTCGTGGGAGCGCGGGGTGACAAGGCTGACAACAAGGCGGGGGACGGCGGCAGCGGTGGCGACGGCGGCGGCGACAACTAGTTAGCAGTCGACTACGGTAACAACGGCAGTAACAAGAACCTTAGGGCTTCTAAACGATGCACTTATTTTATAATAATTTATATAGATTCTATAAGTGTAACATTCTGATCAAAATTTTTTTTATATAATTTTTTCATTAATATTTGATATTATTGCAATAACAATGGTATTTTTATTACGAAAAATAAATTGCCAGTATTAATAAATATAATTGATATGCAGATATTCACGTGTTATGTTCTATATGTTTGCATGTTTTGTTTTCAATAGCTTCCAATTAAATGAATAAATTAGTAGCTTTAGCACGGGAATGCGCATCAAAAATAAAAATCCTGCACCATGCAAATTAAAAGCAGGATAACATTGACCTGTTAATGTAGTATTTATTTTGGATCGATGGAAAGTTGTTTTCGTTCTGATTTTTGCATGGAATTCAAATGAATTAGTACTTTTTTAGATTTGCCTCAAGTACGTGAATGCATGTCATATGACAATACTTGTCGTTATAGTAATAAACTAGAAGGATATATTTTGCCTGTTAATGTATTATTTATTTTAATTAAGAGCTTCTTGTTTTCGTTGCATTTATGCGGTTAAATTTAAGTAAACTAAAATATTGGGGATCTGTTTTAAGCACGTTAATGCACTTCTTATAGCACCTGTGAACGTTTTAGATATTCACGTGTATTCTTTTATATCTGATAGCATGTTTCTCTTGTTTTTAATAGCTTCCAAATAATTAATAACAGTTAATTTTTGTATGGGAATGCACGTTAAAAATAAAAATTCCGCACCATGCAGGTTAAACGGGAGGCACACTGGGCATTGACCTGTATGCAGTATTTATTTTGAATCGATGGAATAATTTTTGTTTTGTTTTTTTACACGGATTTCAAATGAATCAATGTATTTTTTAAATTTACTGTAAGCAAGTGAATGCACGTCAAGACAATATTATCAGTATTATATAGTAACAAACTAGAAGTTTTTCCCCTATTTATGTATTATCTATTCTTAAATAATGGCTCTTCTTTTCGTTGCATTTTTGCATAACACTAAGTAAACTAAAAAATTGGGGATCTGCCTTATGCAACCATTAACTGTTTTTAATATAATGTTAGTCACAGCTTTTAATTTTATCGCATTAATTATCTCAAATAAACATTTTGTTTACTGTAATAGCTCTGATTAGTTAAGTTAATTATACTCTGTGAAGTTTTCTCCATTTTTATGTGATATATGCTACCCATTTTTTACTAGGCCTACGTATTTTTCTTTTTGCGAACAACAATATTAACTTTCTAATAAATTAAGCAGAATGTACAATTATGAAAGCTTTGAGTAATAGAATGTGAAGACTAAGGGGCAAGGGCAGACTAGCTGTTATCACATTTTATTCTTTTAATTTTAATACATCTAGCGTTGCACCTAAATAATGTTTCATGACGATTTGAACTCTATTGAAAATTACAGAGATGTTAACGAAACAATATATAACAATTATTGGGATTTTAAGTTTTTTAGTGAATTTGGATGTAACGTTGGTGATAAAATATCAATGATAAATTTAAATATTAGAAGCTACAACAGGAATATAGATGAATTGCTTGTAACTTTAAATTATTATCACAATAAATTTGATGTTATTGTTCTAACGGAAACCTGGATGAATGAAAGTTGTGTGCCTGTTTGTATGAATGGATATGATGTGTTTGTTAATAAATGTAGTAGGAATCAGAATGATGGTGTGGTTGTGTATGTAAACTCAAACTCTGAGTTGGTTGTGAGTCATGAGGAAGTGTGTTTGCATGGTGCCACAGGTATCAAAGTCGACTTGATGTTTGGCGGTGAGCGGGTGGCTCTCGTTGCTGTTTATCGGAGTCCCTCGTCTGACCTTGAACTCTTCATTAGTGACCTGGAAACATTCCTTGATAACCGGCGCGGGGAGGGGCAGTGCTGGCTGGCGGGTGATCTTAATTGTTGTATATTGCCGAAAAATATTAATGTGCTATCACAGAAATATCTTGACGTTATGTATGGGGCAGGGTTTACTTCATGTATTAATTCACCTACGAGAGTAACTCCTAACACTGCTAGCTGCATAGATCACATTTTTACTAATTTAAAAAATATTCACCGAGTCATGGCTGCAGTAATTAAGACAGAAATAACTGATCACTATGCTACTGTTGTCATGATTGATTTTGATCGGGTTAATAAGTCTGACAAAGCTGGCAATAACTTGAATGTCTCTTTCATAGACTTAAATAATGTTAGTCAGCTATTATCTTTGAATGATTGGTCCGCGGTTTTGGAAACTGATGAAATAAATGTCGCAACTGATTTGTTTGTTAGTAACATACAAGAAATTATTTCTAAATCGACCAAAGTAAAATCTGTAAGTTCCAAATGTTTTAAAATCAAACCTTGGATGACTTCAGGATTGCTAAATTCTATACGAACTAGGGATAAATTAAGTAAAAAATTAAAAAGACAGCCTTTTAACCCATTATTAAAAACTCAACTTAAAAATTACAGGAATGTTTTGAATGCAGCTATCAGAAGTGCAAAAGAGGAATATTTCCGAAAACAAATCTCTGATTCAAAAGGTAATAGTAAATTGCTTTGGAAAAATATCTCTGACATTACTGGATTGAATAAAAAGAAAATACTTTTTCCGGTTAATAGTTTTATTGAGAGTGGGGATAGCTCAGAATATAAGGACGTTAGGGAAATTGCATCAGACGATTTTAACGAGTATTATGTAAATGTGGGAGCTAACCTAGCCCGTGCTGTTCCCCCCGTGACGGATCCTGTTGTTAATGACGAGGACTTCGCTGTTGACTCTGTTTTCCGGCTGTCGCCAATAAGCGAGGCGGAACTTGTAAAAATTGTCAATGAACTGAAAGGAGGTTCTGCCCCAGGTGTGGATAACATTCCTGCTGAAATTATTAAGAGGAATATTCATTGGCTTAAATTGCCTCTCTTGAATTTAATTAATCGTAGCTTGGCAAATGGTATTTTTCCAAATTCTTTCAAGATGGGTAAAGTAATTCCTATTTATAAGGGAGGGGATAAGCAGCAGTATGTTAACTATCGTCCTATTAATTTAGCCAGTGTTCTTTCTAAATTATTTGAAAAATGTGTCAGAAACCAATTGGAACATTATTTATTAAGTAACAACATTCTTTTTGACAAACAGTATGGATTCCGCAGAGACAAAAATCTGAACGATGACCTCTACGATTTAACTAAAAGTATTCACAACGCTATTGGAGACAATAAAAAACCTCTTTTAATTTTCATAGATTTAGCGAAAGCCTTCGATACAGTAGATAGAAAGCTTTTATTGAAAAAACTTTTTTGTATAGGCGTAAGAGGAATTGCACTCGATTGGTTTGAAAGTTACTTTACAGATCGGTACCAAGTTGTCTCTATTAATGGACTTAATAGTTCGCCCAAAAAAATTGACTATGGGGTAATTCAAGGATCGACTTTAGGACCTCTTCTTTTCCTTATTTATATTAATAATCTTGGGAAGGCAAATTTGGGTTCTGCAAAAATTTTTCTGTATGCGGATGACACCGCATTACTATTTGAAGGCGACAGCTGGGAGGGTGTCTACAGAGATGCGGAGTGTGGCCTGCTCACTGCCAAGCGTTGGTTTGATCAGAACGGGCTGACTTTAAATTTATCCAAAACCAAGTGCATGCCAATATCTTTAAGAGCCTGTTCTGATCCTACTAACTTAAGTCTTAGGTTGCATACTTGTGGTGCTGGGAATGGATGCGTAACGTGTGAGTGTGTTCAGTGTGTGCATGAATACAAGTATCTAGTATCTAGGAGTGGTATTTGATTCCCGCATGAAATGGTCTGAGCATGTAAGCTATATTAGAAATAAACTACGTAAATTTATTTTTATTTTTTCGAACCTTTCAAAATTACTTTCTTTGCCTCTTCTTAAAATAATTTATTTTGCTTACGTTCAGTCATTGCTTCAATATGGGATTTTAGCATGGGGGGGTGGTTTTAAAAGTATTATTTCTCCAATTGAAATTATTCAGAAATCTGTAATTAAAGCTGCTCTTGGCAAACCACGCCGATATCCTACTGAAAAACTTTTTGATGATTTCAAAGTTTTTAGTATTTCTCAGTTATACAGTAGAACTCTTATTTTGTATATTTTTAAAAACAAGCAAACTATATTCATCCAGCTTAATCATAATTATTTAACCAGATCCGCTGTGAATACAGGGATTCAGTATCCAAAAATAAATCGAACAATTAACAAAACATCCTCACATTACTTAGCAGGTATAATTTTTTCAAAGCTTCCAGAATTTTTAAAACACCCTAATCAACATGTTTCTTATAGTTACCTATAAGAAACATGTAAATAACTGGTTATTGATAGTCGGTAGAGATCGAATTGATAGTTACCTCAGCTCATTGTATTCATAGACTGTGTAAAAGTTGCTAGAGTGAATGTGTATGAATGCGTACGTGCGAGTGGGTATGTGTATGTGTGTGTGTGTGTGTGTGTGTGTGTGTGTGTGTGTGTGTGTGTGTGTGTGTGTGTGTGTGTGTGTGTGTGTGTGTGTGTGTGTGTGTGTGTGTGTGTGTGTGTGTGTGTGTGTGTGTGTGTGTGTGTGCGCGTGTGTGTGTGCGTGCGTGTGTGTGTGTGTGTGTGTGTGTGTGTGTGTGTGTGTGTGTGTGTGTGTGTATGTGTGGGTTTAGCGTGTGTGTTTGTGTGTGTGTGAGGGGTTGGAATGGTGTGAGTTTGGGGGTAGGGGGGGGGGCTGGGAATGGGTGCGTGAGCTTGTGAGATCCAGGTTTCCAGCGGAAATTAATAAATAATTTTATATATTTTTATCTATCAGTAACTTAATACTTGTTGTATCTTCTATATTTCCTATGTTTTTAGTTTTCTAAATAAAGTAATGTTATTTTAGTTTGTAAGTGCTGCAGTGTCTGCTGATGAACTGATCTGGTGGGACTCATTCCTCACACACAGGCGAGATAAGCCTATGTGAGGTTTTTCCATTTAAATATTTGTAAATTGTTGTATGTTTTGTTTCTGGAAAATAAATATAGATTTGATTTGATTTGATTTGATTCAACTTATTTGAAGGAAAATATTATTTGTATACGTTAAGTAAATAATATACTAAAAACGTATATTTAATCATTCATGAGCTTTAAACATGAGGAAAATTAACAAAGAGGCCACATTGGTTTTCGTTAGTAATATATACACTAGATACATTACATGCATTAGATACATACACTTTTGTATTTTATATAATTCTTAGTCTTTTAATTTTTAATAACTGTAATATTGTTATAGTTTATAAATGTCAACAAACATATAATCAATGAACTGAAAACACTCAAAACAAACAAATAACTTAAATGTCATGAAAAAATTGAATTCAATCATACGGTCAGTTTTACAGTAATTAAAACATCCCTGTTGCAACAGACCTACATCTCCAGCCAATTTCAATAAAACATATTATCAATTCTCATCATTGTAAACATACCATATATTATGCTACATTTTCAGGCAGTTTAGACAAGACATCCCCCCCCAAATGTTCATACTTTCTTTATTAATTTTTAAAATAATTTGTATTTTTTATATGGTATATATTTGTTGTAAAATCTTGATCAATGAACTCTAACTATTCAAAATAAACACAAATAAAATATTCATCTCCTAAAAATTTAATCATATGTTCAAAATTATATTTTGTTTTTATATCTTAAATCAGGGTGACTATACTTTTTGGAGGGAAAAATTAAAAATAATATTGGACAACGTACTGTGTTTAGCACATCCAATATTATCCAATATTTAAGCAACGGATTGACGTAGAATAATAATTCAAAATGCTAAATTATTTGTTTTTTTTAAGCTGAATTCAATTTTGACAATTTAATTTAAAAATAATTAGTAAAAAGGTGTTAAATCTTGAAAATAAATTTTATTTTGTCAAAAAACCGTCTTACGGTAAACCAATCTTGGTGCTTTTCGAACTCGAAGTCATGAATGACGCTTTACACGTTTGTTCCAAATTTCATCAAGATCGGACCTTTTTTACAAAAGTTATCGCGCCTACGGACAGGAATATATATGTATATATATATGAAATTAAACAAACGGTGTTTTTGAAGTCTAGGGACCTCAAACTGAAAAAATAACATGGTCCCGGGCTTAAGTCTCACCGTGCCGCCTACGGTAATAGCTATTTCCCTATAGCGGAAATTCGCTAAATAACATAGTAATATAGTTTTGTAATTGAAACAACATTACTTTACGAGGAGTTCTCCACAAAAAGCGAGTAATTTGAGATAATGGTAGTCAAAATAATTGTTGAGAAACATCTGGGTTAGACGTTTTAACTTACAAATCAAACATTCCTTCAATAACTTTACATGAACATTGTATATAATTTAACATTATAAATTAATTTATAAATCCCGCTCTCTAAGTACAAATGCGACTAATCACATATATATATATATATATATATATATATATATATATATATATATATACATATAAACTTGTCTGTGTGACTACATTGGGTAGGAAGCCCACTAATTTTGATGGCTGAGAATGTGTGGGCCATGAACAAAGAGATCAGCAGGCGGTCTAGACAGAGAAACATTCCTTTGTTGAACGACGACCGCCGAAACTCCCCAGTGGCGGAATCTTTAACTTCCTTCCTAGGTATGGGACACTCTTCCTATAACTTATATCTAGAAACAAATTTTTCGTTATTTGTTTGAAATTTATTGTTGGTGATGAAGAATTTCTTAATTGATTTTGAATTTTGCTGACATTTGCCGTGAGTTATGTTTATGTGGTAAAAAAACAAATTTACGACATTTTGAGATCTGGAATCACGTCTTCAGGTAGAAAAGAACCTAAACATAACAATATTAGTAAAACACTACCACAAAAACATGGCATAACAGCTATGTGGACATAAACAAAGCTAAAACAGAGAACTGTAAAGCGGTAAAAACACCAATTCTGAAAACAAAACAAGAACAAAATGTAACATAGAAATTACAAGTACCACCAATCAGAACAGAGCACGTTCACAACCAATCAGAGGAGAGAAAAGGCTGCTCGTATTGTTTGTCAAAATGTTTATTATGGCTCTTATAGCTTCGTCTGTAGGGAATAAGCAATTACTGAACGTTTCACAGGAAATAAACTAAATTTTCGGGATGTTAAAAACATTTTCACTAACACTACACAAACAAAGAAGTATATGTACATTTTCCCAACACATTAATAGTCCATGTGCACACATTTCCTAACCCAAAACTGTCACGCACTTGGACAGTTAATGTGATGGGAAAATGTACATATATTTCTTTGTTTGTGTAGTGCTAGTAAAAAATTTTAACATCTCAAAAATCATTAAATTATGCTCCAGTTTTAATATTATGGATTAATTACATGATTTACACGACTGAAGATGGTTTGTCATAAAACCGAAACCGGTCTCATGTAACACCAAATTGTTTTATATCTATAGGCTGTACTACCAAATTTGATAAGTTTTTAATTTTATAATTTAAGATATCAAGGTATCAACAATCTATTGAAACATATTGTGTTGTATTATAATGGGCGCGGCCACCTTGTTTGCTGACAGTTTCTTGTGTGTATTTTACACATAAAAATTCACCAGTTCATCACATATTAGTTTCAAAGTATTTGAGGAATATTTGAGGAATCAACTTAAAACCCGTTACATTTGTATTTACTTCATATATTATAAGTCATACATTGTAATATTAATAGTTTAATACTAAAGTGAATTTACTCTACAATATTGTATATAGTTTAATGAGGGTTTCACCTCAAATAGCTGAATAATATTTCATTTTTCTCAATTTTCTACATGCAAATAGACCACAATTGTCTCATTATTAATTCCATAGATTTTATAAACAAACGTTTATAGCATATAAAATAATCGTACGTTTAATTAACTGACTTCTTTACAATTATTGTTCACTCGTTTAATGTTTCAGGCGTAAGGTTAATAAGTGATCATGCAAACACTCTAATTTTTATTTGGAATTATTTACCATCTGTAAGAGAAAGGACCACCGACTTGATTAGAGGAACACTTCCCCACCTCAGGAACGCGCGATCGACTGTCAAGTGTGTAGGCGAAGGAAATTGATTTGCGGAAGACGCAATTTCCTCCTGTGTTTGTTACATGAGTGAGCATTGAGATTCACTTTCGCACGGCTTCATTGAAATTCTTGATTCTTTCTAAATTGTAACATATACATAAAAAAAATTAACTAAAAATAATTTTTGTGAGATTAAAATCTATTATTTAATGTTGTTTAAGTGAGTACTTTTATTTTTTACATTATCAAACTTTTAACAATGGAGAAAGTGACGTTTCGAGCCTTGCTTAACTTGAAAAGTGACCACAACCATCAACTTTAGCTTGTAGATTTAAATTGGGTAAAATAATAGCCTGTTAAACGCTCAGTTGTGTTTTTATTTGATCTCCATGTATGCCAACAACCTGAAAATGTTTCATTACCTTTTGATCTAAAACAAACTAAGCAAATTTAATTGTTTGTACTCAGTTTTTTCCTATTAAGACATCGATGTGATTTCCAATGTATGAAATTTTATTGATTTGTTGATAAATTATTTTTTTACTGAAAGAAGTATGTCACAAAAAAAGTGTATTTGCCTTTTTCATTATATAGCTTTAAGATATTTAATTGTGAAAACAGTTTTCCCTGAAAACTTGCTTTTGTTTTTACGATAAAAAAGGTCATTAACTAACTTATACCTTATGTTTAGTTTTTACAACAAGTTCAATTACATTTTACCTTTTTAACTACTAATTTTAAATAAATTAAAATTTTAATAATTCCCCATGAAAAATGTTGTGATCTTCGCAGAATATTTCTTCAAACGAAGAATTGTATATGAAATACTTTGTCCATTTGCTTACTAATATAATTCTACTCTCAGCCCTTATATTTAATGCTTTTCTTTTATGGTTGATGACATAAAAATTAACGTTATTACTTTAAAATCTTAACAGGTCAATTTAAATGAATAGCTATTTAAACTTATAAGCAAGCTTCATTTTACAGCGATAATTTACAGTTTAAACTGGACGTTATAAGATTTTCAATGAATTAGAGCTTAAAGAAAGCCGCTTACGAAGTTGTCACAGCTTAATTTCTTCTCGTTCCGCTCACGAAGCGGATTCTCTTCACCAAGTTTTTATTAAAACATTTTAACTTTACAAATAAATATTACTGATTAAACAAAAAAAATACATTTCATCGGCCTAGTTATTGTTAACTCATATTTTTATAGCTTTATCTTTGCGAAAGACATTAGTTGAATATTTTAATTACTGTACTGATATAAAACTTCTTGCTTGAACTTTAGTTATACCAGAAACAAGACCAAAGAAAAAGTTCAGTCGATTTTCAATTATTTTTTTGAAGTCATACTTAACACTACTATTATAGATAATTTTTATTAAGAAATAAAAATTAGTGAATTATGCTAACCATAAAATTGTTCATAGAATTTGTTCCTCCAATTTTTTTATAATTTTGAACTTGAGTTAATACTAATCTCGGCATTATAAAGAGCTGCTCATGTCTGAGATGTATATACTTTGTCAAATGTTAAAATTGTATCTTATTATTAAGGATTTAAGGTTTTCTTTTCAATAAATAGCCTTATTTTTGTGCCTGTGAACTGTTTTTAAGAATTAGGTCCAACCATCATATAATACCCTTCAATGATTTTTTAAAAATATATTCTCTCTGAAAATTTTCAATTTAAATGAACTCCTGTGAAAAGAGCTGGGAGGTTGAATAAACACTCACGCCCAACAGCGCAGCAACAATTGCATGACGATTTCGCGTCAGAACGCTAGATTAAAAATTTGTTCTTTCTCCCTGATTAAAGCTCCCCTTGCCCCCCATGCCTATTGCCATTTTTCATTTTTTTGTTGGTAAGAAGTACATAAATGTTGCTTTAATGCAAAGTTCATGATGAAACTTTCTTAGTATCCCCTGTTTATCTACAACGAATCTTATATTCAGACTCTTTAAAAATATACTTATATATAAAACTCCTTGTTCAAGTAAAGTGTTGGCTAATAACGCGTTTCAAGCGGGGAAGGATCAAAAATGGAAAAACAGTACACTTTTGTGATACACACTTAATTACGGATCTTTGATTACGGAGAAAATTCAAGCTAAGAAATACAACATTTTAACACTGTAAACCAGAGAGAATCAAACATAAATCAGTCAATAAATTCTGTTATGTGACTGTCCTTTCAATGCTCAAGTTTTTTTATGATTTTAAAATGGGTCAAGTCGATATCTGGGTAATATTTTGCAAAAGCTCAAAAGTGAAACTCTCATTGTTCACTTAGTTGTTATTAATAACAGAGTGACAAAGGAGTTCATCTGCCCCCTGACAAAATCGAGGGAGCACGAGGCGCCTCCCTCATTTCAACTCACAAATCATTCAACACTCTAGATACGTCGGAAACTAAGGAGGAAAAACTTAATTAGTTCATAATCACTTTTATTTAAGTATAAAGAACTTTAAAAGCTAAATATTAAGGTTTACTGCTTAGGTGATTACAAATTAAACAAATTTGTTATTTTTGTATTTTTCAACACAGTACGGGGAAGTGATAACCTGTGAGAGATCTGTCGTCGCATAAAATATGTTGTTGCTATTACATAAAATTAATGAGCGCTTATAATAATTAGAATCCCTTGATTTAAATAGAAAACACGTATCATGCTAATCAATAAATTAATTAGATTCTTAAGAATTTAATCTAAAGATATTCAACTGGGGATATTTCGACTCAAATCCCTGTTTGTCTCGTAACAATTACCTAAATATACTAGTAAAAATATTTGGTATAAGGATGTTCACAAAACACATTTTGAACTACATATATTCTTCAATAGGTACTCCTTCTAACAGAAAACTGATGTATGAATTTGATACAACGTTCGGTTCTTTAGGGATAAAACTGGCTGAAACCAAGGAAAAGAATCAAACAGAGGACGCTTTTAAATGAGTCTTCCGTTACGCCCAAGTACTAGTTAAAGTTAAAACCAGTTACAGTTACAGTTAAGTTATTAGTTACTAGTTACATCCAGTTACTAGTTACAGTTAAGGTAAATATTAGGAGAGGGCAGCGACGGTGCTGCTCTCTCTCGGCGTTAGTGGTGAACTAAGTCCTCGACACCCGCTGGCCAGTGCTCAACACCCAATGAGCGCAACATTATTCGAACGAAGTGAGTTATACTCGACTTGAAAATCACTCTTTGTGAACTAACTCTTTTATTATTTGATGAAAATTCGTGAAATTTGAACTACATCATATTTATACCCCGAAGATTGTTTTAAACTATAAATGAGTAGTTAATTATACGTTTAAATATTAATTTTTTTAGTTAATAGCCTTCATTTAATTTTACTGCACTTCGTTTAGTTAACTAACTAATTTGAACTACATCATATTTATACCCCGAAGATTGTTTTAAACTATAAATGAGTACTTAATTATACGCTTAAATATTATTTTTTTTTAGTTAATAGCCTTCATTTAATTTTCCTGCACTTCGTTCGACCAATACGCGACATAAGAGCGTACTCCTAGTTAGAAGATACCTCTGTTTGATTCTTCTCTGTGCTGAAACCTAAGTTAATGTTCGGATGAAGCGTTCGGGCTGAAACCTGAACGGGCCAAGGTGATGGTCCTTAGCCTGCCCGGTCTCCGGCCGTTGTGACTTATAATGTTATCTGAAGAGCTAGGAATCCGCTGCGAAACCTCAAACAATTGCAGATTTGAAGAACATCTTCAATGCCAAAGGTCCATAGTACGTCTAGTCATGGCGTAATTCCAAAAAAACTTTCATGGATATCGGTGGGTATCACCTTAGGGTTGTCACACGCTATAAATATAAAGAGGTTTGTAATTTAAATATATTAACTGTTTTATTAAATTGAAATTTTCATTTGACAACACTTGGTTTTATTCATTCCTTCACTATCAGGAAAGCTAAATAGTTTTAATTACTGGTGTTATCGAAACTGACATTTAATGAGGAATCTTTCAGCACAAAAAATCCCCTCTCCAACCACAAAATAGCTTAGCTATAACAAAATAAAACTGGAATGTTTTTCGGACCACAATTTAGTTACAACACAAAAGACTAAAATACTATGTTACTCCTTGGATGTAAAAGGCGGATATCATGTTTTAGAGACGCCTATAACGTACGGAACCCTAGTTTAGGTTCTTTTTGAGGTTTTCTCGATGGCAGAGGTAGTAAAAAGCATATGTATCCCTAACGATTATATTTATTTATTTATGTTACCCACAAACATTTCGGAAGTCTATAGAAACTGGTCGTGATAAACCTTGACAGAAAAATTATGGGAAACATTTGTCTTTCTTTGTCAGTTACAGAAAAGATTTGGAGCAGACGATGACAGTAACATCGTCGGACAGAATAACGCGCAAGAAACTGTCTGCTTTAAAATACGAGTATTTTATTAAAGTAATAACAAATATACCAGTATAAAATTATATTTATCACATATTATTTAAACTAATTTTTTCTTTTACAATTACAGATTGTTTCAAAAACTAACTCTATTTTCGAAAACTTATCCCCGAGGTTAAAAAAAACCGGGTGAAAACGTAAATTTAACGCAAAACATTTTTGTATATTCCCCACTTGGCATGAGAGCTAAATAATTTTAGCGACCAAGTAATTAGAGATTTCACAGGTACTATAATTTTACGTTTGATAGCTTTATTTGAAGAAACCAGTGAATGTTTGCGTAACGGCTCAGTCATGTTTTAACATTGTTATTGAACTTGAGAAACTCTTAACTCTTTCCTCAGAGTTGGCTGCGAGGTAATTTTATTACTTCCCATTATCATTACTGAACTTTCCAAGGCCTGAGCAATTTTCTCTCAGGCCTTCATATGAGAGAAGCAATCAGGTTTAAAGAATGGTTTCCTTTATAGGTGCATACTTTTTAAAATACAAGCTTGTATTTAGGAAAATAAAATATAAAAACAAGGTTTTATCATAGACACCATTTACATGTTAATAAAAAATCATGGGACTCTTTAGTGATTAAAAATATATTTAAAAATCTTGATCATCACCAATATTGTTGGAGAAGGTATCACTAGTGGAGACGTTTAAGAGTTTAACTATTATAATACACAGATCTCACTTCTTAAACCTAAAAGTTTGCTTAGCGTTAATTGATTTTTTTAAATCTCATGAGAATATAACTCGTAATAATACAGTTTCTTAAAGACTTTATGTTTGAGGATCAATTGCAAGAATTTTTCAACAAATTAATTGCACAGCAAACAAAACCTTGCCCTATATGTTTATCTTTGTTTGTTTTTTTTTAGTTAGGAACTGTATGACAAACCTATTCTAAAATCTTAAGTTCCTAGGATTTTACTGCAATAAACATTCAGGGAATATGGGTTCTCAAAAGACGTGTAAACATCCGAATTATTATGGCAAGTCTATAGTCTGTTGAAGTTATAATAAATATTTGAATTGCTTTATGTCGATTTGTTTTGTTGGCTGGATTATGTAAAGTTTGGGTGGGTTTGGGAAATTTAGGAGAGTAATTTTCTTCTAGTTTTAATTTTAGTTAGGTCTCATGATATCAAACAACAATCTTGTCAGGCCAGTTTTTTTTTTTATATTTATGAAAATTCAGCAACATAAAGAAATGTCTTAACTAAGCAAACAGATGTAATAGGTAGCCGAATAAAAATAATCTACAAAAGCAGGTAATAAATTGAAAGTGCTTATAATATTTCACATCTAAACAGAAAATAAATACTATTTCGCTCAGCAATATGAATCAAGATCGACGTTTCAAACTATCTAAACAAAAAAGTAGTTAAAAGGACAGGATGTTCCCAACACAGTACTAAACTCCAAACATCACACAATGATGACATACTGTGGAGGTATTTTAAACCTGACCATATTGTTATGGGTTGGCAAAAATGAATATAATTACTGATGCATGAAGTTTTAATTTCTTAGTAAAAAAAACTCACCCTGTCCTATAAACTGTGCGATAGATGATGTGGTTCGCAACAACGACCCAGAAAAGATAAATTTCATAAACATTCATAGCTCATCAACTCATAGAGGGCTAATTAATATCCTAGGCTGATGTTAAACCGCAGATAGAGCGATATCTTACCGCTACACTTTTTTTAAACCACGTGGACTAATTAATACCATTTATACTTTCTATTTTTGATTAAATAGTTTTCTTATCAAATAAAAATACTTTTAATTAATTACTTTATATTTTTGAATGGCATGTTTTTTAGGTGATGGTGTAGTGTTTGGAGTGGAAACATGCGTAATCCTCCGGGAATTGAAAGGTGATAAATGACAATTACATTTGCGAATTAAAATACCGACCGGCGGAGCGTGGACGTTCGGTAAGGAATCTGGAGTTGGACTGCTGGGGCTTTGTTTGTATGAGGATACATGTCTGGCAATCGCTCCGCCAATCATAATCCTTTGTTTAAATCCATCGGCACATCACCTGACTTTTACCGCTGCCAACATAATAAATAACACCCCCGTTGCAGCAGACCTGCATACTCAGCGAATTTCAAATGCAAAACAACATATTTCAATCCAACATAACGAGATTTGACATGTTTTTGTAAGCTCCTTAAGAATAACATGGGGAATAAGTATGCACGTGTGCTGCTATACAGGTATGTTAAAACTGGGTGGTTTTAATTCAATATTTAGTAGATCTGAACTAGAAGAAACTATTTACCAAGTTTTATTGAGATATGTTGAGAATTAAGCGAGATATAGAATTTTACTTATTTCCCATAAGGTTAACATTGGGACAACGTACTGTGTTTACCACTTTCAATATCTCGGTAACCAATGGACATAGAGCAGAGTTTCAAAATACTAAATTGTTTGTTTTTTTGAGCTGAATTCAATGGTGCCAAAAAAAGTTGATAAATTTAATTTTTCTATGTGAAAAACTCACTAAACCCTTTTTTGGGGGGTTTATCCCCCTTTACCCCCCCTTCCGGTGGTTCGATCGGGCTGGTTCACGAACTCGTCCAATCGTCCAATTGATTACAACTTTACATGTCCGTATCAAATTTCATAAAGATCGGACCATTTTTGCGGCCGCTATCGTGCTAACAGACACACTTATTATATATATATATATATATATATATATATATATATATATATATATATATATATTAAAGAGAGAAAGAAATTCCTTAAGTACCCTTTTTTTTAACATTTTATTATACACAACGCGTTTCGGAAACTATTCCATTTTCAAGTGTGTAAAATGTAACCTTAAAATTAAATACATATACATATATAAAATAAATATACAAAGATCATATGTTTAAAATTCAAAAAAGTATAAATTAAAATTAAATTGTATAGATATGTAGAAATTTGTCGTTATATATATATATATTTGTCCTTATTTCTTATTTATGTCCATGATTTTGTCGAAGATTGGATTTTGTCTGTCAATTTGCATTATATTAAGAATGTTGTTTGGTTCTGTTTTTTATGTCTGTAAATATGAAACTCTTCGTATACATTCATTTTTTCTCCTTTTTTCATTATATTTAAAACGTCCATATTTTCATTAATAATATATACAAAAATCATGGACATAAATAAGAAATAAGGACAAATATACATATATAACGACAAATTTCTACATATCTATACAATTTAATTTTAATTTATACTTCTTTGAATTTTAAACATATGATCTTTGTTTATTTATTTTATACATGTATATGTATTTAATTTTAAGGTTACATTTTACACACTTGAAAATGGAATAATTTTCGAAACGCGTTGTGTATAATAAAATGTTAAAAAAAAGGGTACTTAAGGAATTTCTTTCTCTCTTTAATTACAATAGTAGCCCTAGAAGTGAACATTAAAATAATATATATATATATATATATATAAATTCGAACGAATAGTGTTTTTTGCTTCTGGGGGCCCCAAAACGAAAAGTTATAGTGGTCCCGAGCTTAGGTCTTACCATGAGACCTACGGTAATAGCTTCTTCCCTATAGGGGAAATTCGCTAAAAATTAGGCTACTCTTAAAGATATTACCGTACTTCAAACTCAACATATTAAAAGGGGATTATTATATTTTCCTTCCTTTTTCTCTTTTCTTATTGAAGTGAGTGTAGCCAACTAAAGGAAGTAAAAAATAATTAATTACTTTCAACCATATGGATCCTCCTTTCAAAGGATCCTCCTTTCATAGTGTCTATAGCAATCAGACAACTATGTTTTTTAACAAAGAGAAACGAAGCTTTAACCGTAACGTGTTTTCTGGGAATGTTAATATTTTTGTTTCTTGCAAAATGTGTTTGCCTTTATAGAAATGTATGTGAAGTTTCTACTAGCAATTAATTGTAGCGAATTTTCTCTATATGGAATGTCCATTACTGTACATCTCGTGGTAAGACCCAAGGCCATAACCTTTCATCGGTGTCCCCAGATGCCAAAGATACCATTCGTCCTTTTTCATATGTCTGCATGAAAAAGATTGCTTCTAAGACAAAGGAAAAGAAAAGTATGAATACATATGCATGCTATACCATATGGGCCAATTGGTATGATATTGTTAGTAAATTGTGGGCTCTGAATTTGCTGCCAGGAGTGAAATAACTGTCTTCATGGTACAAGGACGATTTATTGACAGTATGGAATCTTACATACAAACTTCAATGCAGAAAATAACAGAACATTCTTACTTGGTTTTGTGGTGGAAGACTGGCATTTAAAAAAAGAAAAAACTGGTAATTAATCTTCAAAGCTTAATTTGTACATATATATTCGAACTTGTCGGGAATATTACTGATTTTCCAATATTGACTGGAATGAAAAATTTTGGTTGGCTTCGGTTACAAATTTTTAGATCCTTGAGTATTAAATCATATGACTCGGACCTCACCTGGAAACAAACAAATAACCGAGATTAATTAGTATTAACACAATCATTCTAAATGAAGTTAACAGCAGAATTACAAATATGAAACTTGTGCAAAATTTATGCCAGAATAGAACATGAAAATATGAAACAGTGATTTCAAACAATCTTATTTTTCCAGTTATTTACACATATTGAACATACTCAAATTGAGAATTTAATCATGGACTTTATATATAATATTTTACACAATGCAAATCAATCAGTTCCTAATTATAATTACAATACTCTTACATTTCACGAGGAGTCATATTAATTTAATGCTTGCCAGTTCCTTCTCCAATTAGAATAGACAAAGTAAATTTAAGTTATAACTGGCGCCAATTCTTGGGCCCACGCCGTCCATAAGCCCAATGCTAAAATTAACATTAGTCTTATGGACGGCGTGGGCCCCAAGAATTGGCGCCAGGTATACCTCAATTGACAGCAAGATGCCAATATCATAAACAGTAAGTAGTTAATCAAGCATACCACTGATCATCACATTTTATATATAAGAAAGTATTTTGCATAAGGCCAAAAAAATATTTTCTAACGGACCATTTTGAATTAAATTAACAAACATGGCATTTAATTCATGTTTTTAATTGCCTATGCATACTGCAATTAATAGAGCATTCCATAAAACCTTCAAAAGCTCATCAGTAAAAATGGCCTAAAACCAAAAACAATTCTTTTAAAATGTTGAAAAAGACCCTTTAAGCAACTTAGAAAAGAAAAATGACTATACGAAAGCAGAGATATCTCAACTTTGATTATTGCGATAACATGCATACTATCGCCAAACTGATCGTTATTTGTGAGTAGAGGGAGTAAATAAGAACACTGACTCATGAGACAATGTACTCACATGAACATTTTCCCCCACATTTCCTGTTACCTAATGCTAAACCTATAAACTTCTATTTCTTTTCTTCTATTAAGTAAAAATACTTATTATATTACTGAAATAGAAGTTTTCTCTTCCGTCTAACCGTTTGCAGACGTTCTCACTGCTATTTGCTGTTAATGTTAATGTTATTGATTACTCCTGCCACTAAATCAACGTTAGCGCCTGCATTCGTTGAACTGCAACATATTTTCATGTGTGCATGGAAATTTGAAAGCGCTTGATTTTTTAATTATTCATTTCACAGTTATTCTTATGGGTTTACTTGACTCCCGCCGGGAGACAACGTAATCACTTTACTCGACAAAGTATTAATGTTTTCTCTTATTAGAAGGAGTTAAAAGCGTCTAAACATAAGGGGGACCTGATTTATTATAATTTATTTGAACTTTATGTAACCTCTGATGAAAGAATAAAACAACATTAACAAAGATTTGTAAGTTAAACTATAAGTAGTACGTAAAGGAAATACTCAAGAGATTTCATCACTTTGAATATTTGCTTTAAAATAAGATATGGAGGGTCCTTTTTACAATAAAAATTCGTTTTTATACCTTTAAATCTAAATAAAGAAATGATAAAAGTAATAAAATTTTTATTTTAAATTATTTACTAACTTTAAATTATGTAATAACTAGTTTAGTTTGTTTGATAATTATTTTAATTATTTATATATATTTATTAATTAAGGAATTTAATTCCCCAATTCACCAATTTAAATATTTGTTCTTTAACGAAATAGTAATGAATACGGCATTCTGTGTAGATACCAACAATCAAATTAAGATACAAGCTAACATTAGCCTGAGTACATCTGAGGGTAAAGATGCGATCTCAATGCATTTATTCGAGCGGAGCTATGTTGATGTTTCTCGTTGAACGTTGTTACAGATTTACAAACCAGATTATTTCATGAATATTTAGGTTTGGAAAGTTATGAGCGTAATTAAAACAGCAGCAATCAATTAATTTTTTTAGCGAATTTCCCCTATAGGGAAGAAGCTATTACCGTAGGTCTCATGGTAAGACCTAAGCCCAAGACCATGATAACTTTTCGTTTTGGGGCCCCCAGAAGCAAAAAACACTATTCGTTAAAATCTTTAGATGTATATATATCTATGTGTCTGTTAGCACGATAGCGACCGTAAAAATGGTCCAATCGTTATGAAATTTGGTACAGACATGTAAAGTGGTAATTAATTGGATGAGTTCTGAACCAGCCCGATCGGACCACCGGAAATGGGAGTAAAGGGGGTAAACCCCTCCAAAAATTGGGGTTTTTGAGTTTTTTACATGCAAAAATAAAAATGATCTAATTTTTTTTAGAACCATTGAATTCAGCTCAAACAAACAAACAATTTGGTATCTTGAATCATTGCTCTATGACCATTAGTTACCGAGATATTGAAAGTGGTAAACACAGTACGTTGTCCCAATGTTAACCTTATGGGGAATAAGTAAAATTCTATATCTCGCTTATTTCTAAACATATCGAGATAAAACTTGGTAAATGGCTTCTTATAGTTCAGATATACTAAATATAGAACTAAAACCAACCAGTTTTAACATACCTGTTGCAGCATACCTGCATACTCATTCCCTATGTTATTCTTATGGAGCTTACAAAAACATATCAAATCTTGACGTAGTGGGTTGAAATATGTTCTTTTGCACTTGACATTTGCTGAGTATGCTGGTGTAGTGCAACGGGGATATTTTTTACTTATCAATTAATGATTCATTGGTGGCTAGCAGTACAGTATGACCAAAAAACATATTCTTCAAAGAATTGCCGCTCTGATTAACCGTATAATTTAACTACATTTTACTATGAAAGTCCACTTTTTTAACCACCACATTCTTTACAATTAGGCCTATGCTCTAATCCGTTAAAAAACTTGACTCTTAAAAATTAACTCTTTTTCAGCAAAATACCCCGAAGAAAGTCATCAAGAAGAAAAACTAGGAGCAGTTGCTTTATTAAAAGAGAGTGCCTTCCATTCAAATACCTTCCTGTTACAAGAAATATTAATTATGCAATATGCATTCAATGAATTTCAAAATCCAGTTTATGCATGTTAATATTCGTCACAGGAAAATTTTAGTTTTATGATCCTGACTTAGGAAACAAATCTTAGGATCTGAGGATCAGACCCCTCAATCACCATACTATTATATGATTGTAAGATTTTGTCATTAAGTTATTTAAATGCTGTCATAATTTTTTGAATAATGATTCGTTCACAAGATTAAAAGGAATTAATTACATTAAAAGGAATTAATTAAATTAAATTCAATTCAATTAATAACAAATTAAAAGGAATTCATGTGTGCAATATTAAAAAGTAAAGATGCACGCAATCTTTGAAATGCAATAACTTGGCGTCATAGAATCAACGTTCCAAGGAAAACAGAGGATGATTTGCACCATTTTCCTTTTATTTTTGGAAGTCTTGTAAAGTTAAGTATCAATTGTAATCATCAAAAAGCAGAAATTGAGATTCAGGTAAAAAAAACCAAAAAAATCAAAAAGGAAATTTTTCAGCACAAAACTGCCTACCTTGATCACACACGCAATTTCATAATACAATATTTTTGCCCCCTTTGATCAAAGAACCTTTGACCTACCCCTGAAAAAAAGAAAAATAATATAGGAGTGATAATTTTTGATGCTAAAACTTCCTTCCTCGATCGTAGATGTTTCCGGAATACAAATTTTCTATGTCTATTTAATTTATAAAGAATAAATGACATTGGGTGGAACTTTTGGGACAGACGGTATAGATACACAAACTATACTATTTTTTGTTCTCTTTCGTCCTTGTTAAATTATCAATTTTTTACGAAATCTTTCATATTTATTAGATTCTCAAAAATCCCTAAGTTACGTTTTCTATTTAAAGCTCACAAATCTTTTTTTAAACACTGGATGTTTTTATTTTGGCTATTTTTTAGCGTTAATGTATGCGTGAAATTTGAAATAAATTCAAAATTAACCTACTCAAAAAATAATAAATACTAAATATACTGCACTGCATAAAATTGTTTTCATCACTAACACCCCCCCCCCCAAATGCTGAACTCACGGTAATAAATTCTTCATCTCAGGGGAAATTCGTTAAAAGGGACGAATTTGGATATTTCTTTTAAAGTTAGTTTTTCCTTGCTTGGATTGCCTCATGAAAACCTTTCCTGAAAACTTAGCTCTAGCTACTGTCCATAATTTACATAAAAAGATATCATAAGCAAATGTTATTTCCAAGCTTCAACTCCAAGCTTCATCTTTAACCCGTAAAAATATTTAATAACTAGCCATAGTGTCATTATAACCACAATTTTGTAATTTATTTTTATTTAACTCATATACCAATCAGTCATATTACCCACCATTACCATACTCATGTATATTTCACCTTTGAAATCTTAAAATATTCTTTTTTCCTGCAGATAATTAAAATAATTTAAGCAAAATTTACCTGAAAACTGCAAATGAAACAGTAATAATTATTCAAATCAATGAAACTTTAGTTCTTCAAATAAATAATAAATTGATTCTGGTTCAAGTAACATTTCAGAATTAAAACTGATATCAATGTAATTTTTATTAGAGTTTGATTGTATACAATAATTGAGAAAGGAGAACCAATATCATAAAACATTTTTGTGATCAAAGTTATATGGGAGCATCATTCTCTCATTCAAGTCAGTGTTGAGTCCATTCCGCGCTTGACAGTTAAAGAGAAATGGTTGCAATAAATATCTTGTCGAACTTCTTCCACTTCAATGAAATCTATGCCATTCCCTAAACGTTAATATTATTAGATTTTCATCTTTGTTTTTGGTTCAGTACATCTGACCGTCATCAACCTTTTTGATATACAAGAATTAGTTTAAATATCTATTTTTCTCAGACTGTAACTATAAAGAAAACAAATAAAAGACGAATAATAAAATATTGATGCAAATAATAATCAATAAAAAAGTAAGAGAAGAATAATTAAAAATAATAATCTGTACGTGCAAGCTGATCGAAGGCTCGAAAGATTTTATTGGCTTTTTTGTCTTCATAGATATATAAGAAAAAAACCGATCCACACTCAGACATACAAACCCCAGGCACCCCTAACCAATCCCCCCTCCCCCAAAAGCCTGGGGCATCAATCTCCTAGGCATACCCAGGCATTTTTTACTATTGCATACAAAAACACAAAATTGTGCGAGGACAAAAACCACCCAAAAGAGAATCTTGCTATACAGCATACCCTAAGAGGAGTTTTAAGAAATTCCTATTGGACCCCGCCCTGTAGAGGTGCTATTAGAAAATACTTGTTATGACAATTAGTTTTCTGCTTTTGTTTCCTTTGAGTAATATGTTTACAAAGTCATTAACGAATAATCTTTTGTGAGCTCACCCACGACTTTACTGAGAACCAATTTTGATGATTGAGGTGTTTAATTACTGGAAGTTTTATCAGAATTCCATATATTTAATTTATTATTCATTAAGTAGGGCTTCAATCCTCAAGGGCTTCATCCTTTTGAGAATACATGTTACTTAAAATTTGACATGTACATATTATGGCAGAGCAATTAAAAATACAATATTTAAGAAGTAATGTCAGCAGTTATTTTTAAAAGTTCGAGTACATGTTTATGCTCAGTTCATTGGAAATTTATCCTCTACATAAACGCCATTTACACATTTTCCCTATCTCTTATGGCTTTTGTGTTGATGAAATTTTTTAGAGAAATGTAGACCGGAAATTGTTTTTCAATATGGTGGCTGGATTACAGTTGGGATTTCACATTTTAATTCGGGAGCTTTACTTAACATCAGTGCAAAGTTTCATCTGTCAGGATTTATTTGGTTGTTTTTCCTGAAATTACTGGAGTATAATCTGATCGCATGTTTATACTGTTAACATTTATTACTCAACCTTTAACTACATAATTTATCAAACCCCAATAGTGTACTACTCCTAGACCACGTACTGTCATCAAGGATTCACTACAACTAGCTGGAGAATACAAAAACTCAGGTAAAAAAAACTAGAAATTAATGCTTCCTCAAAATCTACAGATCTATTATGTTTTATGAATTATGGTGTTATAGTTTAAAAAATACTACTAATTCTTTCCGTAACTAGAGTAATGTTACTCTAATTTAACACTTTTTTCCGGAATGATATTAAAAGGCAGTTGTTATTCGCACGTATGTGCCTATAACGTCCCAATACGTTCCTGTTTTAGTGGTTGTTAAGAACAGGTTACTAACAAGGAAAACCTAGTATTAGGAACCATAACACCATATAGATTGAATTAACAACACAAAGAGAAATATGAGAAAATTCAAAAACTGCTTTTATCTACGACCATTGCAATAAGCACCAATTATGGTATTACAATAAACATTATAATGATATACATTAAAACACCAAAAACCAAGCAGTACTCTAATGACGACTTTAGAGTACTGGAGTCACTTTAGAGTACTGGTTCTCGACCAATGAGAGCTCGGCATTTGACGGAAGTAGTGTCATAATAACAATTACGCAATTCGCACATCAGCTGATTGTTGCATTACGATTCATGTTTGAGTTTTCTTATCCCATCAGCTGATTGTTCCACAACGGTTCATGGTTCAGTCTGCTTATTTGCCTAACCTCAAATTTTAGTTGACCTATTCCATCATTAGTAAGTCATGAGTTTTGTTTAACTTCGGGGGAAATTTTGTCGTGTATTGTTGGTCGTAGATAAAATAGTGTATGCAACGATTGTATTATGCCTTTAAGCCACTCGTGAGATATTTAGAACACTCGCTTCGCTCGTGTTCTAACTTACATCTCACTCGTGGCTTAAAGGCATGCATTATACAATCGTTGCATAAACTACTATTAGCACACTGGTATATTAACGCATAGATAAACGGTACACTATTGATAACGTTACAAAACGTCCAGTTACGTAATAAAAACGGTCTATCCTAAGCTAAACCTAAACTGACTTAACCGGGACGTTTTGAAACGTTCCCCAGTACTCCTACCCTCAATCATCCTTGGACGTTCAAACCTTACCTGTTTATGGTTATCGTTTTACTATCTTTTTTTATAAATTATTTAACCTTTCCAAAGTTATAAAATTTAAGTGGAAACTCCATCTTGCAGCGGTCAAGCAAACAAAACGAAAGTAAACAAAACAAAGGCTTTCGAAAGTAACTGTTACATTGGCAATTGAAATAAATTGGCGCTAGAACTGGAACTGGCAATGGAGCTGCAACGGGAACGTGTCGGGCAACCATTCTGAGGTACGAGTAAACACTCGATTTTAGTAATACACTTATGAGCTATGAAATCTGCTGCATCTGTTAAAGGCTGCCAAATGTGAAAATTTACATAGGTTTAACGGTTATTACAAGCATGTTATTGGATGGTGGGATTTAATGAAGGCTTAGGAAATAACCTAGAATAACGACCGCTCACTGTAATATAATACCAACATTAAGTACGTAAGAATAATATTACTTGAGAGTAAATAATGCCGGAGAGGGTAAATCCTTGACAGAAATTATTAGGGAAGTAAATGTATTTCTGTCATTTGAAAATGTGACAAGTTTTAAAACTTGTTGTGTCTGAAATCTAATTAATCTATTTTGCTCAAGTAGTGCAATAGTGGGGCTTCTGGGCCAAAACGCATTAATCAAAAGTGACAGCTACATCCGGTCTGGTGACGTCAGAGGCTGTGACGTAGCTGTGACGTGTATGGTGGGCATTTAAAGTTTAAATGCCCGGCTGTGCTGGGTATTTAAACTTTAAATGGCCGGAAATGGGTCAAGGTCAGGTGAGGATGTTTTTAAAAAGATCTTGCATTTTCGGAAGATCCGAAAATGCAAGATATTTTTTTTATTTTACATTAAGGTTGAAAAGTTTGCTCCCAAATTTGAAAAGTAAGTTGTTGTCGGTGGTGAAATTTCTTGCTTATTTTCATTCTTTTTGTTGTTGTTGTAAGTTGGCAAAAATACATTCTTTTCGTTTTGATTGTTTGTTGCATAAAGTTCCAAAGATAAACCGAACCCAGTGGTTATAAGTTGTTTTAGTTCTTCACTAAAAATTTCCAAATCCTTGTAGGTTGTAAGATTGATAGTGTTGTAGTGAATCCCGCGAATGTTGAGAGACATGACTAGAGTTGTTTACTCGACGAGAGGTGTAGCAGGAATGACTATTGCAAAGCCGGTGCTGCGGGTACCTCCGATAGTAGTGGGGGTAGTGGTGGGGGTAGTGGTGGGGATAAAAATTGTAGACGCTTTTTTAATCACTTTGCATTTAATCGTTGCCACAATAGACCGAGTCGATGTTGCAATTCTTCTAGTTTATCCAACCGGTTCTTTTGATATGTTTTGCAACCACATTTACAGTAGCAGAAAGAATTACATTTTGTACAAGCTTTTCCGTCAACTTGATCTTCAGGTATTTTAAAACATTTCTCTTTGCAACAATAAGATAAAAGTGGTACATTATTTCTTTTGGATGACATGTTGGTTGTAGCTTGTCTTAAACAGAACTGAGCCTCTCAACGTTAAGGTTTCGTATTTATATAAAGTATACGAATAAAACTATCGAATAAAACTATCGAATAAAACTATCGATCAAAATAATCGAATAATACTATCGATTAAAAGTTCAAGGTCATCCGTTTGAGTTTTAAAAAAAATACAACATATCAGTATATAAATAACATATACTGATATTTTGTTTTGTTATCTTTTTATTAAAAACATGTTTTTACAATATTTACAAAGTTATTTTTGTGCGATGTGCAGAGTAAGTTCCGTAGAGTTGTTCCCGCTCATTCCGTGCGACACCAAATATAATGATCCTGGCTGAATTTCCCGCAGATCTTCATTTTGCAGCAACTGGACGAATCGTTTTGGAAGATATACTTGAAACTTTGGTTCATCACCTGGTGTAAATGGTGCATCGGATAAAGATGCGACGACTGCGTCTCCATGCGTTGTATCAACTTTCTTCATTTCATGAACAATATAATGTTTCTGTTCTTTTAATTCTGAACATTTCTTGATAATTAGAGTATTTGATTTTGAATGTAAGTTGAATTGTTCAACTAAACATTGGAGAAACTGTTGTGATGTCATCTTCTTCACTGGAGATGTTGTCTGTTCGGAGTATGGAGTTAGAGTGATACTCGGGGTGTGTTGCTTCCTCGTATTTATAACCTTCGTAACCCCCACCACATTCTTCTTTTTCTTGTAAGTAAGCAGCCAAATGATATGCGTTTTGTAATGCGCATTGAGATTGGTTGTGTTTCGGATCTATTGTAAAAACGCAAATATTTCTAACATCAAAGTGAAAGGTTTTGTCCACTTTCATGTTTAAAACTTCTTTGTTCGTGTACTGTCGTATCCAATTCTTTTTTTCCAATCCTCTGGTGTATATATGCGTAAATTGTTTGCAAAAATGAAACATAATCTTGTGTACATTATTGTACGGTAGAAAACCTTCAAACCAATGGATATGATGAAAATTATTTGTTAACCATCTGTTGGTTATTTTAGCTTTTGACTTTAGTGCATGGATAGAACATGGTGCTTCAAATAAGAATGGGTACGCCACTTGTGTGAGCAAATCTAAAATTACCAATTCTTTTATGATAAATCTATCATCGTTTCCACGAAATGCTTGAAATTCAATAACACAAGGTTTTGCTGCCATTTCTTTATCCTGTCTGCTCATCACGGTGTCTGCTGATCAACTGTTTTCCACACCACGGTAGGTTAGATATATGAACCAGGCCGTACAGTTGTAGGCGCGTTGGTGTATGTTTAACGTGGGCACCGTCCCCAGTAGGCCTACCCCACGGCTTATTCTTTTGTTAAATTACATTGTAGTTTTAACCTAGCAAAGTTTCTTCTTCTGTATTGTTGTTGTTGGTTTCTTCTTCTGTACTGTTGTTGTTGTTGTTGTTGGTTTCTTCTTCTGTAGCTTCCGTTGCAACTTCAGTAAAAGGTTCAAAGTTTCTTAACTGCCTCCACATTTCCACTTCGTGAGGTATTCTATTAAAGATGGATGTATCTATTGGTCCGTATTGTAAAGTGCTGTCTGGTTGTTTTTCGCATGCATCTACCAGATATTCCTTAATAACAGAGCTTGAAAATACTAATTGTTTCATATACCTGGTAATAGGTGATGTTGCATAGTTTAAAATGTAGAATTCTTCACGTGTTAGTAGAATTTTATTTTCAAATTGTGTCGAGTCTCTAATTCTTACTTGTTGTTGGCCACGATGTTTAATAATGTCAATTTCATTGTCACAATCCAAAAGTCGAATGTTAGTTTTTCTTCCAAAGAAACTGTTCGCTAAATAACATTCAATAAGATGTAGATGTTTTAAAAAGGAATCCCAAGCATTTTCTGAAAATAAAACCATCTTTGTACCATGGCTTAGTATTACTGCGGGAGAGTAGTCTAATGATTTTACCAATCCTATCGACACACTTTTACTCATGCAAGATGAAATAGGATAAAAGATGCGAAGGAAAACTTCAGTTAAAATGTTTGGTGGAATATTTTCTTCAAGTTTTCTTTTCTTTCTTACGTTTGTTTTATTATTTTCCAACTTTTTATTTTGTTTTCCAAACTTTAAAAAGTCATCAATTTCTTTTACAACATTTTCTTCAAAATGTTTATCATCATCATTTTCCAATAAAGGTGTTGTTTCGGAAACGCCTTGTACAACTGATAAAGAACTCATTTTGTTTATAATGCTGTAGACGATGTTACCCATACAACTGTAGACAGTCAACTAAACAATTTGCGTTCCCGCTCCTGCTTTTATAGCCGAGTGGTGGGGGGTATTTTTTTCTTTTCATTTTACAACACTGCTTTTACAATACCGGTTAAAGGTGTATATGTAACAATTTTATCATGTAAAATTAAACAATAAGCAGATGTATCTTTGGGTACATTTTGTTCAAATTCCATTTCTATTTTTATATCTACACTGGAAGATTTTACAGATTCATTTTGTTTGGAACAATCAACTACAACAATCGGATAGTTAGATTTAAATTGGTTTGGCGTTAATAAAGGTGTGTTTGTTTTTCCATAATATGAATTTTGGAATCTTGCATACATATCGTACAAAACACTAAACCTGTCTTTTGTAAAGTTTATGTTGAAGTTGTCGTATGGAAAGAATTGCGAGTTTAGAAACACCATAAAATTTGTAAGTTTGCAATGATCAAATTCACCAGCATGTTTAGTTATTTCATTTCTTCTTTTTGTTTGTAATCCAAATATTACATATCTTGCCTTTTCCAAATGAGTAAAAGTTTATACAGTCCATGTATGACGTTGTGTTTCCGGTAAAACCGGATATTCATGAAACTCCCAACTTCTAAATGGTATTACGATATCACGATCTGATTTTAAAGTTCTTAATAATGAAATTCTATTTTGATCGTTTAACCGTACATGCGGTACTCTCCAAACAATCTTGTCTAATTGCATTTTCCATTCTAAAGTAGCTTCCGTTGTTCCATCAGGCGCCATAATAATATCTTTGTCGTTTGATGATCTTAACAAAACTAATTCTTGTTTTACGTTTATTATTATTTTTCGGTAATCTTCGGCAAAGCCTAAAAGTAATCTTAAAGGAATGTAAAAGTCAACATTGCCTGAAGTGTTTGGAGTGATTGTACTGGAATCGGGTGCTACCCATCCTGCGGCGGCCAGCATATTTTTTCACTCGGTGTTAAAGATGCTAATCCTTTTAATGTACTTGTAATTCCCACCTTTTTTGTTGAATCTACTGTAACTCCGGAAATTTCATATCTTATTTCATCAAACAAATATGCCATGGGGTTATTTATGAACGGAACAGTACTTGCAGTGCTTCCATCTCTTTTTGTTACTCTTCCTTCGATATACAAATAACTTTCACATGGAAGTGTATAAATATCCTGTTGTTGTATGGGAATTCTAATTTCATCATTATTATTTAATTTTGATGAAGCGTAAGGGTTGTGCGTATGATATTCCTTTTTCCATAAGGTTTCGTCGAATGTCGGACCCTGCGCTATATCCAATATTTCCATTATTAATAAGTTTTAATCCAATTTCTTCTAGAAAACGAATGTTATCACTTGTTAATCCTTCTATAGCTGAAGTGCTACTGACTTGTTTACCAGTCAGCTCTTTCTTTTTAAATGATAACCCCATTGTTATACGGTTGATTTTATATGTATTCGTATAGTTATAGGTTCGTCTCTAAAATCAATATGATTTCCGTCTTGATCTAGTATGTTCACCACAATGTCTGAAATAAAACTGGTGTTTAACGGTAGGTACACCAAGTTTTGTGGCTTTTCCACAATTTTAAAACCCGGAGCGACCGTTGGATAGAATGTGTGCAATATATGAGTATTTTCACCATCTCTATAAGAACCATGTATAATATTACATGTAATATCTATACTGTTAACTTTCATTATTGTTACAGTTCTAGCACCTGAATGGTTAATATTAGGTTCTAAAATTTTTGTTGTTTTAGGAAATCCTAATAAACTACCCATTGAATGTTCTTTGCTAAAATCTATATAATATTTAGATTTAATTTCAGCTTTCATAGTATTGTTATTTCCTTTTATTGTTATATTATCTTTTCCCATATGATTTTGTATCGCTTCATTTATATCATCAATTTCATATGCTCCAGTGGGTAAACTAAATACTTGTATATCTGAATATTTGTTTGTATTTTTATCTTTTGTTTTGTAATAATGTATTTTGTCATTAACATTTTCAGTAACGTTGGGAATAGAATTATAAGTTGTTATATCTAATAATGCGGCTTCCCATAATTTATCTTTTTCCAAACGTAACGCAGGGAAAAGAACACTTCGCAAAGTAGATGAAGTTCCAGTTAATGATACTGTATAGGAAGACATCTTAAAGTTGACTAACGCTTTTTGTTAAAAAATCTAAACATAAATGTCCACAGATTACCGTATCATCAGGTTGCTCTCTTTTATAATTGTATAGTACATTTTTAGCTGTTTTAAAGTAATATTGTAGTTCTTTTGGTGGTGGGAGATTACCAAAACTATCAAAGTAGTAAATAGTTGATCCTAGTTTCTTATAACATACCCAATGAGTGCCTGATCCTTTACAATTATCTAAATTTACTATTCCGGTTTCATTTTTCCATATTTTAACAGGTAATGCATCTTTCATAAACACTCCTCTAAAAAATGGAATTTTTAAACAAGAAACATAAGTAATTAATTCTTTATCTGTTAATTCTTTATTTGGAATTAGTAATTGTTTTTTTCTGTTTAATACACACGATACGGTCTTAGGTATAATCCTCCTCCTTTTTTTATCATTGACCATATTGTTTGTTTCTTTTTATTTTTACCTGCGGTGGATCGTCGTTTTCTTCTTATATTTCCTCCACGTTTCTTTGCAGGTTTTCTTCTCCTTTTTCCACCTCCTTTCTTCTTTCCACCTCCAAACATCGTTTTACCCTTCATTGCTGCTGATACCGCTAAAGCTGCTGCTTTTTCACCGATACTAGCGTCACTGGATGTTACTCTTTGCCAAGCTTTTTCAGCAAGTGTTCTATCCGCTATTGATCTATTTTTAGTATCTGCAAACTTTGAATATGCTATATCGTGTTGTTTGCAGGCTTGATCAAGTTTATTTATTCCAAGATCTCCTCTAGCGAGTCTTTTTTTCAATTTTGTTCCAGGACCACAATATTGATAACCTCCTGGTAAATGTAGTTCTACAGGTAATAAATCGATAGCTTTATTAACTATAGCTCCAACCGGCTTAGTAATAAGAGAAAGTGCTGTTGATGCTATTCCTCTTCCTCTCTTTATTACGTGTCGATTATGACTGATGCGTTGAACTTTCAACATGGTCTTTTATAGTGAAAGGAAATGTCGATACTTGTTTATTTTATAAATGCTTTATAATAAATGATGCACTTATCCTTTGACATTGTTTATTTATAAGTATGTTTGTTTATGGGTAAATAATTTTTTTCCAGTTTTGTGGAAGGATTGTATCTTCTTCATCATCATCATCTTTAGAAGTTCTTAAAGTATCAGTTTCCTTATTTAAAAAATATTTTTCCATAACATTCTTTTTAACCCAATTTAATTTTTGATCAGATTTTATGGGGTTTATTGTGTTATAAATATCATATAATACTACACTTAAGAGTCTTACAATGTAATTTACATTAACAGCATCAGTAAAATTAATAGGGTCTTTTAAGCTAGTCAATCGCAAGTCTTCACAAAAAAAAGACTGCTTATTAAAATCTTTTCTTAGAAAAAGATTATAGTATATGTGTCCCTTCTGATGCATTTGTGCTACTGTAACTACATCATTGCCTCTTATTCCTTCTGCAACATTGACTAGTGGTTTCCCTTTGCAATCAAAGCCTTGTTGACCAGTTCTTGATGAAATTTCTTTTAATGCAGGAACTTGTCCAACTGTTGCTACATCAGTTTCATCCAACCCTTTTTTAACATTAGTAATTATTTTTGCATCCGCATTCCATTTGTTATCTTTTAATTTCATTATTTGACTTATTGTAGCTGCATGTGATTTTGCAGTTCCTTCCTTAACGTTAATTAACACTTTATTTTTGCAATCAATTGTATTAATATCATGCGTAATACAATGATCTGTAAGATATTGAAGGTTTACAGCATCTTTCATATCTTTAGGGTCTCCAATATCATGTATTACAAAGTTGTAAAAGGAAAATTTATCTGTTTTTTCAGGGATGACTGAATGTAAATACTTTTTTGTAACCGAATCTTGATCATTAATAGGATCTGCTATATTGGCTATTCTAAGATCTTTTGCATCGTATACTTTATTATTACTCCTAGGATCATATCGTAAGGTTTGGTTTATGTACCACATTAAATATTCTTTATTTACCGAATCATTCTTATCTATTGGTTTTGGAAGATTTACAATTCTATAAAAATTAGCGTTATACACTTCATTTTGAAGCTTTAAGCTAGGTAATGTTTCACTTCTTAAAGTTTTAAAATTTACCGCATCATTATCATCTTTTGGATCATTTACAAACTTTAACCGTTTGTTATTTATATCATAATCTCCATCGGATGTTAGTGGTAAACCACCTCTTTTTCCATAAGATCCTGATTTGCTTCCAGTTTCGGAATACCGTCCAAACTTATCCACACTCATGGTTATACTGAATATTTAATCAGTTATACTTGTATTATATATACTCATATTTTTTTATGCAATTACTCCTCGATTTCGCAGTTCGCCGACCAAAGCTACCCATTCATTTTCTAAACCACTATGTCCAGCTTGTTTAGCTTCATATATCAACTTCATTCTGTCAACCAATTTGTTTATATCGTTGTAGTATATTATATTAGTATCATACAAGTTTTTTAATAATCCTTTTCCTGATAAACTTGATTGATTTGTTTTTCTTCTTTTATGTAAAATATTTATTTCAGCAGAAGATAATGATTTTCTTTTTATGGGTTCCCTTCTTTTTGGTGGGAAAAGTTTAGCAATAATAGTTTTATATTTTTCTGATGCATTTCTATGAACATTGAAATTTTTAGAATAATTTTTCTTATGCGCATTTGTATCCTCCAATATTTGTTTAAAAATGTTTAAATCCTTTTTAGTATATTTATTAGGTTTCGGCTTAAAAATAAGTTCAAACAATCCTTTTGTACCCTTGTATTGTTTATTATTTATAATAATATTGTCATGTTCGTCTACATCAAGTTTGCTATCTCCAATCATTAGCCCATTTTCTTCTATTCTAGCACCAAAAGTATGATATTTTCGAGTTGGTTGTGCAGAATGTAACATTTTTAATACAAATTGTCTTGCAAGCGGCCCTTTATACGCAATATCCGAGCCCAATTTGCTCAAGTTGGATGGATTAATAGGCTCTTCTTCTTCTTGTTGTTCTTCGCTTGTAGAAAGACCTTCTTTTTCTGTTAAAACATCCGTTTCTTCACCTAGTTCGCTTTCTTCTTCAGTTGTTTCTCCTTGTTGTGTAAAACTTGTATCACTTTCATATTCTTCTTTTTGTTCAAATTTTGAAATGGGTAAAATAGCATCTCCGGAAAAATTAAATGTTGAATGTTTAACATTTTGTCCTAATTGTTTTAATGGCTCAGTAATAGGTTTAAATGTTGATTCCAGAAATTTCTCTCTTTCACTTATTCCTAATCTTAACGCTCTGTTTTTATGTCTAATAGAATCACTAAGTGATTTTATTTCTTTTAATAGCTTTTCCTGATTAACCATGTTTACACCATGAAGACTTGTACGATAATGTTGTTAATTAATGTATTAAAACAAATTTATCAAAACCTATGCGGTAACGACCATCTGTTATAGCTTTATCTTTCATAATTACCAAAAATCCATATTTTTCCGCCCAAGCTTTTCCACAAAGCTCTTTGAATTTATCAAATGACATATCAGCATTTACATGATCGTTGTATATATGTTTTAGGTTTGTATCGTCTTGTATGAATAAAACTAAAATATTTGCATTGTCTCTAATTAGTTGTTTTGGAATTTTGCTATATGTTTGTCCGATATATATGCTATCAATATTATTATGTCTTCCCATGGCAAAATAGTTTCTAATAGTATCATGATTTTCACTAGATACATCATCAAATACAAATACAGAATACGGCTTAGCCTGGTCTGGTTGCATAACACTGTCACTAGCATTAAATTTGTAATAGTTAACATCAGGCACATCAGTTAGGATCTTTTCCAACAATTGATACTTTGGTTGATGTAAGGTCTTTGAAAAAATATATAGGTTATTAAATCGCAATCCTTTTGTGTTTGTAATTAAGTTAAACACAACGTTAGTTTTGCCACAGTTTGAAGGACCGCTGACTATACATCGTACAGTGTTTGGAAATAAACTGCCGTGTTTACCATTGTTGATTTTAACGTTACCTACGGTTAAATCATCAATGTTATTAATATTAAATTTATCTTTATGGTGAACAATCTCCATCTTATTCAAAGGCAGAAGAGTAAATAAGTTGATTTAAAACTAAATCAAATCTTTTATAGGTATCCACGAATCTTCAGTTTTATCAAACCCCAACCAACGTACTTTAACTTGGTCTTTTTTCCTTTGCAACACCTTTTCAACAAGATAAACATCGCCTACTGTTGACTTTAACAATTCATGTCCGTAAAAACCGCCTTGTAACAAATTTCCTTTGTTATCTTTTAAAATATAAGTTTCCGGTACAGTAGGTTGTACTTTATACACTGTAAAAACTTCGTTTGTCCAATTGGGCAGGTATTTTTTGTAAACACTCCTTTGTATTTACTAATTCGAACTTTATCATTTACATTAAATTTTCTTGGTTTTCTTTGTTCCGCTTTTGGCTGTGTATTCTTTTTAATTCGTTGTAAAACTAGTTTAGCGTTTTTCTTACTCACTTTGTTAGGTGCCATACCGATAGTTCTATGAAACTTGTTGTTGTAATCGCTTATTAATTTTGGTAAGATATCAACCCATACGTAAGAACCTCTTTTCGAAAACATTTTATACATTGCACCTTTTAAGGTTCTATTAAATCTTTCAATTATAGCTGCCTTTTTCTCAGAATTTGTGGAATAATGATTTATGTTATATTTTTTCATTAACAAGGCAAAAGGTTTATTAAAAAATTCTTTACCATCATCAGTTTGTAAATGTTTAATTTTATTTTTATCTCTTTTTATAGCTACTTCCATAGCTTTTGTTATGCTGTTACCAGTTTTGTCTTTTAATGGCAAAGCATCTGCAACTTTAGTAAAACAATTAATAATCGTAAGTATGTATTTAAATCCTTTATTTATTTTACTATGCGGTTGCATTTCAATTAAATCTGCTTGATATAAATCATTTATTCCTTTTACAACAGTATTTCGTCGTGGAAACTTTATTCTTGCAGGTTTATGAAGTTCATTAACAATCTTTTCCTTTAAGTCTGTCATGATGATTTTACTAACAAAGTCAAGTTAGTATTGAGTGTTTCTTTTTCTGCATCCGCTTTTATAGTTCAAGGTCATTTCAACATATTTAAAAAAAAGGGGAAATCACAGCGAGCATGCTGTGATTTCCCCTTTTTTCTTTTTTTTCTTTTTTTCTTTTTTTCTTTTTTCCTTTTTCTTTTTTTTTACTCATCAATAGGATTTAGAGAATAGTGGCCGAATGGTAGAGTGTGAATTTTGTCTGGAAGAATGTGTCGTTTGTCATCATTGGAGCAGAGTGCTTTTTTCACTTCTTTTACGCTGTACAGTTGATGGTTGAAACTTCTGATGGTGTTGAATTTTGCAGTTATTGTCGTTTCTTCAAATAAGCATTTTTTGTAGTGTTCGAAATTTACATTCTTTTTAAGATACAAACTTTTTACACCCTTAGCTTTTTTAATAACATTGTTTTCTTCTTTATGCAATTGTAGTGAATACAATTTTGACATTAGTGCAATAAGTTCTTCCAGTAAAATTCCATTTGCTTCATCTTTAAATTTTCCAAGTTTCTTTTTGTTCCGATCATTGTCATAATTTAAATGATCTTTTGGATAGTCACTAAAATCAAATTCATTTTTGTGAACAAATGTTCGAAGATCCAAATACATATCTTCAGTAAGAATCCAGTAGATGAAAGCGTCCGTGTCCATGTAGGCGATTCCGATGTTATCTCTACCGTAGAAGGCAACCATTTTGTTGTAGTGGAAATCATACATGTGAGTTTTGGAAATATCCAAGATTGACATTCCAACGTACAACGGACGATCCATTATCACGCTTGTCTTCTTCATAGATACTGCCACAAGGTTTTCATTGATGATAACGGATGTTCCAAAGTTTGGTTTTTGTACAAGTTTTTCTAGTTTTATAGGATCTGTAACTAATTTAACATTTTTGTGTTTTCTTTTGTTTTCCAATGTTTTTCCAAATATCGCATTATTCATTAATTTAAAAAAGTCCTTTTGAAATGTTGATGTTGCAGCTGCTCTTCTTCTGGTGTTTGAATCAATGTACGGTTTCAACCAGCACGATTGGGAAAATGTTAAAACTCTATGAATTTTTGTTATACGTAAACCCAATTGGAGTGCTTGTTGAACAACCCAAAAGTGAGCTACGTATCTTTGTTTATTTTCAAGAGTCATCATTAATTTTGGATGTTTGCCAATTGGTGAAACTTCTGTTTTTGCAAGGAGCGGAAGATCGTAATGAAGATCATGCAAGTGTTCTGGATATTCAAAATCACAGTCTAATATGTATCCAGTGTCTCCGTCTTTTGAAATTTGCATAATATCACCAATAGAGTCTGGATTAACCCATTCAAAGTTTCCAAAAGGAAGTGGATTAGACATGGCCCATCCGTATAAATTGTTGGCATCAAAATATCCCAAGAACACTGATGGTTTTTCTTCATCGTAGTCTGGAAGATATTTATTGTTAGCTTTAACATGTCTAGTAACACTTTGGGTCAATCCACCTCTAACGCCCGATTCGATCATCAACACCATGTCAATATCTGTTAATAATTGTAGGTTGCACTTTGTTTCTTTTAGCATAGCTTGCCAAGCTAGTCCTGGAGAAGTATAAGAATGAAGAGGGTCTAATCCGTAGGCTTCAAAACAAGTGTTTCTAAATTCTTCCATCACATCGCATAGAAGGGTCACATCAAGTTTTACATAAAAGTCAGAATAATCTCCCAGAGTGTTCATTTCTAATTCGTCCCAAACTCTGCATGCGTGTTGATAGTCTTCAGGTGAAATGTCCGAATCGGTAAGTTTACTTTTGAATGCTTCTGGTGGAGGAAGTGATGTTTCTTGAAATTTATGTAGTCCATCGATGTAATCATACGGAAAAACTCCTTTCCGAAGAACCAAGTCCATTTTTTCTGCAGGTACAATTTTGCTTGTTTCTATTAAATTTTGTCTTCTTAAATTTTCAGAAAGTTTCATAAGACTGGAAGGCATAAATCTAAAAGAATCAACAAATCTAAGTTTAATTTTGCCCACCTTTTTTGAAAAGCTTATAAATTTTTCCATAGTTTGTGCCAAAACGTCTATTTCACCGTTGTCTCTTGCTAATTCGGGAATAATAAAATGTCCATCGTATCCGCTAAGATTGTGAAAAACCACTGGAATGAAAGATGGTAGTTTGTAGTTGATGTTACATCCGTTGCAAGCTGCACCTCTGTAGGCTCCTGTCAGATGGTCATGGTCGCGAACTTTAATTTGAGTTTCTGTAAATTCATTATTACACAAATAGCATGTTGTTGCCGAATCATAAAGATAAAGTTCTTCCGGTGTCATAGGTGACATATGAACTACATTGCTATACATTGCTTCCACTTTCCCAGCGATGTCATATAAATCATCAACAAAGTATCGAGCTGCTTCTTCTCCACGATATATCTTCGGTGTAGATGTCAAACCATATTCTTGAAGATGTTGTTCAGATAAAGTGGATTTTACTATTAAACAATAACTGTTTGGTTTGTGAAGTTGATACTTTGTTCTGCTGGTATTTTCCTCTCCTTCTTGGTCAAGTGGAAGCAATGAAGATTCAAAATCTGCATACACTACAACGGGAATTCTGTATTGTTGGATAACTTTGTCAAATTTTACTTGCGATCTTCTTGGGTGTGGTAATTTAATTCTTACTTCATAGTTTCCACTGCATAGTCTTTGGTGTTCCGTCAGCCATTCTGAACCTCCTCTTCTCAAAGGTTTGTTTACAAAACAGAAACATCTTTTACAAGTGGTTTTTCCTTCTTTACGTTTTGATAACTGTTTGCAAACTAGAGCTTCAAAATCTTTAATATATACATAATGTGAAATATCACCTTTTGTTATTAATAATAAATCAGTATGATCTCTGCGTTCGGTGGGTGTTATACGTAAGGGGTAAACATTGTTGGATGAATCTAAGCCAAAGATGTTTACAGATGCAAAAGGATTTTTCTTTTCAAATTTTGATATGTCTTGAATTGAAACAGGATAACTCATGCCTTGAAAATTATACTTATGGTAAACCTCATTGTATGCTATACTCGGTCGTTCCGCATGATTTCTTACATATTTTGCAAGCATTGCATACTTGAAACATTCAGCATCTTTATTTTGAACATTAATACAGGATTTGGTGTCTTGAATTTTCTTTGGCAATTCAATATGACTACTACCTCTCATTCCATATCCATGTTTATGAACTCTTACATCTAAGCTTGTTATACTTAACAAACTCCATCCAGAACCTCTTCCTTCATGTTCTTGTAATTTTGTTAAAAGTTCTTCAAAACAATCATCCACAATTGAGCTTATATCTGATGCAAACATGATGGTTTTGTTTTTAGTTAAAAGTCCTCTTGGTGATGTTTCATTCTGAACATTTGTAAATACTGTATCTAATAATATTCCAAACTTTATAAAATTTAATCTTCTTAGTTCATTGTTCAATGTTTCTGTTACTAATGTTTTTGCTTTTGAAATAAACTGTGCAAGTTGCAATTGAGCATTGTCGATCTTAAAATGAGTTACTACACTACCTGGTAAGGCTCGGGCGTATAATTCCACATCCAAAGATGGTCCGGGTGCGTATTGAATAACACTTGATCTTGAATTTAGTTGTTGTTGTACGGTAGCCAGTATTTGATCTAAATCTTCCAAATATTCTTCTTCTGCATTGTTATTTGTTTTTGTTTCTTGGTTTGTTTCTTGGTTTGTTTCTTGGTTTGTTTCGTTGTTATGGTAAACTTCTTTGTGTATTTGTAGTAAAATTTCCTCTTCAAAAGATTCTTCGCAACTAATGCAGTAATACATAACGTAGGTGTGCTCTCCACAAAAGTTGCCGTAATAATGAAAACCACTCTAAAACTACCCCTATTTATAGCATTACCCCCACCACTTTTCCCCCATCACAAAAAGTGTAAATAACAGTTAAATTTCTTTTATTTTAAAAACCCCTAAGTATTAAGATTATCCGATGAAAGTTTAAAAAAGAAATCCAAGTTTCAAGGTCAAATAATGCAAGTTTTTAAGAAAAAATCTCTTTTTCTGTATTAAACATAGAAAGTGTAAATAACTGCTAAATGTTTTTATATTTCAAAACCCCTAAGTATTAAGACCATCCAATGTAAGTTTCAAAAGAAATCTAAGTGTCAAGGTCAAATAATGCAAGTTTAAAAAAATCTCGTTGTAAAGTGAATGTTGAAGCAAATGTTTGAAAAACTTTCTAAGTCCTAAAATATTGATTAAGGGGAAGTTTTAACGATTAAAATTTTTACAAGTCCAATGTAAAGTAAAATAAAGAAATGTTGTTGCTTGTTGGAACAGTAACAAAAGAATGATGGGTTTAAAAAATTTTCTAAGTCCTAAAATATTAATTATTGAGAAGTTTTAACACTTAAACCTTTTACAAGTCCAATGTAAAGTAAAATAAAAAGAAGTGTTGTTGGCTGTTGGAACAGTGGCGAAAGAAAGATGGAAACCAAACTCGCAGCATAAAAGAAACTTAATATTGTAAAATAAATGTTGAAGCAAATGTTTGAAAATTTTTCTAAGTCTAAAAGGATTAATTATTGGGAGGTTTTAACACTTAATATTTTGCAAGTCCCATGTAAAGTAAAAAAAGAAAGAAGTGTTGTTGCCTGTTGGAATAGTGGCGAAAGAATGATGGAAACCAAACTCGCAGCAAAAAAGAAACTTGACATTGTAAAATAAATGTTGGAGCAAATGTTTGAAAACATTTTCTAAGTCCAGAAGGATTAATTATTAGGAAGTTTTAACACTTAAAATTTTACAAGTCCCATGTAAAGTAAAATAAAGAAAGAAGTGTTGTCGCCTGTTGGAACACTGGCGAAAGAATGATGCAAACCAAACTCGCTGCAAGGCTCCTGTGGTTTGGGAGGGGGGATGACCTCGAACCGAGTTCGGGTCCGGGGTCTGCGCTTGTGCTTCGACATCAGTTGCTCATTAGACAGTGAGGTGGTAACATGTTCAGAAGGCGCCCTGAACATTTTATCATTTTTACTGTTTAGTGAAAATATCTTGGTGTTATTTGAATAATAACATCTTGACGTAGGACTGATTAATTTTAAGGCATGGTAGTTGTTTGTGCTTGTAGATACCCTAGGGTTTGTAGTTTGTTTTTAATTTGCTGGTTTGGTAGTTAGTATTATATTAAAATCTTTCTTTTACTTACAATATATTTCTGCCTGGAATGTTTAAATTTAAAGTAATATTTTTGTTTTTAAGAATGTTATATAATATGTTTTTAATACCTTTCTATTCCAATTTCCTTTTTCCAACAAGCTTGTTGAGGGCATTCCCTCTCTTGTCTTGTACTCCTTTTTAGTTAGGGACACCTTTCAATTCCAATTTCCTTTCCTTTTTTCCTTCCATCTTTTGCACGGTAAAACCAATAATGGTAAAACCGGCTACCGCTTTTGTAGTGATTACGCTTACCAAAGCGGGTCACTTACAACCTCTATACGTGCTGGATGGGTAGTTCGCCTACCTCCGGAGTTTCGCTAGACCTCAGCTGTACTGCGTCGCTAATGGCGAGTCACTGGCTCCTTTAGTGTTAGGAAATAAAAACATATTTGTATAACATTTTTCCAAAATTTAATTAAGCTACGTGCTATTTCAGAATAACATTTTTTGTTTTAGCTTAGCGTTGTGCGCTTATGATGAGGTGTGTGAGTTCGCTTACGTGATGATCACACCGTAATCATGATGTGCAGCGCTGGGCTGTTTAGCTTTTTTTTACTTATCTTTTACTTTTTATTTATTATTTCTTTTAACTTAATTTTTTTTTATTAATTGATCAACTCTAGGCAGGTTGTATTGTAAATTAGCTTTTCTTCTTTTAGGTTTCCGGGGGTGTACGGTTCTGTAAAACCATACACCCCCATTTTCTTTTTAATTAATGAAGGACCTTGACCTACTTATTTTCAAGGTCAACCAAAAGAGTTAGCGAAAATTTCTAAGTCCCAAGGTTATTTTTATGTAAATTGTTCCGAACCCTATCATGTGGGTATTCAAATTATTTTAAAAATATCTAGTTGAATAAATGCAAAATAAACTACACTTGCAATTAAATATAAACATTTTATTAAATGATGTTACCAAACCTTTTTGTTTGTCTTTTCATTCTGCGTATTTTAAATACCTACATGATAGGATTTGGAAACATATAAAGAAAAATATGATTTAAAAGATTTTTTTCAGTTTTTGAGCTATAACTTTTATACCTTTGGTTTTATCGAAAAATGTTACTGAACCTTTTTTGTTTGCCTTTTTATTCTGCGTAATTTGAGAACCCGCACGATAGATTTAGAGCATTTTTGTTATATCCACTGCCACCGTGTATGGCGACGCAGCTCAAAAGTTGAACGGCGACGATATCAAGTGGGGGGCCCCCCATTTCGCAAACTTACTCTAAACCTATTGTGCGGGTACTCAAATTACGCGGAATGAAAAGACAAACACAAAAGGTCCAGTAACATTTTTCGATAAATCCAACGGTATAAAAGTTATAACGAAAAAACTAAAGTTTCAAGGTCATTTAAAACTTTTACAAAACCTATCATGTGGTTACTCAAGTTACGTGGAATAAAAAAACAAACAAAAATGTTCAGTAACATCTTTCTATAAAACCAACGGTGTAGAAGTTATAACGCGAAAACTTAAGATTTAAAACCGCCCAGGTTACAAAACGTCCAGGTAACCTGGACGTTTTAGGAAAAACGTCCAGGCTACAAAATATTGTTAATTTCTTACAAAATAATGTTGATTTTATAACAAATGTTACCGAAGCTTGTTGTTGGTCTCATAATTTAAGTACTCACAAAATAAGGGTTGGAAACTTATAAAGTAAAATATAAAATGTTGGAAAATACTTTTTTTTGTTTTTGCGTTATAACTTGTATACCGTTGGTTTTATAAAAAAAATTTTACTGGACATGTTTTGTTCGTCTTTTTATTCCGAATAATTTGAGTATATGCATGATAGGTTTGGAGCAATTTTGTAAAAAGGGGGGGGGGTTGTCGGGAGGGGGGGGGGAGGGAGGGGGGAGGAGGGGAAGGGGGGGGTGAGGAAGGGGGGGAAGGGGGGGTGAAGGGGGGGGGGAGGGGGGGGAAGGGGGGGAGGGGGGGGGCAAAATTGCAAAATTACTCTAAACCTATTGTGCGGGTACTCAAATTACGCGGAATGAAAAGACAAACACAAAAGGTCCAGTAACATTTTTCGGTAAATCCAACGGTATAAAAGTTATAACGAAAAAACTAAAGTTTCAAGGTCATTTAAAACTTTTACAAAACCTATCATGTGGTTACTCAAGTTACGTGGAATAAAAAAACAAACAAAAATGTTCAGTAACATTTTTCTATAAAACCAACGGTGTAGAAGTTATAACGCGAAAACTTAAGATTTAAAACCGTCCAGGTTACAAAACGTCCAGGTAACCTGGACGTTTTAGTAAAAACGTCCAGGCTACAAAATATTGTTAATTTCTTACAAAATAATGTTGATTTTATAACAAATGTTACCGAAGCTTGTTGTTGGTCTCATAATTTAAGTACTCACAAAATAAGGGTTGGAAACTTATAAAGTAAAATATAAAATGTTGGAAAATACTTTTATTTAGTTTTTGCGTTATAACTTTTATACAGTTGGTTTTATCAAAAAATGTTACTGGACATGTTTTGTTCGTCTTTTTATTCCGAATAATTTGAGTATATGCATGATAGGTTTGGAGCAATTTTGTAAAAGGGGGGGGTGGGTTGCAAAATGACTCAAAACCTATTGTGCAGGTACTCAAATTACAAGGAATGAAAAGACAAACAAAAAAGGTCCAGTAACATTTTTCGATAAATATAATGGCATAAAAGTTATAACGCAAAAACTAAAGTTTCAAAGTAATTTAAACTTTTACAAAAATGACCTTGAGACTTAGAAATTTTCGCTAAGTCTTTTGTTGACCTTGAAAATAACTAGGTCAAGGTCATTCGATAATTAAAAAGAAAATGGGGGTGTACGGTTTGACAGAACCGTACACCCCCGGAAACCTAAAAGAAGAAAAGCTAATTTACAATACAACCTGCCTAGAGTTGATCAATTAATAAAAAAAAATTAAGTTAAAAGAAATAATAAATAAAAAGTAAAAGATAAGTAAAAAAAAATAAAGCTAAACAGCCCAGCGCTGCACATCATGATTACGGTGTGATCATCACGTAAGCGAACTCACACACCTCATCATAAGCGCACAACGCTAAGCTAAAACAAAAAATTTTATTCTGAAATAGCACGTTGCTTAATTAAATTTTGGAAAAATGTTATACAAATATGTTTTTATTTCCTAACACTAAAGGAGCCAGTGACTCGCCATTAGCGACGCAGTACAGCTGAGGTCTAGCGAAACTCCGGAGGTAGGCGAACTACCCATCCAGCACGTATAGAGGTTGTAAGTGACCCGCTTTGGTAAGCGTAATCACTACAAAAGCGGTAGCCGGTTTTACCATTATTGGTTTTACCGTGCAAAAGATGGAAGGAAAAAAGGAAAGGAAATTGGAATTGAAAGGTGTCCCTAACTAAAAAGGAGTACAAGACAAGAGAGGGAATGCCCTCAACAAGCTTGTTGGAAAAAGGAAATTGGAATAGAAAGGTATTAAAAACATATCATATAACATTCTTAAAAACAAAAATATTACTTTAAATTTAAACATTCCAGGCAGAAATATATTGTAAGTAAAAGAAAGATTTTAAAATAATACTAACTACCAAACCAGCAAATTAAAAACAAACTACAAACCCTAGGGTATCTACAAGCACAAACAACTACCATGCCTTAAAATTAATCAGTCCTACGTCAAGATGTTATTATACAAATAACACCAAGATATTTTCACTAAACAGAAAAAATGATAAAATGTTCAGGGCGCCTTCTGAACATGTTACCACCTCACTGTCTAGCGAGCAACTGATGCCAAAGCACAAGCGCAGACCCCGGACCCCAACTCGGCTCGAGGTCACGGCAGCTGGCATACCGGGCCGGGCTGGTGCGGCAGCTGGTTGACCACCTGCTGTGAGCACCTGTATTGCCAACTGGTTGCCTTGGACACTGGTGACCTTGGACCAAACTTTTTGGTTGTCTCATCATTTTGAATGATTTGAGTACCCACAAAATAAGGCTTGGAAACTTATAAAATGTTGGAAAATACTTTTTAGTTTTCGTGTTATAACTTCTATAACGGGCAAAATTCCTCTAAACCCATCATGCGGGTACTCAAATTACATGGAATGAAAAGACAAACAAAAATGTCCATTAACATTTTTTGATAAAACCAACGGTACAGAAGTTATAACAAAAAAACTAAACTTTCAAAGTCATTTCAAACTCTTACAAAATATTGTTGATTTTATAACAAATGTTACCGAAAATTTTTGTTTGTCTAATTATTTAGCGTAATGTACTCTAAGTACTCACATAATAAAGTTTGGAAACATATTAAGTTAAATAGGATGTAAAAAAAATATTTTTTCTTTTTTAGTTTTTGCATTATAACTTTTAAACCGTTGGTTTTATTAAAAGATGTTACCACACCTTTTTGTTTGTCTTTTCATTCTGCGTATTTTGAATACCTACATGATAGGATTTGGAAACATATAAAGAAAAATATGATTTAAAAAGATTTTTTTTCAGTTTTTGAGCTATAACTTTTATACCTTTGGTTTTATCGAAAAATGTTACTGGACCTTTTTTGCTTGCCTTTTTATTCTGAGTAATTTGAGTACCCGCACGATAGATTTAGAGCATTTTTGTTATATCCACTGCCACCGTGTATGGCGACGCAGCTCAAAAGTTGAACGTCGACGATATCAAGTGGGGGGCCCCCCATTTCGCAAAATTACTCTAAACCTATTGTGCGGGTACTCAAATTACGCGGAATGAAAAGACAAACACAAAAGGTCCAGTAACATTTTTCGATAAATCCAACGGTATAAAAGTTATAACGAAAAAACTAAAGTTTCAAGGTCATTTAAAACTTTTACAAAACCTATCATGTGGTTACTCAAGTTACGTGGAATAAAAAAACAAACAAAAATGTTCAGTAACATTTTTCTATAAAACCAACGGTGTAGAAGTTATAACGCGAAAACTTAAGATTTAAAACCGTCCAGGTTACAAAACGTCCAGGTAACCTGGACGTTTTAGTAAAAACGTCCAGGCTACAAAATATTGTTAATTTCTTACAAAATAATGTTGATTTTATAACAAATGTTACCAAAGCTTGTTGTTGGTCTCATAATTTAAGTACTCACAAAATAAGGGTTGGAAACTTATAAAGTAAAATATAAAATGTTGGAAAATACTTTATTTTTAGTTTTTGCGTTATAACTTGTATACCGTTGGTTTTATCAAAAAATGTTACTGGACATGTTTTGTTCGTCTTTTTATTCCGAATAATTTGAATATATGCATGATAGGTTTGGAGCAAATTTGTAAAAGGGGGGGGTGGTGGTTTGGGGGGGGAGGGAGGGGGGGAGGGGGGGAGGGGGGGAAGGGGGGGAGGGGGGGGGTTGTTTGGGGGGGGGCAAAATTGCAAAATTACTCTAAACCTATTGTGCGGGTACTCAAATTGCGGGGAATGAAAAGACAAACAAAAAAGTCCAGTTTAATTTTTCGATAAAACCAACGGTATAGGAGTTATAACGCAAAAACTTAAGTTTTAAGGTAATTTTCAAACTTTTACAAAACCTATCGTGCGGTTACTCAAATTACGTGGAATTAAAAGACAAACAAAAAGGTACAATAACATTTTTTTATATATCCAACGGTATAGAAGTTATTACGCAACAACTGAAAAAAAATTTTACATTATCACTAAGCCATCTTTCTATTCCTGGTGACCTCGCACGCTTCCGTTAGTAACCAGTTGGCAATGCGAGTGGTTGACCTTGTTGCGTCTGCTAACACACTCAACAGCTCATTCCCTGCTTTGGATAAATAATTTTCGCCAGTCTGCTTCCTGCCAGGGCTCGGGTACAGTTGGTCTACTGCAATGTTTGTATATTTGTACTGTGTTAAATGTGTATATGTATTGTGCGTGTTAGCTGTTGTGTCCTGACGACTCCGACCCGGATGAACGTTTTTTTAAACCCTTTTGTAATGGAGTTATTACTTCGAAACATGTACTGGATTCATCTACTATTTGAACTGTTGAACGTTGAGGTATGTTAAGCTATTCTACTCTGCCCATAATTTTGTATAATTTAAGTACTCACAAAATAGGGTTTGGAAACTTATAATGTAAAATATATTTTTTTTTAATTTTTGCGTTATAACTTCCATAACGTTGGTTTTATTGGAAAATGTTACAGGACCTTTTTGTTTGTCTTTTAATTCCATGTAATTTGAGAACCCGCACGATAGGTTTTGTAAAAGTTTTAAATGACCTTGAAACTAGTTTTTTCGTTATAACTTTTATACCGTTGGATTTATCGAAAAATGTTACTGGGCCTTTTGTGTTTATCTTTTTATTCTGCGTAATTTGAATACCCGCACAATAGGTTTAAAATAATTTTGCGAAATGGGGGGCCCCCCACTTGATATCGTCGCCGTTCAACTTTTGAGCTGCGTCGACATACACGGTGGCAGTGGATATAACAAAAAATGCTCTAAATCTATCGTGCGGGTACTCAAATTACGCAGAATAAAAAGGCAAACAAAAAAGGTCCAGTAACATTTTTCGATAAAACCAAAGGTATAAAAGTTATAGCTCAAAAACTGAAAAAAAATCTTTTTAAATCATATTTTTCTTTATATGTTTCCAAATCCTATCATGTAGGTATTCAAAATACGCAGAAAGAAAAGACGAAGAAAAAAGGTCGAGTAACATTTTTCAATAAAACCAACGGTATAAAAGTTATAACACAAAAACTCAAAAATTATCTTTCTTTACATTATATTTTACTTTATATCTTTTCAAACCCTATCATGCAGATACTCAAAATACTTAGATTTAAAAGAGATACAATAAAGGTCCAGTAAATGTTTTTATAAAACCTACGGTATAAAAGTTATAACGTAAAAAAATATTTTTCTACATCTTATATTTTATTTTATATGTTTCCAAACCCTATCGTGTGGTACTTCAATAACGCAGAATAATGAGACGAACAAAAAACTTTGGTAACATTTGTTAATTAACTAACAATGTAAAAGTTATAACACAGAAACCAATTTTATATCTTTAACCAAGTTTATATTTAATCGCAACTGTAGTTTATCTTGCATTTCTGCAACTAAATATTTTTAGAAGTATCAAGGTGATATAAGAAAGTAGCATCTTTAAAATATTGTAACTTGTACAAAGTTAAATAAGTGTTAAAAACGATATTTTATTGCAAATATTTTAAAACCAAAAGTTAAGAACGATTGTTTAATACCGACATGTTCACTCAACAAGAGCAACAGTACGACTAACACTACATATCCAAATATTGCGAGGAGTCTTTCATGGTGGTGGGGGAAGGCAGATGTTCCGTGCTGTCCATGTCATTTCGAGGAAGGTCACTGCACTACAACCGACACATCAGTTTGCAGGTAGGACTCGCAGAGTAAACATCTAAATAAACATGAGTTCTGTTTTATATGTTTCTTTTATCAAAGATGGACTTTGTATTGAAACGCAAAGTTTCACTATTGATGCAGATCCTGTACAACAAATTGTAGTACATCCTCCAGAAAATTATGATTCTATCTACATTTCGGTGCATGAACCTAACGACCGCCCACCACCAACATCTGCTGACAAGGGGTAGGACAGCGGGTACCATACGTCATTAAAGCTTCAGCTCTCCACCCGAGTACACATGGACTCTGAGCTTCAAGATAATACTGTTTCTTCTACATCTAAACAAACTTCCGAACAATTACCTACTACAAATGAAACTACTACAAGTCTAAAAGTAAATGAAATTTCATCAACTGTTAGTTCTGATGCGCAAGCAATAATGTTATCATTAATTGGTTTCGACTAAAAATTCAACAACGGAGGAAGAAAGAAATTCGCTACTTTACAACTTGGTTTTTGCATATCAGTATATGTTTTTATATACTGATATGTTGTATTTTTTTAAAACTCAAACGGATGACCTTGAACTTTTAATCGATGGTATTATTCGATTATTTTAATCGATTGTTTTATTCGAATACTTTATATAAATACGAAACTTTAACGTTGAGAGGCTCAGTTCTGTTTAAGACAAGCTACAACCAACATGTCATCCAAAAGAAATAATCTAACACTTATAACTTATTGTTGTAAAGAAAAATGTTTTAAAATACCTGAAGATCAAGTTGACGGAAAAGCTTGTACAAAATGTAATTCTTTCTGCTACTGTAAATGTAGTTGCAAAACATATCAAAAGTACCGGTTGGATAAACTAGAAGAATTGCAACATCGGCTCGGTCTACTGTGGCAACGATTAAATTCAAAGTGATTTAACAAACACTTGTCATTACCCCCACCACTACCCCCACTACCATCGGAGGTACCCGCAGCACCGGCTTTGCAATAGTCATTCCTGCTACACCTCTCGTCGAGTAAACAACTCTAGTCATGTCTCTCAACATTCGCGGGATTCACTACAACTTAGTGAAGAACTAAAACAACTTATAACCACTGGGTTCGGTTTATCTTTGGAACTTTATGCAACAAATAATCAAAACGAAAAGAATGTATTTTTGCCAACTTACAACAACAACAAAAAGAATGAAAATAAGCAAGAAATTTCACCACCGACAACAACTTACTTTTCAAATTTGGGAGCAAACTTTTCAACCTTAATGTAAAATATAAAAAAAAATCTTGCATTTTCGGATCTTCCGAAAATGCAAGATCTTTTTAAAAACATCCTCACCTGACCTTGACCCATTTCCGGCCATTTAAAGTTTAAATACCCAGCACAGCCGGGCATTTAAACTTTAAATGCCCACCCTACACGTCACAGCTACGTCACAGCCTCTGACGTCACCAGACCGGATGTAGCTGTCACTTTTGATTAATGCGTTTTGGCGCAGAAGCCCCACTATTGCACTACTTGCTCAGTCTGATGTAATAAATTAATTCAAATCACTGAATAAATTTGTTTATTCGTTGTTTTCTTGAATACCAATTATCAATCCTTGCGAAGTATAGTAAGTAGGTTTTTGCTAACAATTGCTTGTGGTAAAAATTGATTATTGACAATTGATTAAAAAAATTGTGTGATTCGATTATATCAATCGAAATTACAGCTTTGACAAATGCTGTTATTATCTTTTTTGGCTTTGTGTCCAGTTCATTTTGAACATTCCCTTAAGTATTTTTAAAGCGCGTTGGGCAGTTACTGTAGCGTTTTAACTTATGGTTATATTTAATTTTTTATAAACTATCACGTCTATAAATGTTAATGCCACTTTTATTTACCTACACCTTTTGAAATAAAAATTAGCTTACCTAATATTTGGATAATGATTTGTGATGTTTTATAAGTTAAGTTCTAACATAAATAAACAGTTACAAAAAATGTAGTTTTTCACAACATTATTAACGGCAAAAACAAAATATTATAAATTATGATTTGTTTAAAGTTTTTACATCTAAAAATCAATATCGTTTTTCAAACCGTTGTTTATAAAATAAAACAAATATTTTTAAAAGTATACAAATTGTAGAGAATTTCTTCAATGAGACTATAATTAAAATAACAATAATTATAAATTGTACATTTGCTAATGTACACTTCCAGTTAAATATCTTCCGGCTCTTATCAGTAATGTCTTCAGCTTTTAACATGAATTTCAAAATGTAGGTTTTGTCTAAGTACAAACTTTGATGTGTGTGGGACTTTTGGTGGTGAATGTAAGCAGAAAAATAATCAATATAATCAATTGAATAGAAATTGGGATATGTAAACGAGAAAGTCCATCTAGTTTTGTTACGGTTTGACAATAAAATTCTACAGGAGGATTACAATATGAAAAATCTTGATGATTATATGTTTATAGATTTATACGCAGAAACTATAATTTACGCTATTCTCAATAAAAAATAACGAGCAAACCAAAATTAATATACATGTTTTAATTTTTTCAGTAAAAACGTAATTAGTAATGTTAATTTATTCGTGTGCATGGTACTTGAATGTACATACCGTGGTCTGACTTCCCCTGGTACTTGCTGCCAAGTTGTGCGTTTTGCTCTATTATATTTAATTTTTGTAATTTGTTTTTGTTTTTAATTTGTAAATTTATTTTTTTTATATTCAATTATTTGCTTGAAACATAAACATCCAGATTAATCGATTGAATGGCTGAAGATCAACAATCTTAATTCAAATAATCTAAATTACTGCTTAGTACCCCTTTGCAGCAGACCTGCATACTCGGCGAATTTCAAATGCAAAAACAATACTTCCATCCAACATTGCGAGATAAGACAGGTTTTTTAATCTCAATAAGAATAGCATGGGGAATGAGTATGCAGGTTTGCTGCAACAGGTACGATAGAACTGGGTAGTTTCAACTCAATATTTAGTAAATCTTAACTATAAGAAGCTATATACCAAGTTTTATCAAGATATGTTGAGAAATATTGAAGATATAGAATTTTTTGCCCATGAGGATAATATGGGGAATGCGTATGCAGGTTTCCAGCCACGAAAATGGAAATTCTTGTGATTTCAGACTAATTTACATTAGATCTCATCTAGATGAAGCCAAAAACCAAGTTTTATTATGATATGTTGAGAAATAAGCGAGATATCGAAATTTAATTATTTCTCATAAGGTTAACATTGGGACAACATACTGTGTTTACCACTTTCAATATCTTGGTAACCAATGGACATAGAGCAATGATATAAATCACTAAATTGCTTTTTTTAGCTACTTTAAAGTTTTTTAGGTATTTTGTGAAATCAAATAATCACTCTTAAAAAATTTACATAACGTAACAATTATTACGAGAAATTATCTTTTGACCTTCTTAAGTACCTAATGAACACAAGAAAAATTATCTGTAAATCCAAAATTTATATGAACCCACCACAATAATCAAAGGCAGTATTGCTTTTGCGCTGATTATTTGTTTGGCAAAAAGGTTTAATAATATAGAAATTCCACCCCATTCTGACCAGACACTCAAGCATAAGACAAAAAAACTTGTATTTACTCAGCTTTTATCTGGGCTTGTCCTGAAGTGTTTGCCTTCACTTGATAAGGTTTAAATGTTACGATTCGTATATGTTTGTCCATGAAATAACGATTAATCTACAGTACAATAATAAAAAAAACTTAAAAAATGACATTAAAGATTCTACTTTAGGATATCTTTGATGAAGCTGAAATATTTTATCGTTTAGCTTTGACAAGGAAATAGCTATTTGTGTATTAAGAGCGCGAAGTACGTCATTGCCGCTCGAGAATTGTAGATGGCCGCACGAAGCTTTAGCTGAGTGCGGCCAAACATTTCGAGAGCGGCAACGACTATTTGTGCTCGTAATACACACAATATTTTTCCTACCACAATTATTTAAACAATTTAACTTATTAACTAACCTGTACACAAAGGTTCATTGAGGTTATGTTTGCTTATTTCATTGGTACGAACCGGAAGTTAGTTTGTAGAAACGCCGACAGTGAAATCAGCTGATTTAGAGCAAGGCAACTAGAATTTAGAATACGGTGAGTGACAAAGGAATTCTGACCAATAGAAACTGTTCTTTTGTGTTTGACGTCATAGTTATCTCTCTTGTGTGCCACCTTAACCTAACAAGTAACCCTGATTTAGCGAGCGAGAATGACCATTCCCGCTCGCTTTTGCGAGCGAGAATGAAATGAAACCGGAAATGAACAGTTTTGCGTACAGTTGACAGGTGTGGCAATCTGATTATTTCCATGCAGTGGTAGGAAAAATTGATTTCATTACAATCCAATAACGGGACAAGCCAATATATTCGACAATTTACTTCACCACCGTATATCGCACTGAACATCAGAGACAAAACATGTCATGAATGTGTTATTGTGAGATGTTTTTGAATAATCACTGTTAATGATTTTTGGCCTTAATTTTGGTTGCTTCGAAAAAACAGTAGAAATTATAACGACATGCTCAACAAAATTAAGTCGTGAAATTAGAAATAGTATCATAATATTAAGCCAATAAATCCACGAAAGCATATGGAAAGCTCCATTTCATCATCATAAAAAAGTAATAATGGGATTCCTGAATTAATAATTTATCATGGAAAATAAAGACACCTAGAAAACCTGCCAATAAAAAAATTGATTTACAGTTGAGAGAGTGACCGTGGAGCACAATGCACAATGTTGGAGAGGTGGAGAGGACAGTGTGCATGACTGGTCAATAACAAATGCAGACAAATCTGTCACTGTCACGATCGTATCAACAATTAACTACGAATATCCGCTTCAGTGAAACTCATGTCTGTGTTTTAACAAGATATTATAAAATAAAGAATTATAGTAACAATTAGATTACGTTTTTATGGATTAAAAATTTGAATTATGAAAAGACGTTAACAATAATTTTAACTAAACACGCGCTCTTTGTGCATAGACTCAACAGAGGTAGTATGACATATCGAAAAGAATGGGTTATAATACAAAGTTATTTCGTGCTAAAATCTCAAAACCGATATTTGAGCGCATTAGGTAAGTTATAAAACTAATTATGGCAAGCAACAAAAGGGTCTTGAAGGGCTTTTCTTTCTGTCGGCCATCCCATCAGACCGTGAATGAAGATTTAACTTGCTTGTTGTATTTAAAAAAATTTCAATGACATTATGTTCGAAAAAAATTTAAAACAAACGTTTGGTTTTAACAATATTTTTTAATGTTTACCAGTTTATCTGTAAAAAATATGGTTACTTTATAAAACTCTTGTAATTTGTCTCTTTAATTCAAAATTGAAATTAGAATAACAAATTTAACTCTAATCCTGATTGTGAAGAATAGTTGTTAAAAATATCATTCGAAGTCTAATATAAAAAAAATAGCATGGAAAATAAAAAAGGTTAAACTCCTAAACATTGTCTTGTGATATCCCAGGCCAAACGATGTTCCTATTTTTATATGTTTTCCTAAATGATTAGAGCTTCGACAAAATCTATACTTTCATACACTTAAGAAGTTAAAGAATTTATCTTGCTACCCTGTGACCTCATAAGGAGGATTGTCCTGGGACAGAGAGACATTACGTGCTGGCAAAGGTTCAAAGGATGCAAACATATCATAGAGTTGAGTCTAATTCCTTTACCTAGGAATATACTTTTACCTTTTCTATCCTACCCAGGGCGAATAATGTTATCATTTTTACTTAGTATATTATTCCGGCTTTGAGACTCGCACTATCACTCGAAACTAATAAAACATTTTAATGAAGATAACCCAAGAACAAAGAACAACGTAAACTTATCAAAGAAACTGACCGTCACAATTAAAAATTAATGCACTAATGAAGGCCGATCACTCCTCCTAAGATATTAAAGAATACAATGGTCTCACCTAGATCTACGAAGCAACTATTATTTCAGTAAATCTTACAGCCTTTAGTAAGTTTTCTTAATTGCTTCATGTATATATGTACCTTTTCTGATTGAAGATGGCACAGTGATGCAAAAACTGCCAGGGCCGTGACATTTGTTTCTTAGAATCTGCATAACAAAGGTAAAATTCATAATTTTTTAATATCAGTGAAGCTATGTAGAACAAACATAAATGTTTAGTTTTTCCTCTTATTCAAGTGCTAGTTGTTTGTCAGCTACTACAAACAGTTTAGTTGTTCAGAAAATATGTTTAAAAATTATACCGATGACGTCAACCCAGGTATTGTACGGTGTGGTCTGTTCATAAAATATTGTTCTCATTGGGTAGTAAGCATTGTGGTTTTGCTGTTTTCACAACAATAAATTTAAATATAAACAGCACCATTTTTACAAAACATTTGATTTTGAGTTTTTGTTAAAAGAAAGGTAAAACACATTTGCTACGTTTCCAAGTGAACGCAGTCACGGCACACGAGGCGAGTTGATTAAAACACTTGCACTTGTATGCATGAAGTGTTCTGCAATAGAGTGACGTTTCTGCTTTGTACACTATGTTGAAAAATTGTACGTTTTCTTAGAAAATCTTCTGTTATTTCTTTAGATTTTTCTTATGAAAGCTATAAAATTTAAAATGATAAGAAATGTTTGCGGAAACTTTATATAAGTTACACTTTACATGTGGGTTAAACAGTACCTAACAATTAATTTTACAGTTTTTTCAACATCCATTTGTTGATGCTAACCACGTAAATACGACGTTGGGGTTGTAATATAACCAGTAATAAGCCATAGTACGGACGATTTCCAATCAAAACGTTGCAGCAATGTCCCCGGAGATGAGAAAAATGCTTAATTTTTAATGGCAAATAAATAGTTATTTGTGCATCTAGGGACTAAAGTGCAACTTTTTCTCCCTGAGGGAAACTGTTGTCGCCCGATGGCGGAGCCGAGGGCGACAATTTCCCGAGGGAGAAAAAGTACTTTAGTCCCGTGATGCACACACAATTTTTCCTCCACCTATACCATTAACAATAACTAGGTATAACACTGTAACTTTACCTTCAGGTGATTCTTTGCTTCAACAAACTGCATTACAATCACATAGCCTATATAAATAAATAATGCGAGGTATTTAGGCTTTAATTTTAACTATTTTATTCACACTCTTCTTTAAAAATACCCAAGGCCTAACTTATTTGTTCAAAAATATGCAGGAATATAGCAACCTAAACTACAGCAAACTCAAAATGGATACGCTAATACGCTGTCCTGTAGACAACGGAAACGGACGATCGGATGCTGTGACACTCTCTTCCACATAGAGAAACAAATTGAAATCGACAGTGTTGCCATATTTTCTCACTGTCCACCGCGGCGTTGCCGGATTTCTTCCCATGTATTTCTTATGAAATTACTTTTAGTCCCATGGGACTAAATGTAAGTAAGTAAATCCCATGGAGTATAAACTAGTACTTTAGTATTCTATTCCAGGGACTAAAAGACGACTATAGATAGTACGTGGAGGAAAAAATACTTATATATTTAACACTTTACCACATATTAATATTAATCTCAAATGCTTTTATTATTATTTTAACGTAGATACTATTACTTTAAAAAACCTATTAATAGAATTGTTTGGTGTATTTTGTGTAACCGTAGATTTTGTTTGAATAAAGTCAATACTGTTTTATTTATCCGAGGGACCAGAGTGAGGACGGTTTCCTCCCGGAATCACTAGATCGTCAGGATATTAAACTGATTTGAGGCCGAGCCGTCAACAATCAACAGGCCCATTTATTCCTTTCCAGATTTCCCTCTCAATATAAAAAGCGAATATGAATCATCAGAAAAATATTTTTTAAGTAATGTGAATGGTGCATGATAATCTTGTTTTAAATTGTAATATAAAATAAGATTATCACGTTTTTGTTTTTTGTGTTAGGCTAAAGTGTGGATACCCTTACCTAACTTAATAAAGCATCATAGTGGGTGGGGGCGGAAATGGGACTCTCGTTAAAAAGTGCAGTTTTTAATGCTGTGAAGATGAGTTTGTTTTCCCTACAATGGCGCATTAAAAAGTAAGGTGGGGGCACTATCCACACTTTTGCCTAACCCTGTATTAAGTATACATTAACACACTGTATAATTTAATTAAAATGCTGTGTAGAAGAACTGTGATTGCTCAGAGCTTCGTTGCATTATTCATTTTAGGATTAAATTAAGATAATTAAAAAATATAAATGTTACATATTATCCATTCTGTTATTGATTTTTTATTTCTTTTCAGATCACTTTTTCAGATGAGTTTAGAAACAGTTGCAGGATGCAGGAAATAGTAATATATTTTTAATAGAATTACTAACAAAATACTTATTATACTTGTTTGAGCTTTGAAATTATAGCCTTTCAGATGAAATTAATAATAAGATTAGCGAATAGTCATTAGTAAATTTGAAACTCTACAATGTTTAAACGCTTTAGATGGATTCGCATGTCCTTTTATCAATAATTTGTTGCATATTAATATCTTTTAAAATAAATAATTGTATTTTGAAATAAATTCAAAAATTAATTCTGGAAATATAATTTAAGTAAATCTAAGATAGTACAGAAACAAAAAAGACATGACATTTGCAATGATTTTGACTTTTAAATGTAAACGTATGTTTGAACAGTAATGTATGCCAACGACCACACATATTCACTTGTCGGGCCCCTTCAACTCTGCTCAGCCGAGCACGTAACACCACGTAACTGTGGGCCGAGAGTACGGAGGTGTGGGCCAGATTGTTGGTGCATTTTCAGTTGAGCTCAACCAAATACAGTAAATTTATTGTTTTAAGGATTGTATTATAAATAAATTCAAACGACTATAAACCCATTCAAAAAAGGTTGTGACATATTTATTTTTGGTCACAACGTTGATAACAAATAAGTTTTATGAATAGTAAGAGTGTCTACGATGAGAAATGGAATGTTTGTATCGTCTTAAACTTTGGGTTGTGGGCTTATTTTCAGCTCTTAACTCTTTTTTCCTCGGTCAACATTAGGAGGTGCTGGGAAATATTAAGGAAATAGTTCCTCTTATTAATTAAAAGTAGATACATCTTATCAGTAAAAATTCAATCAGACACTATTTAGGTTTTCATTTTACTCCATGCTGCAATTGCAATAAAACATAAGACTGGATTTGTTTACATTTAATTGTAGTTCCGTGACCAACAAGGCAACTCATAAGACCCAAATAATTTTTTTTATTCCAAAATAATTTGTTTACGTTTTTTATAACTAATACAAATGTTAATGGGATTGTGCACACCTACTGAAAAATACAAATAAAATACTGTGCTTATATTTTCCTACAACACCCTCAGGTTGAGAAAATGGTATTACAAATTCATGCTCGTCTTTTAATATATAGATAAGAGGAGCTCGTTCTCATTTATAAAATAGTACACTCTTCTATATAAAGTAGTCAGCAATAAAGTAGCTGCTTTATTGAATTTTTGCGTTTAGGGACAAAGCACTGCATAAAAATAAAAAGCTAGAAAACCGTTATCTCTAAGAGTACATAAAAAGTGTTTAAGTTGGATTGTAAATAAATCAGATTGATATTTATCTTTTAGTATTATCTCCATATGTTATAATGTAAAAAAGTAGACTTTAAAATCAAAATGCTTTTTAAGTGTTGCGTATTTTACGTTCCTTCTCATTCTGATAATTTATTGATTTTTATATTTTTTTTGAATTTTTGGATTACCAAAAAAAGGTTATGACATATTTATTTTTGGTCACAACGTTGATAACTAATAAGTTTTATGAATAGTAAGAGTAAGAGATAAAAAACTTATCTCTTACTCTTTTATCTCTTTCTCTCTAACTTACTCTTTTTTTTCTTCGAGTTTCCTTGGCTCTGAACATTAGTTCAGACCCCCAGGTTTCATTTGAACCATCTTCCATCATTCTGCGACTTTTCACACACTCACAACTTTAACATCAGTTACAGAAAATACAGAAGTAGATAGACTATGGCAAAATACTTCTGTATAAGTTAAATTTTCATTTACTTTAACATAGTAAAATACAATCTATTCAATTAATTATAAGGGGCATCAAAGGGTTGAGAGTAGTTTTCCCAGAGTAGAAACTTTCCTTTGTTACTACTCGACCATTTGTAACTTGCTTAATTGCATTAAAATGGTTTTGTCCCATGGTTCTTACAATTAATCAACCAAATAACTGTAGGTCATTTATAAATCTTTTGGACGTCAAAACATAAAAATGATAAAAACTGAAAGGCTGAACATTCATGAAATGCAGTCAACTTCTCATAATTTCCCATATATATGACAGTGCTTTAGACTTTTCAAATTAGACTAATCTCCAAGTTATTACACAGTAATGTTTGATTTTATCATCAATAAATATAATTGCAGAGTGTCCTTTAATTTATAATTTAATTTCTCTGAGTTTCGATTTGATACAAACTTAAAACCAGTCTTAGTCTTCTTAAAATGTTAATTTGCTATGTAATAGGCCTATAGTTACGCAGTTACGATAAATATAAATTGTAATGACATACTCATTCTATCTTTATATTATAATGTTTACTGATTATATTATACATATAGCAATAAGGGAGATGCAATTGTATCAGAATTCATACTGTATGGGTATTATTCAATCACAATGCTTCACTTTCAGCCAAACACCGACTTAATACTACCCCTACTTTTACTTGTAGGATAGGATTTTTACTAACATAAATATTAACGTAGCTCCATCACAGGCAACATTTTAGCTGTCTTATGAATGTTTATCTTAGTACATCTGATGTTTTTTTATCTTTATCTAACATCAGAACGTACATTTATAATCTATCAAACTAAAAATTTTACCGATGTACGCGAAGCCAATTAAATACTTTCAACTTATAAGACGGCCTGAAAAGGCTTTAAAACCTTCTTTTATTGACCGATCCGAAATTTCTTTTTAAAGATGTATCATATATTCAATATAAAATCGGGGTAAAAATGTAATTAATTGGAATACCGCGAAGGAAGGAAGGACGCTAAAAAAGGTGCTTCAATCCTTAATCGATGTTAATTTAATCAATCAATCAACATTCATCATTTTCAAAACACATTCCCTTCACCTTATTCGTTTTTTTTTTAACTTGATCAAAAAACCCATATATTTTTATTCTAAAATATATTAGAAAGTTGTAATGCGGCTTCCGACTTCATAAGGTGGCTTGACCTGGAACATGTTTACGTGCTGGAAAGGTCTCAAGGGATTGACGTATTATAAAGCTAAAGCTTGCTGCTTCCTGTATGTATTCTAAGACAGCAGAGCTGAATGATTACATTTTCAATTGAATATATATGACGTGTATTTACAAATTATCCATTTTTTGTTGATTTCAATCTTTAAACATCAAGTATCATATGGAATTTCCGATACGTCGTGATCCACATCTAAAACATATTCATTGAATGTAAAAGAAACGGACTAAAGTTAGGCCTCCTACAAATTACACTTGAATTTGCTAACACGGCTGATCACTTATAGTATAGTGCTAATGATGCTTTTTATTAGTTGAGGATGTATCTAAAATAAAACAAGCTTTAAATCACGTTACAAATATAAATGATTTATCATGTGAATTTACTGGAAATGTGAAGGTGTTTACGATTAGCATGCCTTATTTATCTCAATTTTTAAATTCACCATGGAGATGAAATAAATTAACCCCAGAAATTCTGGGAGGAATATCTTATGCATACTGAAGTTTCAAGTCTTAAGTCATAGATTTTAAAAGTTTGCATTGATAAGAAGTTCAGCCAGCAACACAATTAATTTATCAAGAAAAAAACCATCCACACACTTCAATAACACACGTCAATAAGGACAGGTTTTTTATGATTGGAACACCTCAAATAACCAACGTGAAACCAAAGCCTATTTTATTATGTTATTTTAAGTCACGAAGTGACGCAGGCTTCTAGTAAGTATTAAACGATGATCACATAATTTCGAGACTCTTTAGGTTAATGTGTCGATTACAAAAAAAAGTGTAGACCAGATGTTTCCTGAGTGATGGCGTGGAGTTTTGAAAGACCCTTTGTGTTCAAAAGATGTCAGTAAAGAAACTTTGACCTAAAATAATTTCTGTCGTTACCCATTACAACTTCTACGGCTGTTCACTAGTGCACTTGACAGGGAAAGACAAATGGTTTAAATAAATCTTCTCATCCCCTGTCACTTTCAATTTTCACAAATTTTTATTAATAGGTTTATTATTTTTAAAGAGAGTAGATACTTAAAGTTTGCTATGTATGTATCGGTTATTATAAAACATTCTAAAAGATTATGATTTGAATATTCTGTTCTTCACTGATTTCAAATAAAAAACATTTCAGTACTAATTATTATATATAGCTAGGTACATTCTTCATTGCTAGGTACACATTTTTATGAGAAATACAACTTAAAAGTTTGTTTTCATTTGGACTCTTACGAGCATAAAACGAGTTTTTAAGGGTCGCTTTTATAAACTAGGATGTGTATGTTTTTAATAAGATTTTCCATTAATTATATAGACACTAAATATCAACAAAAGTTTATTTTAAATTTTGTTATCTTACCCCAAACTTCTTATCGTATTAAAAAGTTTTTATGGGAAACTGGTGAAATGACAATGGAAAAGTATATACAAATTATGAATCACAGTCATGTACTATTATTTGAAATGTCTAATTCATAAAACCACCAGTATAACATTTATAAAGCATTTACATGATTTAGTCGAGAGTGTGGCACCCCTACGTAAACCCACTTGGCAAAGTTTGTTGATTTTGTTTGGCCGGTTAACAGTGGATATGGACCTGAATAATGGATTTGATTTCGTTTAAAGGAAGGATTATCAATCAATTATCAAGAGGGTTAGGCTTAACGCTGAACCGTTCTGAGATATAAAGTAATCATAATCTGTTTAAGAAGATTCAACAAAAGGTGGTCTCACAAAATAATTGATTTCGTGATTAAAAAACGATTAGATAAAAAATTATTTACTCAACAGAAAAATGGAATAAAGCTGTTCCAGAAATAAATTCAATCACAATTTCGAATAATTTTTAAGATAACTATTTTTTAAATATAACTTTAAAAATAGCATTTAACAAGATCTTAGTGTTTTATTTTTATTTTTGATGTTTTAATATAGTATAATATTAAACTGTCTAGGTCCTGATTGAAGCGCTATTTTGTAAAGTCTAAAGTACGAACATTACTTCTCAACAACGCAGTGTGTCCAAGAACTCTCAGAAAAGGCTATAAACAAGCATAGTCGAATCAAAACCGTAGCGGGAGCTCTTGAGCCAACGACTGTGATTGGACAAGGAAGCAGCTGGCGAGACTTTACCGCTCGCTCCTCAATAAACAGCTGTTTTTCGATTGGTTTTCAGAGCAGGAATTGTCGGTTTACACGCGGTTGCAGGAATACGTATTTACAATATAATTGGTTTTAGCGCCTAGGTCTGTTTGTGTAAGGGTTTTTACTGATATTTTACTAAAGTTTTCTCTGTTTTATTTTACAGCTACTTATATAAAAATGTATTTTAATGCAAAATGTATTACTACGTATTACAAATGGTTAAACAAAGTGTTTCTCCTTTACACGTAATATTAAGAGTACAAATTGTCTCACCTCAAAATTAAAAAAGTGCTGAGAAAAATTAAACAAATATTTTACAAGACACATTTTAAACATATTATAATACCACACTTGTATGCATGAAGTAGAATTGTTCAATACAGCAAGGGTTTTGCCTTAACGATACCGGTAAACATTACGCTCACGTACTGCTCCAGTTTCCCTTTTCCTACTCTTTACTAATTTCATATCAATGTTTTAAAATAATAATAAATTTTAAACCAAACAACACCTATCTAACTACCTTACCTGCAACCTAACTAAATTAAATTAGTTTTTTTAGATGACAGGTTACTGTAATTAAGGTTACTGTAATTTTAAATTATATTGTGTAAATACGACCAAGATGTAAGTTCAAATTAAAGTGTTAGGATATGAAAAAAATAATGGAAAAGCTTTTTATTCTAAAAAACAAATCTTCTGATTTTACTATCACAAAAGTTGCTATAATTTAGTCGGCCAATCTTTATTTTATATTATTATTACTAATTACTTTTTAATATCTGAGTAAGTATTGATTATCATCTCTTGATAAGTATTATTTATTATTACAATAATAATTTTCACCCACCTGCTATGTTTAGACGCGTTTTACTCCTTGTAATGAGTGACTAAAATAACATTTCGTCTCCAAGCAGGAGTAAAGTTCGTCTCCCAGCGGGAGACAAAGTAAACCCATAAGAATAACAACGAAATAAATAATTCAAAAATTAGAGCGCCTTCAAATTTTCACGCACACATGAAAATATGTTGCAGTTCAACGAATGCAGGTGCTAACAGCTGATTTAGTGGCAGGAATAATCACATATCATTTACAACAAACAGCTGTGAGAACGTCTAAGAATTAAGCATGCAACAATCAGCAGATCGCAGCAGGTCAGCATATGCACAGTAACTTGAACATCTGTACGGTAAGTATCATATACAATATGCGCAGTAGACCAGCCAATCAGAAAGCGTTCTGCTGGTCGGTGGTGCGCACCAGAGCGACATGACTTTTACACTTATTGCGCCAATTTCTTTTGCAAGTCGACGCACCAGCAAGTCTCACTGCATGCCAAAATAGCACCAACCACAGACAGCTGATTTATTATTATAACATGTTTCTTAAGCTTCTAACTCTCCTTTTATTTCAAGGTTAAGTATTTATTTGTCAACAAATGAAGACTATGTTTCATTCTAGTAATGAAAAATCTCACGAGATTTGGCGTAGTTTCACGAGATTTGCACGTGAATTTGCTGAACCTTCTTTCAAGTGTTAGACTACCATGACGTCACATCTTTTTCTTACTCTCACCTGCGCAAGATACGTACCGTATAAAGATATTCTAGGTACTGTAAGCATATGTATGGTTGCAGCTACCCTGATGCAGGCGCTATTAGCAGAACGAAACAAAATTGATATTTTTATACATTTTTTATAATCAACGTTAATTCATGAAAATGTAATATAATGTGGAAAAGGGCAGTAACGCCCTATAACGTAACGTAAATAACGTAAATAATTTGATGTAAATTACGATTTGTTTCTTCGAGAAGAATTATATTTTTGGATGTTTCAATTACAAGGCAAGGCTTTGTATATTCAAAAATGCGCACATTCGATTAACGAGTAACAAAAACATTGGCAAAAGTGAAGCAAAAGTGAAGGAAACGCAATAGTTGTGAATCAACTTCTGCGGTCGGAGCGATCGACCACCGCTCGCCGTTTGTGCCGACTGTCCACAGTTGTGTCAACTGAGTGACAGCCGTGATATGTGGCTTTCATTCCGTGGTGAAAGGGGAGGTTCGCTTTATCAATTATATCGGTCATTGATGTCTCTTAAATGCCTAAATAGAACGTGACTAAGTATGATGGCCCACGGTACATTTTTATTTCAGTAGGATGGAATGTCAACTATTTGCACAAGAAGGTAAGTTGGCAAGGGTAGGTATCAAGATACTTTATTAATGTATACTAAATTAACTTTATAATTGATTGACCTTTTGCTTCCATTTGGTAATGGCAAGAACCATTTTTTTTATTATAACAAAAAATTGTTTAAAATATACGATTTTTGCATAGTAGACACATAAACTCCTTAACACGTAATATTTAGTTGTTTTTTTTTTTGGCTTGTACCTATGTAAAAGCTTATCAATTTCAAAAATACTAAGATCTTAATTTTCTTGAATTTCAATATTGATGAATTATAAATATACTTAACTGCCTAATCTTATTTTTATCGTATGTGATAGCAAAGGATTGAACAAGGAAAGATAAAGTGTCTGAATTCTTCTGAAGTCATTATGACATTCTTTTATTTTTCCTTCCTTATTCATGTTTCAATCTTAACCTAATTTTTTTTATTAATGGAAAAGCTACGTTGTCAATTCGATTGCATCAACAGTACAGAAAGATCAAAGAGAACTGGTTAATTAGGAGTAAAAACAGCATACATAAAGAGACAGACTTTTTATGCAAAACAGATGTCATTGGAATATTCAATGAATACAAATGAGTTTTGAACTTCGTGGACCTTTAACGAGTTCGACAGAAATTGAGTCTCAGTACACGATGGAAATATAGTTTATATTCTTCATGGAAATCCCATACATAAAATCCTAAAGTATTTTTAAAATATTGATTGAGGTTCATAGAAGATCATTCAGAAATGAGTTTTATTGGGATAAGTTTTTCATATAGCCAATGAACAATCAAAATGTGATGTATTATTTAAGTCATCAAAATATATTTCAGTGGGAATTGATAAGCCGTTAATGTATTAGTGGTCTCAGTGGTTATATCAGGCCATCTTTTTTAGGAATCAACCAACGCAATACACATCTCATATGTTACGTACGTTTAGCGAAATAAGTTTAAATTCATCGCTTTGACCGCGTCTTCGTCTGCTTTTCCCTAATTTATCAAGCAATAATTTTTAAACTATAAAAATAAAAATAAATATTTTGAATAGTAATTTTTGTTACTATTTTTTACATTGCAAAAATTAACATTTCGTGGCCCTAACCATACAACGAGCTTCAGCCAAGAGGCGGGGGATATTGTGTTCTAAGCAAAAAGTAAAGAGAGCATTGTGTCCCGCTCCGCCCAGGGGGCGACATTCTCGACGTCTCTCGCTCCCGCCATCCGCCGCGCCGTCCTCGACTGAAATATTGTCATATTATTGTTAGAATGGAGAATTTTTTTGTAATTTATGAAACCTGTACAAAATTTATGTAAAAAGGTTTGATTTTTTTATTTATTTCGTCGACTAAATTCAAACTTAAAAAAATAACTGCAAGAAATTCTAATGTGTTGTGAATTTATGTATCATTCAAAGAAGTAGTTGATTTGTAATTTTAATAATTTAATCCCCCATTCATGGGATCATATTAGTTTTTGTGAACAATGGGTGTAAAAGACACAAGACCTTACCACTAGGGCTTAAATGGACCCTCTTTCAGGAAGTACTAAATAAAATGATTGCATGGTTTAGATTTTTCTACAAAATTATGATTAATTTTTAACAGTACGAATATAATTTCAGAAGTAGTTTTGCATAAATGAAATTACATATCTGTTAAATGGTATATTTAACTGATTGCAAGTAAATATGAGGTAATAAGAATAAAACGGATACCCAGATCGATCGGACACGAAAACAGACAGTTGTACATACATTATTGAGTGTTATTGCTGCTCCCAGGCAACACTACAAGCACGGTTGTTTAGAAAGCTAAAACCAGCCAAGATCGTTTAGTAACATGAAATCTCAAAATTAGTAACAAAATTGGTTTTCATCATTAAATTTTATTCATGGTCTAATAAAGATTATTTTATAACCTTCAATAGGCACCAAATATTGTACGGTTAGTATAGCTGGCGCCAAATCTTAAGGCGCACTCCGTCCATAAGACTAATGTTAATTTTAGCATTGGGCTTATGGACGTCGTGGGCCTTAAGATTTGGCGCCAGTTATACAACAATATGCCAAGGATATTTGATATAGTACATTTTACAATTTTGTTGAACAAATAAGGCGATTATGTCTCACAGTCTATGACCCGAAGCAGGATGGGATGCAGTAAGGGTACTTAAATAAGACCGAGACTTTCGTTTCTTCCTTCTATCTACTTTTCAGGTACTTATCAAAAGAATGTGTAAAAATATCAAGTTGTTTTGGAATTTAAAGGATTACATAATTATACCATTATTTCATAAGAACTCTTAGAAAAGTTTTATAAACTTGAGAAAGATATACAATCAATACGTTTTACCCACTTTTAGTGAGGTTCCGTTTTTAACGAATATTTATGGCCAAAAGTGAATGTGATATCCATGCTTTTATTTTAAACACTGAGTCCCTAAAGTCCCGGACCGGTTTTAATAACGTTTTAACTTCAAAGGTATTTTGACACTATTAGTTCCGACCAATTCTGCTGTGCATGTCATATCTGTCCCTGTCCCCGAAATGCAAATATCGGGTCGCGAGGTACAAGCCCCTATCGAATGACCACTCATTTTAAAGGACTTAATAAACTAAACCACGCAATGCCGAGGTCAATGTCATGCTCCTATCCAAATAGAGGGAAATGCATGGACCACAATTTTTGACTTTGCTGTTTTTTTTTGGACTAGTTAGGAGGTGAACATCAGAAGTCCCCGTCCCGTAGCTCTCAAGCAGGTGGGAGGAGGGGGGCCTGAAGGTACTATTTTTAGGGTTTTCCTAAATATCTAAAAACAATCAACTTTTAGTTTTCCCTATTAAATTGGAAAATTAAAGAAAATTAAATTTCCAGTACGAAAAGTATATAATACGTCTATTTTCTTCCAAGCATTTAGAGGATAAGCATAAATTGTATAAATATTTTAAGTAATTAAATATTCTTTCCATAAAAAATACATGTAAATTTGTGTGTCATTAAGAAGCCCAATGGGGCAACAATTTTTCATATGTAGGAAAATGAACAAATTAATTAAAAAGTGACAACATTTCCAGTAATTTGACACGTCAATCAAAAAAATTGGTCCAAAGTAAGGTGTGGGCGAGCTAACAAGAAAGTTGAAGTAACCACATATTTGTCCTTGAAAAATAACTTTTTATGAGATCAACAAGACCTGTGGACGAATTTTAATGATTGAGGTGTCAAATTACTGAAAATTTCGTCAGTATTCCGTGATTTTTGTTAATTTTCTTTTAGGTGAAAAGCGTTGCCCAATTGGGCTATTAAATTACACTCAAATTTTCATGTATTTCTTATGGAAGAGATGTTTTCTAAAATAATAATAACATTTTAGTTTAGCTTGTAAATGATTGGATCGAAATAGACGTATTATGTACTTTTCTCACAGGAAATTCAATTTTCGTTAATTTTCAACTTTAATAGAGAATACTAAAAATTGATAGTTTTCAATATATTTAGGCAAAACCTAAAAATGGTACCTTCAGACCCCCCGCTTAAGAGCTACGGACGGGGACTTTTGATATGTTCACCTCCTAACTAGTCCAAACAAAGCTGCAAATAAAGAAATTGTGTTCCAAAAATGTCCCACTATACCTTTTTGTTGTCTGGACTTATTTTATATTTTGGATTTGATTAAGTTTTGATTTATAACAGAGGAAACTTATAAAACTTATAAAAAATTATAAATTATGTATTTTATTATAAAAATATCTGCTTTATTCTTTAAAAAGCAGTATTTACAACTTTGTATTGGAAAGTACTGCTTGTATGGTTTACTCGTCGAAAACTGATGTTTCTTTTTATAATACTGAATCATTATAAAATATATTACCTGTTTAAGCTTAAGCACAACCCTTTTTGCTTAACGCAAATAGTGGACAGTGTTAGATGTTTTTTATTTGACAAGATAGTCTCTGTGTAATGTTCTCAACAAAATATTTGATTAGTCCATGAAATGAAGTAGGGCGATTGCTGGCGACCCGCCTCACCCGGACTGTTGATTATGTAAACAAATAACCCTGAGATAACACGCCCTTTGTGTTTAGCGACATGGAATATTCATGCTTGAAAATATTGCTACGCTGCATGAAATTTCACCCATTTCTCTTTTGGCTAATTAATTGTCTATTTAACAAACAATTGGGAAATATTATCTCCACTTTGAGCTTCTTACACTGTTTCACGCTTGCGCCAGGTAATTTGTCCTTAAAAAACTCATTTTAAGTTAAGTAAGTTTATACTATTTATCACATTCCTGAGTGAATATTAAAAATTCGAATGTGAAAGTTTTTTAAGTCGGGCCGTTTATGGTGGGTTTCATTTACTTTAAACATGCCAACTCTTTGCTTTACAAGAGTAATAAACGTAAAACCTGTGTTCCCTCTGTAATACGACTCTAAAGAAGGCCGAGGGCTGTGGTGAAGGAAGGTTACTTTTTTCTTATAAACTTCCCGATCTTGCCCCAAATATTAAAGGGGTTTATGTTTGTTGCAGGTTAATTTTTGCTTTACAAATGTTTCACATCTTTTAAGCAAGATCCTATTATTTCCGTTGGAACGTTGCATGTCTACAGTCGACTGTTACATAATTATTTTTTTACAACAATTATGTTCAAATTATTATTTTAAATAATGGATGAGAAGATGAACATTAATAACAACAATAACGATGAAACACATGTTATAACTCGATTTTAACACGAAATAAGCAACATTCTTCATTTATTAATCAACATACTTTGCCTAAAATATTTATATCACGTGTTTTTCTAAATAAAAATACTTCAGTTACATCCTTCCACCAGTAAACTATTCCAAATATCAGTAAACTATTTCGGCACAATCCATTATAAACAAGACCGCATTCAATAGTAAACAACTCTGTCCCCAATGCATAAGTTTTAAAATCAATTTATCAATCCAAAAACGGGAAATCGAAATAAAAGCATTCCAACAATGTGAAAAATGCAATTAAGTTTTGATTTATAACAGAGAAAACATATTAAGTCTGAAATACATATTTAATATAACTTAACGTATATCCTGTTCTCTGGTGCTGATCCTGTTCGGTCGGATAGTAGAGATTCCACATTCGGTAGGATGAAAAAACCAAGTGTTTGGTCCGATGATACAGATTAAGAATTTGGTCGGATTACACAAACACCACATAGTTGGTACTGATAAGGTGATACCAACACAACATGGTTTGTACACCACATAAGTAGTGTGTTGATACTACATAGTTAGTATTGATATGGTGATACTTACACAACATAATTTTTACACCACATAAGTAGTGTGTTGATACTACACAGTTAGTATCGATCCGGTTCCAGCCTTTCCTTCGGTCTTCTTTCCCGCATTCTTCAACCAAATTTCTCCTTCGGTGTGTAGACATCTACTTCTTACATCGATCCTTCCCAATTCCCACCATTTTTTTGTATTTTTTCTTTCTTTTTTCTAACTTTTTCTATTGATGCAGTAGCTGGGGAAACCCGGAGACCTGCATCAACATTAACAACAACAACGACAACGACAACGACAACGACAACGACAACGACAACGACAACGACAACGACGACGACAACGACAACGACAACGCCAACGACGACGACGACGACGACGATGACAACGACAACGAAAACAACAACAACGACAACGACGACGACGACGACGACGACGACGACGACGACGACGACGACGACGACGACGACAACAACAACAACAACAACAACAACAACAACAACAACAACAACAACAACAATAGAAAAAGGGACGTTAAGTATGTCTATCAGATTGTTGCGTAAATCAATAACAGATAATATGGAAACTCAAAGCAAAGTTAAAAAAGACTGTAAATATTATTTTATATATTTGTTTCAAACAAATATTACTTATAATATTGGATTTGCCATTCTGTTTACTATGTTAATATTTTTAAACGTGTTTTAATTCATTTTAAATTATGAAAAAAGTGGGTTATTTTTTCCTGTCTCAAGTGGGTCACATTTTACAGGAAATGATTTTTTTAATGATAAGAAAATAAATTGTAAACTATATTGTCTTATACATGTATTAAATAAAAAAAAGAACCACATTAGTTGTTTAAGTTAAGACATTCGAAGGATTATAAATCCGTAAATATTATTGAAAGTAGAATACATTTATAAAGATATTTTGCATTATGATTTTATTTCTATCTTTTATGTCAAAAAACAATGTTAAGGATGATATTTTTTAAGTTGATATTTATTAAAAGGTGGATTGCAATTATTTACAACTGAATATGTATTAGGCCTAAATCATAAAGCTGAACATTAACCTGAAAAAATTTATGAATAATTCAAAATTTAAATCGACATTCAATGCTTGGTGATTGATATCCCTGAAAAGTTCATAGAATATTTTCGAGAGCATTAAATCTAAAGGAGATCCTCGAGATTTCTGCATTAAAAATTATAATGGAGACAAGGCTATAACCGGTAGTAGAAAAAAATCATTTCCGGGAATAGATATTCGATTCAATAGTTTGTGTATTTTACATTGTTCTTTTTACATTTCGTTAGCTCTTGGTTGGATAAAAATCACAGTTAATTGGAAATGTAGGAGATTTATATAAGTATTTTACATTAAAAATATTATAATATTTTTACATTAAATTAAAACCTTTGTAGCCTTTAAAACTAGCCACAACTTTTATTATTTATAAGTTAATCTCTATATTGATAAGTAAAATAAATTTGAATATTGACATATATGTTAAGTATTGCCACTCATAATAATAATCTGATCAAATTAAAATACGTGTCATAACTTTCAGACACATGTGTATTTCAGAAAGACATGAAGTTGTTTTAGCATTTGATATAACTTTTAAAAAGGCTAACTCTTAAACATTCTAGTATTTGGTATTCTTAAGTCCTGAAGCTGCTTACACAAGAACCTTCAAAGTCGAAGTGGTAGTAATTAGCGGCTTCCAAAGCTGCTTCAGTAAAAACTCGAGTTGATGGATTCAGGTTCTTGCTTCTTCAATAGTAATTAGGAATCGTGTAGTCTATTCAAGTTTTTTTGGAACATTTGTAATAATATTTCTTTTTGATTGTAACCATCTTATTTTTTTAATCATACATATAATTTGGTCCTTCATGAAAGTAATTTTATTTAAATGTAGCGTACATTTAAATTGATAAATGATAAATGATTTTTTTGTAATGGTGCATTAACCTTCTTATCATTTGTTACTGTGTACACTAGGATACCTTTCACAGACTCAGATTACAAAAATATATTGCATAAAGTAATTCTACTTATGTTATTTTACCTAAACCACAATATTGTATCTTTGTAAAATCTTGTCTTTATATAGCTTTAAGGTTACGATATTTATTCATGTTGTTAATCCTCCAAAGCTGATAAGACAATTATAAATAGGTTACGTACCTCCGTCTTCAGCTTCAAAAAAATCCAATTAAATCTGGACTACCATGGTTTCGACATATATATTGTCATCATCAGGTCCGACTTCAAAAATCCAAACAGTTGTTGTTTGTTGTCAAAAAGATAGAATACATCACTTAACACATAAACGAATATGTTAAACATTTAAAAAACGAGTAAGTGCACTACAACGCGTACCGGCCGGTAGGTGAACACCGACGATATGTATAACAACATTTGATTGGAAGTGTTTAAACTCATAAAATACATTTTTCAACGTTATATCCTTTTTACCATGAGAAATGATTTAGAGAAGAGGTTCACTTCTTCATTCCACGGAAAATTTCTTTATTATAAAAACTTGTTTTTATATAGCTAAAGTATTATTATTACTCTTAAAATCAACGGTTTCAAATTATCTAATGCTCAAATTAAAGCAAATGAGCTAAATGGTTTAAGACCAAAACGAATATTTTATCTTTTTTATAACTTGCAAAAAACATTAGAAAACGAAATTTTTACAATGGGTGGCGCATTACAACTAAGCTTGATTCTAACCGGTTTTATTGACCAAGAGCCCAAATTAAACCTAATATGTTTCGGTGCGATTTACGACTACAACTAACTTTGTATCTTCTTTAGGACCCGATCTTTAAGTCTATAAATAAAAAAGTATTCCCAGAAAAATGATTTTATGCGGAATGTTTGTAACGTAAGTCGTCTTTTGAATTTCGTCTTTGTAACTCGTCTCAATATCGAACGATTAAAAAAGTAATTCCTTACTTAGGGATTTCAGACTAAAATTATCAGTGTATCTTATTTATTTCCTGAAATATAAATCTATATAAACTATATATAAAGGAGAAAGGGTTTTCAATGGGACAGTAAATCTCAAAATCTATAAGACCTACACAGCTTAAATTTGGCATATTCAAGGTCGTTGAAGGGTACTAAGAAATGGTTTTACAAAATTCCCTTAGATTTACGTTCTACGGTACTTCAAAGTTTCAATGTTATACTATAAAGAAGTATGATAAATTAAATCCTAAATCCAAGGAAGTTATCCTATTTTTCACGGGTGATACCGGTTTGATCAGCTAGTCTACAACTATAAATGTTAAGTTCGAAAAAACATTCGTTTTGACTGGAGCTTTATAGCTCGCCTCAAACCAAGCCCATTTTAGAAATCAGTATCTCAAATGAAAGCTTTATCCTAATGAAGGGGTTAAGCCAAAAACGAAGTTTGTATCTCATTCCAAAACCGAGATATAAATCATTAATAAAAACTTTATCGTTATAAATCGCTTCACTCTCAACCGATTTTCACAATCTATAAAGGCCAATTGAAAGCCAGTAGTCTACTGAGAGAAACAAGACCATAAAAAATCCTTGATAGCAGAGATATTATTCATTAAATATTATAAATAATCACAAAAAGATCAAATATTGAAATTAGCATTATGACTGACCTAAAACCCAACCGAATTGAACTGTTAATGACTCAAATGAAAGCCTAATTTTCAACTAAATTAAGTCTAAAATGGTTTGCTGTTGTAATTAGAACCGGCGATATAAGAGAAGCTCACATATCGTATAATAGGAGATGAGTAGGTAGGTTTGCTGACAAGGTGATGCAGGAAAATAGGGCTCATGAGTCATAACCCAGTAGACCTCAACTAAAGGAGCTACATACCAAGTGTTGAAAAAAAGATACCTATCTGTAATTCTTTGAACATTTAAAGGTTGATATTGGACAACGTACTGTGTTATTCAATGTCAATACCTCGGTAGCCAATGGACGTATAACAAAAATTAAAATTTTTAAATTGTTTCTTCTATCAAATCCAAATAAAAGCAAAAATTTTAGTTCTTAATTTTGCTCATCCAAAGTTTTGGATTTAATTAAATTAATTTTACATTAAATCCCCACCTTTGTACCCCTTTTAACGCTTAAACCAAATTTTATTTGATTCGATCCTGTTTACGAGAGATATTGCATGTAAAAAATACAGCCATTTCCCCTTCCCCATAAAAAAACTACCTTTCCACTTCCTGAACTTTTGTAGACTCGTCGGATTCTACAACAAGAGGGTAAGGATTACCAAAATACCAATTTTCATGTTGGGGCTATTTTTTCCCAGATAAGTTGTTTTAATGTTTTGGAGTACAATTGTACTAATTAACAATGTTAAATTGTTTAACAATATTTAATAAATATTCAATTGTTTTTAAAATTTTATTTTATTGCTATTCTGTATTAATAACTATCATACCAAAATTAATAACTTTTTAGTCGATCACACCGTTGTACCGGTTCCTCGAAGACCCAGTTAGTAGAAAATGTTCTACTTAAAACAATAATTGTGTTCCATTAAAAATACATTTAATATTTCCTAAGGCATGTACGATGGCATGGTCAACGATACATATTATAAAGTTTTGCTAGTATATATATATGTATTAAAACCATGTTTCACATCATAATTGACACTGTTGTTAGATTATAATTGCGTGTCATTAGTTTTTAGAGGTTTTATTTTTAATTAAAAGTAAAGTAGAGTATTATTACAAGTATGACTACATGGATTAAAACCCTTATATCCCAGCTTTTTACGTTAACTGGGATTGTGTTATCTGTTGCATACTAATTACCTATTCATATTTACTCTCTGAGCTCTATTTTCATAAGTTTTCTCTTCTGTCAAATGTTTACTTGAGTTTGATTGTAGTTTGTCTGGCTGGCCTCTCGTACATACTGATATATACTTTAACTGATTCGTGGGATTTTCAACTAATTCTAGTTTTTTCTTAGTACCAAATCATATCAGAGAACAAAACCATCACTTAGTTAAAAAATAATAATGTCAAGATATGAAAAACCACTAAAAAAATGTTTACAAAACAATGTTATCCATTGAATTAGGCTTTGAGGAAAAATCAAATAAAGTGAGTAATAACAAAGAAATATGAACCAATCCAAGTAGGATTGGATGCAGCGAGGTTAATGAACAAAAACCACACAAAAATGAAAACTCCATTCCCTTTATCGGCAACTCTGAAAACATATTCAGCCGAAGCTCTTTATTTGAAATAATATTTTTACACTTTCTTTCAAATGCAATTCCTCTGTTGAATTTTTACCACAATTTTCACTCAATTGTTATGACTGTATATTTTGAACGTTCTAAGGGTTAAACGTTACTTATTTATTATCACGTTATTTGTATCATCAGAAAAAATTCTAACAAAAATATCTTCAAAAAATCTTTTCTTCTTTTTTATCTTATCTTTTATATTTATCTTACATGGCAACCCATTTTGCAAGATGTTCTATCTCAGTCTATATAGAGTTAGAGTCAGATAACGTGGCCCACGCCGTCCATAAGCTCGATGCTAAATTTAACATTAGTCTTGCGACCGAACAGGGCCTTGTTATTTGGATTTGCCCTATAAATAGATTCTACACAGACCCGCACCAGAGCTTGACCTTCACCTACCGCCTCTAGTAGTCTTGATTACAGGTGATCTTAAATAGAAATTATAAATTTAACATTAACGTCAACAAATTAATACTGTTAGAAAATAAGGTTGTCGATTGACAATTGACAACCGTCGTCAAATTGTGTCCTGAAATTCAACTATACTAACCCGTTCAACATTGAAGTGAATAATAGAGTAGTGAACCCTGGAGTGTAAAATGATCGTGAGCATCGACCTACTGAGCGTCATAAATGTATACTGTGGTCCGTTGGATTTCATCTGAGCGGAGAGTCCATATGAGTAAATTTGCATCGCAACTCATGTGAAGCTCTTTGTTTACAATCACGTGGGTTCACTTAAAAGCGCAAACATAACAATGGTCCTGAATGTCCGTTTGGTTAGGGCTAGGGTGATTTGGTACACCAGGCTAGCCACCTGTGAAACGCAATTGAACTGATCACGATCAATGAAACAAGGTAACCAACCTTAATCAATTAGGCAAACAAGAACGTGCTTGAAATATAAACATTTTCTTCCTTCAAAGCAAATTGCATGATCTATAAAACAAGTTATCGATCCACTTAAGGAAATGGGTAAGCAAAAAGGTAACCATACAGATCAGAGAAATATTCATTACCAATGCAATTATTAGATTAATTGGGGGTAATTAAGTTGCTCCTCAAAAACACGTGTATTTTACAATAAATGTAGGTATGTTATAAAGGAAAATTATCAGAATATTAGTCTAATAATAATTTACATACTGCATATAACTTGCACTTATAAGAATTGTAAATACTGGATGAGATAATCGTTAATATCAAGCAGTCTATGCAATTTCCGCAGTTGAATAATTAATAACTATCTCAATAAAAGTGTTTTACCCATGTTAAAACCCAATATTAAGCCACTGTCTCATTGTCAACAAAAGAAACCCAGTGATACAATGCCAAACAATAGAAGTAAGACTACGTTTCATTGATATTTAAAATTTTATAATATTTCAACTCAATCTGCCCTGTGCATATCTAGCCTGCATACATGTACATGCATAAATATTTATGATACAATATACACGTACATTATGGTCGTGATAAAAGATCGTCGTAAATATAACAACAACTCTAACAGCTCATTAAATCTATGAGCTTGAGGATTTCATATTTAAGTGTTCAAATATTACTTTTTATAATGATTTACTCAAGTTTCAGCATACAAGATGGCATACGGAGAATAGCATACGGACAATAGAAAATCAGCCTTCCTTTAGACTTAGTCAAATTATTTTATAACCGATAGAAACTTCAAAAAAAGAATAGAGTTTTTATTCAGACATAAATGTTTTTGCTGGTTGCTTCTTATTACAAGTACACCATGAGCCTAAAAGTATAAACCTTCTTCAAGTTCAATTTTATTTTTATAAATCACGAATATTTTTTGATATAATATTAGATTATAGTTAACGTATATATATATTTAACATTTTATAATATTTCAAAAATATGTAACTATCAGTAAAATGAATAATAAACATGAATTTAAGATATACCGCAAACCAACTCAAACTGACCAACTAAGACCATCAAATCCTAATGACCCATGGCAATATAAAATGTCAGCATTTAGAGCAATGATAAATAGACTCTTAAATATTCCAATGAATAAAGAAAATGTTGAAAAAGAAAAATCTATATTAAAATATTTAGCGAAAAAGAATGGCTATAAAGAAAACTTACTAGAAAACATGATTAAAAGAATCAAAAAGAAAAGACAGAGACCAAAAGAAGAATACAAGAACGAGAACGAAGAAAAGAAATACCTCTCTGTTCCCTATAACACTATCCTCAATAAAGCAATACGGAAAACGTTTGATAAGACGAAATACTGCCTAAGCTACAGAACAAGGAGCAATTCTTTCTATTTAATCAAGAACAAAATTAATGAAAGCAACAGCAACAATTGAAATGATTACAACAAATCTGGAATTTATCAAATAAATTGTTCCGACTGTAACAAATTTTACATAGGATAAACTAGAAGTTCTTTCTGTTCGCGCTTTAAAGAACACATCCAAGCGCTCAAAAGCAATAATAACACCACTATGAAAAGTATCTTCGCAGAACATTTACTAAAAACCAATCACGAATACAAGAGTATGAAAGAAAATCTCAAAATAGTAGAATATTTAAAAAGGGAGACAAAAATGAATTCCAAAGAAAACTATTATATATGTTTAAGTTACAAAAAAGAACCCCAAAACCTATTAAATACTCACATTGAATTGAACAACCCAATATATGAAAAAATGAGACATATGCAAGAAAACAGCATCAAGAATGTTTAATATTGTATACTGTACTACAAATAAGAAACATCTGTTTTCATAAACATTATAATTTTGAACTTTGTATTAGGTTAGGTTTTTGTTTTGACTATGAAAATGGCCAAGAGCCGAAACATGTTGTAAATTTTAACTAAACAAATATTTAATTATGTACAAAAAAGGGTACTCTGTTATTCAGAAATGATAATCTCTATAATTATAATAGTAGCCCTAACAAGTGAATGCAATTTATTATATATATATATATATATATATATATATATATATATATATATATATATATGTATGTATGTTAGCACGATAGCGGCCGTAAAATGGTCCAATCTTAAAAACATTGGTACAGACGTGTAAAGCGGTAATCACTCGGACGAGTTCGTGAACCAGCCCCATCGGACCACTGTAAGAGTGGGTAAAGAGAGATAAACCCCTCCCCCCGCAAAAACGGGTTTTTAAGTTTTTTACATAGAAAAATAAAATTTTTCGAATTTTTGTTGGCACCATTTAATTCAGCTCGAAAAAACAATCTAGTATTTTGAAGCACTGCTCTATGTCCATTGGTTACTGAGATATTGAAAGTGGTAAATACAGTACGTTGTCCCAATGTTAACCTTATGGGAAATAAGTAAAATTCTATATCTCCGATGTTTCTCAACATATCTTGATAAAACTTGGTAAATAGCTTATTCTGGTTCAGATCTACTAAATATTGAATTAAAACCACCCAGTTTTAATTTACCTGTAGCAAAAAACTTACATACGCATTCCCCATGTTATTCTTACGGAGCTTACCGAAACATGTTAAATCTCGCCATGTTGGATTGAAATATGTTGTTATACATTTTAAATTCGCTGAGTATGCAGGTCTGCTGCAACGGGGGTATTTTATTTTGATGATTAGAGTACATATATTTTGATCTTTATCAGAACGTCAATCATACATAATATTTATTAATAATTTTGGTTCAGTGATAAAAGTAGTTAGTTTAGTGTATCAAGGGAAATCTAAAGTGTAACGTAACATAGACAAACGAAACGAAGGCAGCCGCATATTTGTTTTTGTTAAATTGTCTCAGTTCCTTCATCGTTATAAGCACACACAATGTCAGTGGTTTACGTCGGTATGTGGCACTTGCATCTTCAAATTAAAGAAAAATCATTACATATAATATGAAAATCAGCCTACCTTGAGACGTAGTCTGATTAATTTATAACCTATAGAAGCTTCAAAAAAAGAATAAAGTTTTTATTCAAACATAAATTTTTTTGCTGGTTGCTTCTTATTACAAGTACACCATGAGCCTAAAAGTATAAACCTTCTTCATGTTCAATTTTATTTTTATAAAACACGAATATTTTTTATATATTAGATTATAGTTAATGTATATCTTCATTATTGGGGTGTTGATAACAATAATGCATTTTGAGATAGACAGTTTGTAATAAAGGTTTTATTATAAAATACCTTTTAATAATAGCTAACTTTCGATACAAAAATTGCCTTTGTCTTTTGTAAAACGATAACTCTAAGCTAGGTATAAAAATAATACCACATCTGGGATAACACAAGGACTGCGACGTTTTAGATTAATTATGTGGAAGGAACTGTCCAGAATCAACCTCTAATTCTGAACGATCGTACTTGTGAGATATACGGCCCTTTCTTACATTGAAAACCCGTTGTCAGATAATAACAGGTAATATAGTCAGAAGTATAAAAAACCCTATACAACTACCTGCATAACAGGAAATAAACAGTGGTTTTGTGCACACCACTGGGATCTCGAAAACTAAAAGAGATACAAGATAGGTTAAACTATCAAAATAATGCGTAATGACAAGGGAATTAAAATGGTGTTGAGAGATGAAAATATTCGACCAAACTCGTTCGCTACGTTCAAATAACCAAAATGCCCAAAAGCTAAAACTCCCCATAACTTACTTATTTTTATGATACGAGACTGTAAGTGGGATCAAATTTACATGAAATTTTACGTCGAATCTAAAGATTTAGTCAAAATGCGATACAATTTATGGTTTTTCGAGAATAATGCCCAAGTCCACAATTTTAAATGCCTACATGTAAAATTTTATATTTCGTTGGAAAGATATTTTTATTCCAATTACCAAAATACCACGCATGTGATATTTTTCTCAACAAAAATGCACTTGCAATCAAAGACAGTATTTTGAATGAATTATAATGAGTTGTAATGTACTGGTTTTATCATAAAAATAAAAAATATGGAAAACAGCAGATAAGTACTTACAGCTGATTGACTGAAAACAGCTGATTGGCAGCGTTAAGCTGTTTTACAGACAATTATGAATCTTCATTTAAAACAGCTCGTTTGTTAGTAAATAACCGTTTCACTGTTATTCAGTTGTTTAAAGAAATTCAGCTGTTACCTATTAATCAGCTGTTCCCCTTTTCTTTATAGTTATTATGAATCTAATATATCATAATCTATTGAATAATCAGTTGATTTCAATCAATCAGCTCTTAAGTACTATTTAGCTTCTTTCCATATTTTTCATTTTTATGATAAATCCGGTACATCACAACCCATTGGCATTTATATGATATATTTTATGATTGCTAAAGAAATTTGATGAGAAAAATATCACATGCGTGGTATTTTGGTAATTGGAATAAAAATATATTTCCAATTAAATATCAAATTTTACATGTTGGCAATTGTGGACAGTCGTTATTCTTAAAAAACTATTAATTGTATCGCATTTTAACTCAGAATTTAGATTCTACGCAAGATTTAATGTAAATTTGACCCTACTTGCAGTCTTGCATCTTAAAAAATAACCGTGTTACGAGCAATTTTAGCATTGATCATATAACTAACATTATTCATATGATCAATGATTTTAGTTCTTGGACAAAATGGGTTTTGAGCGTAACGAATGAGTTTGGTCAAATATTTTTAATGCTCACCGCCACTCTACTTCTCTTGTAATTACCCGTTAGTTTGCTTATTTAAGCTTTCCTGTATCTCTTGTAGATTACAATATCCCAATGATGTGTACGAATAAGTAAACACACTGTATAAAAACAATTAATTGATTTACGACATTCCTTAAACCAGATTCGGCAAGCTCTGTAATGACATATGAAACTATTTCTATAGTTAGAATGTGGTATTTTGGATTTTCACACGCTTCAATACATAAAATGACTAAATATTTTTAGTTTATTGCAAAGGATAAATTGTATGAGTCAAAATGTTTTGTGAGTCATTTAAATTCCGTTAAAATCGTTCCTAGCATATTTTATAATATATATTATGTTTTATAATATATAGAATGTTATTAATATATAGAATATAATACAACATAGTATAGAGAATGCTTTCATAATATATATGACAAGAGAAAAAGAAACCAATCAATTACAATTATACATTGTTTTGAACAAAAGCATCGCCGATTAATAGGGACCAATTCATTCAATGTAATTTGTACCAGTCAATACAGCACTTCAATTACGAAGCCTCATTAACAAGTATATTAAGTTAATCAGATCGGAGACTAACGCTGCTGGCCACATATGAAATAATTGTCATCAATTCTGTATATTAACTCTGGAGTTTCAGTGTAAGCAGGAGAATTACTCCAACATCAAAGGGAGACTAACTGTATTTTTTTTTAATATTTCTTATTTATCGAATACAGTATAAGGCTATACAGTTGCATTAAATTCACAATATTCTCAAAAACTGTCTAAAATAATAATGTTGTTCGATTATACACAAATATTATTTTTTACATTTTAGTTCAGTCAGTAACAAGTGATGAAATATTCCAAGTCAAGAAATAAATCAACCTATGTTCGTTCTGTAGCTTAACATGTTCTCTGATTAATATGTGTTATGCTATTGAAGTCCAGTACTTATCCACTTTAGTTTTCTATGCTAGTCCTGGGACTCCTCTGAAGAAAGTAAAAAAAGCTTGAGTTACTTCAATCACTTTTTGTAGTAACTTTGGTTCCACTGAAGACAACAATAAATGCATCACCTAATTGCGTTTACTTCATCGTCGTTTCTGGCCCTGCAAAACAACAGTCCGTCTAAAAACTTATCGGTCCAAGACGCAATGTGATGTCCTTTTGACAGACTAAGTGATTCTGCTGATGAATTTGTGATGTAATAAAAATTATTTCTTACAAAACTTTCCAATGGTTTCACAGTTTTTTTTTTAATGAATAAAGGGATAAATAAATAAATTATAAATATATAGAGAAAAACAATCCGTGACATTCTCCGAACAATCCAAGAATGACAAGCTCCGTTCTCCAAGAAAGTTCTTCAGCAATTTATTGAACGATGAGAGAAACCCCTGATCGTGTGTCATGATACTGTATTAAAAACATATTATTTTTTAGAAAAAATTGTGTGTGTCATGGGTTTGTTTATTTAAACTAGCTGGTAAGTCTTGCTTATCTCTTAATTTTAGTTTAAGATGTCATATTCGTAAGAAAATCATTAAATATTTTAGCTAAACTAATTAAGTTAAAGTCGACGTTATTTCAGTTGATTGAACTGAGGTTCAGCAAGAAAATCACAAGAGCTGTAATCCGAGGTTAGTGCCTTCCTCCTGTTCAAAACCAAGCTCAAAGCTCTTCAATATTATGGAGGCTTTTTTAGTTCTTTCTGATAATGATTTTTCATTTTATATTATATAATTAGGTTAAAATTCGAACGTAGTACAAACGAAAGAGTATAGTGCTAAAACTAATCTCACATATTACGTGATAGCTTTAAGAAATTATTTCTCACTTAAAGTGATATTTTGATATGGAATTAAATTAAGAGACATCCTAGATCTAATTACAGAGTTTTCCGTGTTACAAATGTTATTATATTTACAATCTACTTTTAAATGTTGCACGTTTTTCCTCCAAAATATCCAATACACTTTGGACAAGTTTAGTAGTTTTGTGAATGAGTATGCTGTTTGTTAATTTTTGAAAAGCAAATACTTTTCCTACGATTTGTAGGATTTAAATTTAAAATTGAATTCACTATAAAACAAAGGGCGAAAGTAAGAAAGATAAACAAAAATCGAAAAGCCAATCCTAAGTCCCCTCTCAAAAACTCTCGACAGACCAAATCTAAAAAATTGCATGTAGGATTGTACTTATATATAGATACTCTTTCTATGGATGTTATTTGGGGATTTATTTTTATAAGCCTCTGGGAAATGCTTTCTATTTTTCTGATTCTTTATGTAGGATGTAATGAAAAATTAAACAAAAAAAATGAATTTGTATAACGAATTATTTTAACGTAAATCGTTCAGTCCTTCATTAAATAGTTTTGCATATGGTTTTATATAAATATATTATTTTTTATTTAAATCAACACTTTTTTGACACATTGCACCCCAAATATATCATTTTAAAATAGCACAATCTAATTATTTGTATGCAAGGAATCAAATGAATGAAATGTGAGATGATAACTTAAGAGAAACAAAATTTCGGAACTGTATTTTCCTGTTTCCTCTTCAAAAAAAATCTTTACACAGAGTATTTTTATGTATAGTCGGTGGCATGCTCTTCCCACCAAAAGTCAATGGTCCATAGTCTACATGCACCAGGGGCGAACCCGGGGGGGGATAAAGGGGATATATCCCCCCCCCGAGATTTGGAGAACAGAAATTTTGGACGACAAGACAACTATTTTCGGATACCGCGACGCGACTACGATTTGCCTACCGCGACGCGAAGACGATTTTCGTCTACCGTAACGCGAAGACGATTTTCGTTTACCGCCACGCGACGACGATTTTTGTCAACTGCGACATGACAACGATATGTGTCTACTGCGACTATGATATTCGTCTACCGCGGCGTCTACCACAACGACGATACTCGTCTAGCACGTCGACGATCTTTGCCTATCGCGACGACGATATTTGTCTACTGGTTCCGCGTTCCGCGACTTCCATATTCGTCTACCGCGACGCGATACCCGTTTACCGCGACGACGATATTTTATATACCGCGGCGACGATACTCGTCTACCGTGACAACGATATCTTTCTACCGCGACGTCGATTTTCGTCTACTGGGACGTGAGAACGATATGTGTCTACCGTGACAATCATGTCTGTCTTCCGCGACGCGATACTCGTTAACCGTGGTGTCTACCACAACGACGATATTCGTTTACCGCGACGGCTACAAGGTGTTTGATAAATATTTACACAATTTAAATTGTAAACTGCAGATCAGGTTCTTTATGAATTAAGCCTTAAATAGAGTTAAAAGAAGGCAATTTACATGAGATTTTTTATGGTATAAGGGAATATGTCTTAACTTGATGTGCACTTGAGTTTTTTGGATGAGTTCCAAAGGCTGTTGAAATTCAATTAAAATCTGGCAAAGATGGTTCACAATTAATTTTAATGATCATAGTCGTTTAATGACAATTTTGTAGTCAAATCGTTGTTTCGGGAGTTTAAAAGTTACGTTTGAATGCCCAAAACAACGATTTGACTGCAAAAACTGTCATTGAACGACTATGATCATTAAAATTAATTGTGAACCATCTTTGCCGGATTTTAATTGAATTTAAACAGTCTTTGGAACTCATCCCAAAAACTCAAGTGCACATCAAGCTAAGATATATTCCCTTACACCATTAAAAATCCCATGACATTTGCCTTATTTTAACGCTGTTTATAGCTTAATTCATAAAGAACTTAAACTGCAGTTAAAAATTTAAATTGTGTATATATTTATCAAACACCCTGTATATTCGCTTACGTGATAACGACATTTGTCAACCGCGACGACGATATTCATCTATCGCGACGTCCATATTCGTCTATTGTGACGCGATACTCGCCTACCGCGGCGACCTTATTTGCCTACCGTCACATCAGTATGGGATTTCGTGAGTACCTAAATGCCCCTTTCCCCTTTTTTATCGGATATCCCCCCCCTAAATTAAATCCTGGTTCACCCCTGAAATGCACTAAGCAATCATTAATTTTTATTTATTGTTTTAGCCAGTAGACTGGCTAAAACAATAATTGAAATGGCAAGCCAAGCCTTTACAGCCAAGCAACTGACAAACAGGTTGAAACATGTGAAAGTAAAACACATGAACACAATGATGAATATTAGTTTCAATAAAACTTGCAAAAGAAAGAATATCATTCCCAAATACATAAAGATAAGTATTAGAAATAAATCTAAAGCTGCGTGTAGAACGCTAAGCCAGGCTAAAACCTATGGCTTATAAACGAAATTAAATGCTTGCACAATAAGGCATCTAATTTGTTGTGTAATGTTAAACTAATTAGATCTCATCTGAGATCTAAGATAACAAAAAGAGAATTTGATGAGACAATCAAAAAGATTAACGATTGTGTAAGTGTTAAGAAAAAGCGTAAAACCGAGGTTCTTCAAAAGAAATTAAATCAGCTTATCAGTGAGCAAAAATACTCTGACAACAATTCTAAACCTATTCACAAGTTCTACCCTAGAACCTTAAACTTGACTGACATACAGTTCGATAACAAAGAAACTGATTTTTTAGGTAAAATAGAAAAGTACAATCCTCCTGCCAATCCGATAAATAATAATGATGTCAAGGAGTTAATCATTGAAACAGAAACTGCTCTTTCTTTTGTAGATAAAAATAAACAGGATCAAATAAGATTTGAGGCAGTTAATAAAATAGAGAAAATTGTTAACAAATCCAAAAACAATTACTGGAGAGAAAAATCAGCTTATTTAGAAGATAAGAAAACCATTAGCAATATTAAGGATAAACTAGTTACTAATGATGCTAGAATAGTTCCTGCTGATAAAGCTTCAACTACCGTGATTATGCTTGGGACAGATCTTAATGATAAGGTAAAGGAGTACATTGCCAAAAACGGAATATCAGAAACTGACGACAGATCCAAACAGTATAACAAGAATATTAAATCATTAGTGGATAATAGCTGTGTAATAAACCCTAAAGTACGTAAAACCCTGTATAATTTAAATGCAAAAGCCCCATCATTCAAGCCTCTAGTAAAAACTCACAAGCCCGGGAATCCTATTAGACCTGTAATCAATTCAATCAATGCTCCTTCTTACAAACTGGGGAAATACCTATGTAACTTGATAAAAACTAGGATTGACTTGAATTCGGATCTTACGTGTGTGAACTCAAAAAACTTTATTGAAAAAGTTATGAACTTAAACATAGATAAAAACCACACCCTAGCGACTATAGATGTTGATAATATGTACGGTAACATTCCTAAGTCCGAGGCCGTCATTGCTCTACAAATGAAGCTGGCGGAATGAGGTAAATTTTCTACTGCTGAAATCGATGACATTATCGGCATGGTGAAAGAAATAGTAGAACAAAACTATTTTGAATGGAATAACACGATTTACCATGATCCTAACGGCCTTCCCATATGGGAGGACCGTTATCTGCCTTGTTAGCCGAAATTTATCTACAGAAATTTGAAACCGACAACATTATAAATGAAGTAAACCCCCACTGTAGGAAAATTGTGTTCTATTGCAGATATGTTGACGATTGTTTCTTGGTCATCAAAGGTACACACAGACAGGCAAATGTTATGCTCAATCATTTTAATAGTATTCATCTGTCAATTAAATTTAAAATGGAAACAGAACAAAACAGCTCAATCCACTTTCTTGACGTAAACATTTTAAAAGCAGATAAAAAATTGGAATTCGGAATATACAGGAAAGAAACACAAACAGATTTAGTCATTCCAATTGAATCCAACCATCCTATGACCTATAAGATTGCTGCCTTCAGATCCATGGTTTACAGACTTCTTACTTATAACTTATCTCCAGATGAATTTCAAAAAGAAAAGTCAATAATGAAACAAATTGCTTTTAACAATGGTTACAATACAGACACGATTGATAATTTGATAAGGAAGACCAAATTCAAATTAACAAGACCTGAGGACGGCGGGGTTAAACAGAAACATAAATTTATACCTTTTAAATATATAAATAAAAATTCAGAACACATCGGAAATATTTTTAAGAAATCATCTTACATGGCTGGTTATAGAATAAACAAATACGTAGGTGTGAGAGAAATTCAAAAACAGAACAAAGATAAAGGGGTTTATTTAATCAAATGTGATAACGGAGATCAGTGTGACAAAATGTATATCGGACATACGAACCGTACATTTAAACAACGATTTAAGGAACACTGCGCCCGAAGTCAGAAAAATCCTACCTCGAAAGTGGCGCAGCACTTAAAAGAAAATCCCACACACAATATAAATTTTGAAAGCTCCCTAGAGGTGTTAAAAGCATGCAATAATAATCAAAAATCAAAAGTTTGGGAGGAATATTTTATTTTTAAAAACGTCACAACTTTAGGTAGTGATAGATTATTGAATGTCAAAGAGGATTTCTCTGATAAAGTCACCTATCGTCTGTATAGTAGACTGGAGGGAGATGACAGTGCAACTATTGGTAACAGCTGATCCGATGACGTATCCGGGCGATAACTGAAGTATGACCAGTAGGCCTACAATCATGTGCGGTACCGGTCATCATGTCGTCTTCCGAAGGTGTTATTATCAGGGAAATCGTGTGTGTGACTCGTCAATGTACTGTGTAAAGTTCTCGTACTTTGTTTTATCGTCTGTCGTGTTCGTGTTTTGTTTTATATACTGTGACAACCACTTAGGTGGGCAATTTTAACCTGTGCTACCACGCGACTGAAGATGGATTGTAATTAATCCGAAACGCGTATCGCAGCATCACGATACTCTGGACGCCTAAGGCTACCTGTAAAGGTAAAGTAACTTGCATTAATTTTTGTTAAATTTACTCCATTATTTTAGCTATTAAAAATAGCTGAAGACAAGAATATTGTTATGGTATGATTGTTACCTTAACTATAGAGTTGTATTAAAATAATAATTCAACAACATTGTACTGTTTAAAATGTATTTAAATTTGGAGGGACCAAAGTAAAAATAAATTTGAATTGAAGTTATAGAAATGGGCAACGTGGGTCTGCGTTTGAAGCTATATACGTTTTTACTAATTGTTGTGTATTGAAAGCATTCCCTCATGGACCAATTAGCCTTTTGCATAAACCAGGGTTGGAAAAATAAATTGATGGATCATAGTAGCGGTAGCTTCTGCTACATCACGATAAGGCCCATTTTTAAAATTTGCATGATATTTTTTCGATTTCGCACCGTTACTTTTTATATGACGCTTAATACTGCCAAAAAATCTTAACAATGAGAGAAAAATTATGAGAAACGTTTTTACCTTTCTGTACAAATTTTAATCGTGATGAGTAAGTTGGTAAGTGTATATAAGTAAAAGTGTATGCATTCACTGAACTTTTAAAGCTAATCAGTGTCCATTTATGTTTTTCAATTAATATTTCATTACACCAAATTCCAATACTAGCAACGTTTCTTATTTTAAAATTATTTTTAAAATTAGGATTTTCTACCGGAAATTGCAAATTCTGTTAATGATGCACTTGCCGTACTAAGGGCCGAGCGAGCGGCGATATCTGACGGCGATATCAGGCGGCAATATCAGACGGCGATATCAGACGGCGATATAAGATGGCGATATCAGACGGTGATATCAGACGGCGATAACAGACGGTGATATCAGACGGCAATATCAGACGGCGATATCAGACGGTGATATCAGACGGCGATATCAGACGGCGATATCAGACGGCAATATCAGACGGCGATATCAGACGGCGATATCAGACGATGATATCAAAAGGCGATATCAGACGGCGATATCAGACGGCAATATCAGACGGCGATATCAGACGGTGATATCAGACGGCAATATCAGACGGCGATATCTGACTGCGTGCGTCATGAATGGTGAAGCCCGCCAAGGGAAATGAGCCGGCTAAAGATTATTGCACAGCCCCACGTGCTACACAAACTGAAGAAATAGGCCTGGTGCAGCTTTCATTCATAAGAGTTCAGTTGAAGGGCTGGGTGAGGTTTAGCTCAAGAAAAAAGCGACGGAAAAGTTATGGCAGTTTTGTTAGTCTCGAAATTACATAATGTCTACAAACGGGAAGCGTTTTTATTTATAATAATAACAAATTAAACATTTAACTCAAAATAATGAACTTTTTTTAGTTTAAAAGTTATTTTGCAAGCAGGAAGAGTTATAAATGTTTGAAACAGAATTATAAAAACATCAACTTATTTTTAAAAAAATGTGCTATGACTACATATTTTTGAAATTAAGGATGTTTTTATAGCAAATTATGTAATTTTTACACATGTCGAGTATTTTGAATTAATGTTGGACATGTTTTAATCCAAGTGAACTCTCTCACTATAATATTATTTTTATTGGATTGTTACTGGATGGTAAGGTTTGTTGGGACGCGTTGATAAAATCATGAGGGCGAAAAGATTATTTTGCTGTCATTAATGTCCTACTCAGTTTTTAAAACCTGTTCAAAACTGTTTTATATATTAAAAACAACGATCCTAAGGTAAGTTTCGTGCAAATCTATCTTCGTGCAAAAAACATCGTTTTTTTTCAAAAGGTCTCAAGTAACGTACTGGAACAAATTTCCTTAAGACTTAAGTAAATACGAATCATTAAGAATAAATGTTTGCTATTTCAAGCGGGTTTTACAGTTGTTTAAATTCAATACGTGTTTCAGTTCGATTGGTCTTTATAATGCTTTGCAGAAAATCCCAGCGTTTTTATATGATTTTCTCTCGCTTAGCGTTTTAGAGGACGTTGTTTTCGGGCATCATTTATAAAACGCCTAGAGTTGAGTTTAGAGAAACTTAAATATATTATTTTATAATTTTTATAATACACAAATAACATAATATAAAATGCTCAAATAATGTTAAAAGGTGATATTATTATTCTTTACGAGTTCCTACTGTTCCTGCAGGAATTTAAAATTCAGCTTTAAAATGTTTCCGAACAGAAACTTACGTAACGGTTTATCTTATCTCAGAAAAACCGGGAGAAACTGGGGATTCTTCAATCTAGCCCTAAATGAACTTAATTTACTTACGTAACCGCTCTCCCTTCCTACAGTATTGCACCATAAAATGAACAGGATTTTTTCCAGACAGGATGTTACTCCTATAAAGTGTATAGATATTTACGGGATTATAACTAATAATATTTTGATAATTGCAAAGATTATTATATAGGATGAAGTTATTCACAAATTAAGATTTTAATAAAAGATGCGTATTAAAAATAAATTGTAATCTTCAATATTTTTTTCGGACACTTTTTACTATCCTATTAACCGATGTAAAGATAACCTTTGAGCGATTTAAGTTAAAGGACTTGGAAATTGGTAATTTTCCTAGACCTCCATTACCATTTTCTTACAGTCTTCAGTTTTTCTATTACAAAGATATTAACAACTATATTATTTACAACACAAGTGAGACCAAAATATCAATCGATATAGTTACTAATCAAATTACGTCCCAGAATATATAGAAATAAATTGAAGCATAACATAGCCTAATATTTTTAATTGTAGTTGATGGATTGTACGACTTTTAACTTTTTTTCCTGTAAAGCATTCCTTACAACTTTGAACATATTACTTATCAAAGCTTTATGAATGGACACATTATTTACGTTAATAGACAACAACATAATGACTGTTTAGAAACCTCTGTGGGATGGCATATCTTTGGATCTTTAGTAAAAAAAATGTAATTTTTGCTGATTTACCTTTTGGATGGTGTATCGTTCGTAAATAAACCTTTGGAAACTTCATGTTTGTATCACGAATAATTTTATTCATAACGGCTTTTAGGCCCTAATGAGTGCCTCGCGGTATTCAGTTTTTAACAGTAAGATGCCATAAAAATTACTAAATAATAATGAAAACAGTGTTTAGAATATTGAGTTGCTTGTTTAAGGTTTAGTATTTTTTACTGACCACTCCTTAATTTTGTCCCTAATGTACGTTATAATTAGATCTTAACGCTAATTATTAGTAATTTGGACCTAATGAAATGGTACTTACAAGTTTAATGAAAGTAATACCAGCAGTAATTAAAAGTAATTAAATTGTCACCAACAGCAAAACCACAACAGTGTGACAGGGATATGATGTGATGAATGAGAAGCGCCTGCACCACAAGTTACACTGCCCGCACGACGCGAGTGACTGGCGGGTAGTGGTCCGCGCCGCCCTTATATCCCTCCCTACCGCTCCTTGCGGCCACCCTTGTAACTACTAACGCTGCTGTTTACCTTTACTAACGCTATATTAAATTGATTACTGGCTTTTTTCAATAATGTATTGTTAGGTAGACTGAACTCACTCCGGCATATTTCCTTAACGTTTTTTATGCGTGTGTTTAATTTAAATACTATGGAAACAATGTTGTTCACATATTACAATATTTTTCACCACACTACGACGTAATCACTTGTTTTTCAATCGTCATTAGGTGGTCGAAACCAGCTCTTCTCCGCCAAAGGGCTGAAAACTTTAATTATTTCCGGCCCTAGGGCCGAAAGTCAGCTGATCGTTGCTTGAAACAACGTAAGAACATCACGTAATTATACGGAATTAAATAGGTTCCAAAGGCAGGATAGTTACGATCATATGATTTTCATAGCTGTGTTTGTTTCAACCATGGCAAAGAAGTTGTATTGCTCATAACCTAAAAGTTTTGATTTCAAGAGTGTCAAATAAATAATCAGATTTTAGTGTTATTTAGAGTATATTTTATTGAGTAGTGAGGTGAAAATAGTGTTCGCATTTCGGCCGAAAAGGATTTGCAGCCCTCGATGGCTTCAAATTCTCGTCTTCGTTTGAAACACGATTTCGAGCCAGCAAAACCTCATTTTCGGCCCTTGTTGCGAAGTATACTATTATATCAATAAACTAAACTGGTTTTGAAATTTTTCTCTTATATTAGCCTCTTCTTTAACATTTAACTCATAATTCACTTTCATTTCATATATACAATAAATAGCGTATAGTCAATAGACTAGAAAATAATGGTTTAAAAGGCTTCTTGAAATTTATAATCGAAGTATACCAACTGCTTTGCATAAATTTACAAGTAACAAATAATATTGTTAAAACATTTTAATTCACAAAAGATGTATTGAATGAGTGGTTGTAGAATGTAATAAATCTGTGATATTTTAAATGTAAATTACGTTCAATTACTTCTGAGCTGCTTAACGGGCGGATGGAGTTGGAAATTAATGTAGACCTACACATTTCAAGGCTGTTTTTTACTCATAAATTGGTTATAGCTTACCCACTATTACAAATATTAGATTTATTAATTAATGTAAATTAATATAATACAAATATTAATTAATTTTCTTAGTGGAATTCTCATCAACATTTGGTTAGTCAAATTGCCAAAAGAATGAGCTCAAGATGTTTAAAAACTAATATTAAGTTATTTAAAACTATTTAAAAATAACTTAATTCTCCTTTAGAAATCATCTTAATAGAAGTTTAATGATCAGTAACATTTTAAAAGTTTTTAAAATCATAAACGGGATTGTTTACTTATCGAATCCGAGTGTTTTAAAAATAAATTTATTATTAAGTCAAATTACCACTGCCTAAGGTACCTTAAATTTACTATTATGGCTTTAGTACGTTTACTACCTTTCTTAGTTTACTGTACTAAATGTTTACTAAATAGGCCAATGAGTGAACAGTAAGTGAAGTAATTAATGTGTAATAATAATCTAAATATAGAATTATATATATTTATACGATATTATTTTAACTAAAATCTTAAATTATACTTCTTAAACTAATGAAAATTACCTTTAAACCAAAATAAAATTACATTTGTGCAGCATTTCGTCAAGACATCGAAGAACAAAATCACAAAGAAGGAGCCTAAGTTTGTTGGGGTATGAAATTAAGTTTGAGTTAGAACAAAACAAAAAGCAACAAAGGGCTCTCGGCGGAGAAACTCTCTTTTGTCAAGGGCTGGCCGCCAAAACTCACAACTGACGGAATCCGAAACATGCAAACTGTTATGCAAGGGTCTTTTCTGTATTATATGTTCATATAGTACCCCCTTTATTTCTTAAAATAAATACAGAAACTAATCATCATAGTATATTTAAAATGTGCACTCTGGTGCTACGGTGTCTTACTTAATAATATTAAAATGTTATACTCTATTTGTTTTATAAATAAAATTTGTAATCTAAAATCGTCTCATATTTTATAATGGAGTTTTTTAAGTACTTCTTTCGTTATTTTATTCAAAGATTTAGTTACACTTTTATTGTTTTTTACAGTAGTACAATTTTTTTGAAATTTGCGGGCTTCATTATTAGAGGTGTAATATATTCACATTAAATATAAAAAGATCCAGGTTCTTTGCAATTTATTCTGATTTCGTTTTAAAGTCATGCGCCCATTACAAAACAAATAAAGGCGTTCGGTGAAAATTATTGTCTCATATTAGCACTGTTACTTTTTTGTATTTTTTCAAACATTGGAAACTGATATTTATATTTACGTTAAAAGCACACAAATAAGTAACAAAAATCTGATAGGGCCACCAGTTATTAAAAAAACTTTCAAAAATGATTTTATGACAAGGTGTTTTTCGTTTGCTTCTGTCGGTGAATTACCTCATTACCATTAAGAGGTGCATCCCAAAAGTTGAACATAAGTGGTGAATGCAGTTATGACTCAGAGTAAATTAGTAACTTTTCAGTAGCTAGTTTCAGCCATTAATCAACTAAACCCGTTAGAAAATAACGCAAAGAGTGATACGTTTTGACTGTATGTCATTGCCGTGGTGCTTCAATGTCGATGATTGATTGCTGACAGTCCTCTGATCCTTTCGATGCTGCTCCCAACTTCTCCCATACCTTTCAATGACAGCAAGTTGCAAAAAGTACAGCATATTATGAAATTGGCTATGTATTAGCGTGAAACGAATAGCTCAAAGTGGCCGATATTACTTGTCAAAAGACAAGTAATATCGGTTACGGCGAGTTTTAAAACTAAAATTACTGTTATGGCGGTTTTAAAACTAAAATTACTCCAACAAACAATTTAAAAAACTTTATAATTTTAAAATTGAAAACTTTTATTATTGAAAGTAACTTCAATTAAAGATTAATGTATTAGTTGACGTCGATACATATTATGAAATAACCGAGAATACCCTTACCCCCTTCCCCGTCGGTGATGTATGCATAATATCAGTATTTTAGTTTTTTAAGAGGGTCCTAAATATGGATAATTAATTAAATCATTTTGATCTTTTGGATGAATTGAAGGGTAACAATTTATACATTTTAAATCTGTTCATTATTTATTTATCCATTTGACAGTGCAATTCTTATGAATAGTTACAAATGCAAAGTCGGTGTCCAATTTACAATCGATAATTTCATGAATTATCTATGTGGTTGTAATTAAAAATTAAAAGTAAAAGATTAGGTTAAGCAGAATTTGTACAATTCCTTATTTTATCAGTTTCCTTAGGAAGTTATAATTAAATGTAATTAATATTAAAGATTTTCATGTTTTCCTGCGAGTTGCACGAAAGATTAACCATCCTAACCAAAATAGGCTAAAATAAAAACCAAGATATTCATATAAGCAGTTGCAGGATGACATATTGCCTAATAATTCACCCACCGAAAAGCGGAAGCTTTCAAACCTCGATTTCCGGATTGTAAAACACAAAAAGTTAAACTTAAATTATCACTAGAACAATGATAACAAAATTTATTATTGATGGGCATTAGGACAACTTGTAAAAGGTGCCACCTAACACTGTGACTTCTTTGATGGAACCAACAAAATGTTATTACATGACTATTTTATAGTTAAATTCCGGTTTTTTAATCAACTTTTAAGCCTTATATTTGAATTTATTTGAGTGATTTCATACGGTATATGCTCCTCTAAATTTTATTGATTTATATTTAGAAAAAATGTTAAATCATAAATGTTCATTCATAAATTAATATATTATAATTAGTTTTAAAAATTATAAGTAGATAACTTCATGTTTTCTAATCCGTTAAAAACCGTTAAAACTAAGAAAATATATTTAATTAGGAGAATTGCAGGGAAAACTCACGTTTGAATGACAAATTGAAAGTACTTTCACGGTCAGGCATTGAACTTACCGATGATATAAGATAATAAATTTTAATAAATGCTGAAAAAGGTCTGTGTCACCGACAATTTAACTGTTTGACCGTAATTTTGATAGCGTTTTCCACCCTTATTAACTGTTGACCGATCGGGATGCTGCTATTTGAGTTTTACATAAACAATAAAAACCTCACCCCACCTTCTAGCCTAATTTTTTACGTCACTTTATGTTTCAAATAATATTCTAAAAGAACTTTTAATCTAATGTTATCATTATAATTTACTATATACCATTGATTATTGAAAGATAAATTTAAACATTAAAACGTAGATCATGTAAATGGTAGGAGTGTAATACCTTTACACCGTGAAACAGACATAAACTTTGGAAAAAACGAATATCAATTATATTGTGTTAAAAATATTTTGTTTTAATGATAATCCACCCGAAACTACTCTGCGGCTGGAGAATTTCGGCGGACATGCAGTGGCGCATGGGGTCAAATGGGTGTTGCACTAGTAAACTACGTTACTAGGCCGGTAATTACTGTTTTACAGGACGAGCATGATAGTTCCCGCGCGAGCCAGAGCCGAGTGCGGGATTTTCATGCGAGTACGGTAAAATTTACCGGGCATTTGACGTACGATACTTTACATCATACTACTCAGAAAAAACTCGTGTTTAAGGTATTCCTTGCATAAACCATTACGTTTCTAATTTCTTTAAACATACCTACCCTTAGATAAAGAAACATTTGCTACTGCTACCAGCTCTGCCACTACTTTCCTCTGAAGTAATCAACAACATGCATTAAACGTCGGTTTGCTGCAATCAGCTGATTTTTTGATTGTTTAATATCATCATTTCCTTTTCCTAGTGCAAGATAAATTTTCTGTAAAATTAATATGATAAAAAACTCAATAATGATAAAATCTAAAATTGATAAATAAAATCCGGGCTCAAGCCACAGGAATGTGTTTGCCACCGGTAAAATCGATCTCTTTTTCTCCATCCATCCAAATTGTACAAAAAGCTTAAATAGCAAAATTTAACAAATTCCAAATATCCAAGTGGAGATGGTTTAAAACCAACCGATGAACCTAAAAATTACTATAGAAACTGATCGTGGACACGCAAATACAATATATATATATATTTTTTTTTATATATACATTTTACCTGCCTTAATTTTAAGTGTATTTTTTCCTTACAAAGGATGCTTTATAAATTTCAAACAATTTCAAACAAAGTTTCCTCCTTAATTTTTAGCGCTAATCTATACAAAACAAACCAGAAATCTACAGCAAACCCCTTTTTCCATAACGTTTTCCCCTAGGCTTTCTTGAGACTAATAGGATGGTAGAATTTTCCTAGAATTTTTCCAATCCGAAAGTGAAGTAAATCTCCCCTGTCACGCTTCTCCCCACACCCGTACATCGGTAAGTGGTTCGGTGTCTCATCAGTCTCATCTTCTGATCGGCACGTATCTGATGCATGAAACCGACACTTTGATCCATACGGATCCCATAACTGTTACTTCTTGATCAAATCCATTAAACCCTGATCCTGCTTTATTAGTCTAAATATTGTATTATAATTTTGCGGTAGTGTCAAAATTGGTAGTACGTACCGATGGGTAATTTATTTATGACTGTTGGTAGTATTAGTATTTATGAGTATGTTCATATTACTTTTCTCATGTAATATAATATCTATTATATATTATATTACATGAGATATAATATATTTCATGAGACATTAGTTGCCTAAATAAATTAATTCATTCATTTAGGCAACTATCATATAAGAACTCCGGGTTTTCAAAAATATATATATAAAGTGTAGAACCATAAATGTAAGGACTATAGAAAAAACACCCCACGTTAATCTGTGTTTATACGTTTTAACTAATCTTGTTGTACCTTACAGTACCTTACAGCATCTTGTTGTCCAATTGTTGTACCTTACATAAGATAAACTGAGAATTTATTACGCTGAAAACGTGTGCAGAGGCTTTCTACTATTAAAAAGTATTATAAATACTGATAATTAATACGCATAAACTCAAGCATAATATGAACTGATAGATATTAATTCATATGTATGAACTGATACTGTTTATTTAAATATAATTTCATTCAAGTTTCTAGGGCACAATTGGGATTCTCTCTGCTAACCGCTTATTTAATTTTATATTCAAGCTCAGAGAATGAAAATCAGGAAACAAGCTGGCTGTGAATAGATTTTGCCAAGAGTTTCATTCGAAGTTAAGTAATGTTTTTTTTCAGTGATATTTTTCGTCAATTAAGATTAGAAGCAGGCTGTACGAAATTCTGCCAAACAATCATACTTTCTGTGTAGTAAAGAGTATGTTTCGCCGTGGAATTCTCTTCCAAGTCTCTAAAGCGATTTAAAGCGGTCATTGAGTCATTATGCAAATAAATCGTGGTTATGGGACCGACATAAACCTCGTTCTAACCTACTGTTGTGTAAAACTCCACTATCAGAAGAAACCATCTGAAATCGTTCCGTCAATGACAGGAAATTTTGTGACAAATAATGCATTGAAATGCATTGCCTGTTGTCATGCCTACGTCGAGTCGCGCGTCGTCGATCGATTTACTCAGTTTGGACGATTAGATTTCTTAAATCGATTTCTCATCAGTCTTTTTAATAATAGAACATGTATTTTAGTGCTTTTAATGCAACGTGCTTTTTAATAGTTATATATATATGTATATGTATGATATGTATATAATGTTTCACTTAAATCATGTTTTTTTTTAAGTTACGTAACCAAAAAAAATAAATAAATAAAAATAAATCCCATTCAAGAGGTACCAAAAGAGATATCTCTATATTTTATTTAACTAATATAAAAATAAAGGAAATTTTGGAGTGCGCTCTTATTTCGGCGTCTTCACGTATGTTGGTTAATTATAATTAATATTTATTTCCAAATTAAATTATTGAAAAAGTGATTGCATGACCCTATAGAATATGTTTGGATGATACAGTTAATTTCCGGAATTAAAGAATTTCACGTAAATTAAATATATGTGAATACAAAAAAGTAAGATAACTCTTCCTGTCACACTTTTTTATGATAAAGAATTGTTATTTCTTCAGCAAGCATGTAAAATTGCAGTAGAAATATTGTTTTTTATTTATAAATTTTTTATATATAAATAATAACATAAATTCCCGTAATTTGCCTTTCCGAAATTTTACATAACTGATTTTTAAAATTTACTTTATTTGTTTTGCATGACTGATTAGCTAAACCAAATAGCATTCAATCTTATTGCGATCCACATTATATTGAGTCGTGATGTGCGATTGTATGCATAATCCTATGAGATTTGGTTTACCGCTCATTTGCTCATCATTTTATTTAAAAGTGTTCTTCTTTAACTTCGTCGTATCTTCAAAAAACGGTCGAGAGTAATGAGAGGAATCAAGGAGCGATGCAACACGTTTATAATGTGGTTAATGTCCTGGAACAATTGATAACACTCGAGCTGAAAGATTAACTGCTATTTTTTTTGAAATGGTTGTTGGGTTTTCTTTTGTGCAAATTATGTTTGGGTGAAGGTTTTAGGTGGTATGGTTAATTTGGGTCACCTAATTCAAAATTATATCACATAACATAATATTACATTACATTACAGTGATTTAGTGTAAAGCCCAAATTACCCAAATTCTTTTGGGAAACTATTCTAACGTCCATCAACCCCATACTTGATTGAAAGGCGTCTGAGGGAAAATTTGGGAAAATTATTAGTTTTTTTATACAATTTTTCAAAAAGGTCAAATAAAAAGAAAAGAGCCGAATAGCTGATGCATTTTTTTAAATTACAATGATATTTATTGACTTAGCAGCTGCTGAGTGGTGTATGTCCACTAGTTTTAATAAAGGTCCAAGGAGAATGGGAGATATAAATATTGAAGGAAAAAATATATTGATTTCTTAAGATCAAGTTTACAAATAACTCTTAGAAACATCTATTATTCTCACGACAATTTCCCAGGGGTTTTCATAAGAAGAAATTAATTGCGAAACCATAAAGATTGATGTTAAGACGTTTTAACTCTGTGTCTTTCAATAGTTATTTGTAGCTGATTATGGTTGAACAGATTTTTTACAGCTGATAATTTGTATAGGGATTTTCTAACTGTCATAAACCTACATGTAACACGAAAACCTTCACTTTTTTCAATATTACTTACTAAAAAAGTAAAAATAAAGCGCACTTTCCATGACATCGTCTCTAAGCGGCTTTCGCGGAGCTCTTGTTTCAGGAACCTATTAAATACTATTGTGGGGAGACGAAATGAGATTAAATATATTCCTGACATTCTGGCTCGTAGATTGTTTTATGACGTGATTATGAATTACTACAATGGGTAGTACAAAAACTACACGTAAATGAAACCCCCATATAAAACAAATCCCCAACAGCAATTAATCATTTTTATGCAACTAACTGGGAAAACACCTGCAGATTATAACTCCATATTTTGGTTTTATAATAACTTCTAGTTACTGAAGTCCTGCCAAAAACAGGTATACCATGTAATTGACTTGAAAACGTTTATTCAATCAAAAACCAATTGATTTGGGTCAGACGATTGTTATTGTTAATCTAAAATATTTTTTGAAAAACTACTTTATTGTGCATCACAACTTTTCAAAAATCTTGTTTACTAAGAGTATTTACTTTTACGATGATACATTTGCGAATTCCAAGATAGCAAGAGAAGAATTGCAATCAGTGTGTTTATATTTTTATGTATACTGTTTTTACATTTAAAAAATATATTTTTCAGATTTTATTCACAGTATATTTTCTTTATACATGTTTCCTACAGACTACAAGATTTAAACTGTCTAACAAAATAAAATAAGCACAATGTTTGTATAAAAAGCCTACATTGTAGTTAATGAACACTTCAAATTGTATGAATTCATTATCAACACTGATATTTACGCCAATACTATTTGAACTTTTGTAAGTTTATATAAAAATTACTTCTTAAACTGCTACCTAGATACAGAAGTAGGAAAAAAACTTCACAGGTGTTCTAAAACCCCTAAAGACTATCATATTATGATATTAAATAAAATCTAAAGACGGTGTTGTACAGTTCTTTATTCGGTTCTTAAGTTATCTTTATTCACGATTTTGACTTAGTGAAATTGTACCACACTTCCCCAATTACTCTTTATTTTATGAGATGGCTTGAATTCATTGAGTGTAAACAGACCACAGATATAGTTATTAAGACCTGAAATAAAAATCTTAAAAGACATTACTACGGTGTTTTCAGTCAGTTGGAGGAAGACAGATACCAACTATGTTTCCTAATAATCTACAATCCGATCGTTATAAAAATATTTGTGGGAGAATGAAGGGGTGACAAATAAATGGAAACAATTAACTTTCAGAGTGACGTCATCAGACGAACGTCGATGAGTTTGGTGAGCCCGCTCACTACATACACTGAGCTACGTTGACAATCACGTTGGCAACGAATTAGATAAAAATTCATATTGTTTAATAAGTTTAGTTTTGGATTTCTATTACCATTAATTGTTGGGTACATAAATCCTCCTTTAAGATTTATGAGGATAAATATAATTTACCCTCACGTGAATATTTAATTTAACATATGAAAACGATTTGAGTTTACCCCACTATACTTAGGCTATCTCAAGGTATAGAGTGGAATTCAATAGACGCAGAAGTGGGCGAATGGTTCTCTTAATGTCCTCCCATTTTGCTTTGTGCTTTTTCGAGCTATTAGATCGTTAGTCCTTGCAAAACCGAAGTGTCATTAAGACATCCCACCAACAGAAAAGACCGTTTTATCTAGCTTAGACTGTTTTTCAAATATAATCCGATATATTTATATTTTTTTTATATATTTGAATTTTATATATATATAAAATTCAAAATATAATCCGATATTAGTAAACAAAGAACATTAAATTTAAGATAAAAAAGGGAAGATAAAGCACAGCTTATACTAACAGTTTTCTTTTGCAGAGTACTTTTACTTTTGCTAATAATGCAAATAAAAGTGGTTGAAGGTAAAGCTAATATAAATCATTTTCCAGCTATTTTTAGCTGACGTTTCCTTTTTGGTCAAAGCTACAGAACAAAGAAGTTATTTCATTTGTTCAGCAAGAGACTCTCCTATCAGGTATCAGTAGGTGTTCTTGTCACATTTACCACTCTGAAGTAGCCAATGGGTCAAGTTAAAAAGCGAATTGTAGCACAACTATCTGTGTAGGGTTGCGTCTGTTAATTACAAATCTTCCGTAGATAAAAAATTAAAATTACTTTATAATTCACAGTATTATGTAATGATTCTCTCAAAAAGTATTAACTTGAATCATCAGGAATTTTACATGCTCATGAGGATGGCATTTTAACATCAAATTCAAATTATTTAACTAATTCCTGTTTGGACTATAACACTGTTTTCCGGCTAACGCATGGTCTTTTTAAGGCCCAAAATATCACGATATCAATTGATCATAGGCAATGTTATGACAAGTTCCTAACTTGTATAAACGGAAATAACACAGAGTCGCAGTTTCGATGTGTCACGTTCAGGCTGAATCAATTTACGGCTTGTAACTTTCCTCAGCTCCCAAGAAACCTTTGACCACTCCTGGAATTGGCTATACGGCACAGATAAACGAATGCATGTAAACACAGCTTATAATAGATGTTTTATTATTAATTTTAACAGTTTTATTTTTTTATGTATCGTATCGGCGATTAAAATATTTTTCTAATTTATAAACTCTTATTTTCTTGTTAATAACGTCTCCACCACACTACGATAACGATCCGACGACGATCGATTCAGTACGACGGTTCGACGACGGTTGATTCGGTATTTTCCTCTTCCGATGACGATTTTTTCGTCATCGGAAGAGGAAAATACCGTGTATCCACCCTAGTCAAAAATATTGTACAAACTGTACATTTTACCTCATCGGAATTTTATATATGAATGAAAATTGAATGTTTATTGTTAGACAATGGTTGGGGATAAAACAATTAACTTGGACTGAATCCAGCGCTGGTAGTTATTCCACAAACAGTGTCAACATAAACAACACAATCAGTATGCAATCAGACATGGATATCAATCCTAAATTACAACACCCATGCGATACAATTTGAGGGATGATATACCATAAGTACTAATTGATCGGTGAACGAATTAAAGAGTAAATGATTCACAGATCAAACAGATGGAATGAAGTCCTCATTTACCAATCAAAAATTTAGTCGACATCATTCTTCCCTTCAATCAAAGGCAAGTTCAAGTTTATTCCAATTGAAATTTATTGATCAGTTGAGATGTTGGTTTGTTAATGTTGTATTTGCTTCTATATGTTAAATAAAAAAATATTGTTCAAGTAAAAATATTGTTTGTAGTTTGATGTAATGTAACTTTATCCTATTCACTATAAAATCTCCGACAGTAAATCAACAAATCGAACCGAGTTACTTCCTTAGTTGTAAGGAACGAGGAGATAAAATAACTGTCGAAGTTGGCAAAGTTAGTGGGAGTTAACTTCAATGGTGACTTGGGCAATTAATTTTGCCGTTCTATTGGAAGCTGCGGGCCTTTTGGTAGAGGGATTGTAATTGCTGGTTCCCAATAAGATATCAATTTTATATACAAACTATGCGACCCTGCAACAAATTTAAAACTTTTAGTAAATCTTTATTTATACTTATATTTATAGTTATACTAAATACTAAGTATTTATACTTATTGCCAGTCAAATTATTGCATCTACTGATACATATAATATTAATTGCTATTGGCTAATTAATAAAAAAACATTATTAAGAGACCATTAAATGTATTTTAAAGCTTTTTTTGTACATAAGCAATCCAGAAACAAGGATATGTTTATAAAACAAGTGATATCAAAACCTTTTTACACAGGGAATTCTTCACCGATTTCACTTGTCCATTCTAATTCACAATGTTCCTGAGATCGCCAGTCAGACGTTGTCAGCGGGTGCTGAGAACTAGGGAACTAGCCTGTGGAGCCTCCTCGTGTCGCTGTCGGTGCCAACCAGGGCGGAAATGACATTACCTCCCGAGTTTTTTGTTCATGATCTGATTGAATCAATTTACGGTTCGTGAGCCTCGCAAAGGTTTGTAGGATTTCTATCTTTACTATCAGACTAAATTCTTTCTAAATTTATTTTTAAATTACTTCTTTGGTAGTTCCCATTTAATAGCTGTAAACCTTGTGATTGAATATTTTTAATGGTAAGGCCTAATAAGTTTCAAATCCTAACCGAAGGCAAATATGTACTTATACATTCTATATTGTCAGGCCTCTATCAATTTTAATTAGACATAATATTCTTGACAATCCATGAAAATCGTTGGAGAGAATTCTTATTTTATTGAACGTATATCGACAAATATTCATCCTCTTACCATATTTGTCACATACACTGACTAAACCATAATCATTGAGCAAGACAATCTATATATATATATCTAAGCCAAAACGGTTGACTAACTCATTCACTGATCACAGTTATTCAAAAACTATAAGGCTTTGGACCAAGAAACTTGGCACAAATATTCTCTAGAGGCTCTAGAGGCGTACTAAGAAAGAACTTTAAAATGTTTTCTCTCAAAAGGCTAAAATAGGGTGTATTATGAAATTTAAAATGGCTGCTAGTTTTGGTTTTTAAAGCCTATTTTTTTAATGTAGGGCTTTGGGCTATGTAACTTGGCTCAAATATATTTTATAGGTTCTAGATGCGTATACTAAGGAAGGATTTTAAAATATTATCTCTCAAAAGGTAAATAACAAAAAATATTAAATTCAAAATGGCAATCTTTTCAGTTTTTTGAGCAATGATTAAATAAAAGTTATGGATGGAGATAACGAATATTTTTAAGAGACGGAAAGATAGAAATTCCATCTACTAAAAGAGACTACATAAATATTGGTCAGACACCACCTAGGCACCTCGTGTTTAACGGATCGCCCGAAGTAATCTGACTAGAATCTTGAAACTCTGCATGGAAATTTCGTTCCGTCAATCCATTATTTCCATAAAAGAATCACTACAAGAATCGGGGTTTTCAGAATCAAAAATGTTTAAAGGGGTTGCTTGCTGGCCGAGGACGATTTAGGCTAAGTTCCAAAAATATATTTTTTTTACCAAACAGCGAGATGGTTTCTCTTTTTTACTTTTGTTTTACAGTTTCTTTTATATTTTATAAATATACTACATTCAAGTGTTGATGTGTAGGGCTGATCTAGAGTCCGCCCTTTGCATTAGTTATATGCCTGATATTTTCTTGAGTCAAATTGGTCGACAGGATTTTGACCCCTGAGGTGGTAATGCTAATTTTTTTTCAAACTACACTATTTTCGCAATTTCAATGATGAATCAACTAGGAACTTTTAGTTTTTAGGACTAAACTGCTAAATTAGAATGTGTTAGGAGATGGTAGCCAATTCATACCATTTTAATGGAAAATAAAAATAAATTGAGGAAACGTTTCACTTTCTCATTTCAATCTGGGGTGTAATGTCTATCTGCAACCTTACGGGTGCAATTAAATGCTCAAAAATTCCTAGTTCGGATTAGTTATTAAAATCAATCAGTCTATTAGTCTATTTGGAAATTTTTAGAAATTGCACAGTGCAAATAACGTATGATTACACTAAACATTGGTATCCTTTCATTGGGCGAAACCGAGGGCATCTGCTAATATTTTAATAAACGTAATCTATGTCTATTTTTTTATATATACAGCCTAGTCAATTTAACTCAAGTAAGGCAAATTTCGAAACGCACATCCCTGATTTTTAATTTATTTAGTTAGTAACCTTACACTTGACCCAACTAACAAGGGTTATAAAGAGTCACTTTTGAGTTTTTGATAATTTGCATCTAGTTTGTAATCCCGAAAATACTGTGCTATTCCCACGGTACATAAATAACTTAAAAATCTTGCACTTTTTCAAGTTTCCACATCCATCTCAAAAACAGTGCTCATTACAGAAAACGATTAGGTTACAACGTTAGAATACTGGATTCCCTTTAATTTCTGGGGTGCTTTTTCATCTCCGAAGCTATTGTGAATCTGGAAATACGACCCTTCAACCACAGAAAATATTTGCAAGATTTATACTAATTTAACCAGTTGGTAAGTATTTTAATTTTCTACAGTTCGGATGCCAGTATGGAACTCTTATCAGAAAGGACAAAATAGATCGGTTAACGAACTTATCAGTGCAAATTTACATACGTGTACCAAGTTTCATGGCGGACTTCAAACATACTAAACCTTTTCATATAGCTTGATGAAAATACGTGCAAATTTATTTCTCCTCGCATTTGTTTGTAAATAATGTATACAGGGTGTCCCGAAATTATGGTAAAATATTTTAGTATATGATAGTACAGGTAAAAATAAGAAAAAAAGTTAATATAAACATAGGTCCAAAAGTGCTTCGTTTTCCGTCTGTGTGTCTGTTTGTGATTTTTACATATTTAATCATATCTCATGAACCTCTTAACGTATAAACTTCAAACTTGGTACATGGATGACCACTATTAAGACCTATTTTTTTATGAAGTATCAAATTTCTACTTTGTACCATTTCAAAATGGCGACTGTTTTTTGTTTTCAAAGCTAAATATCTTAAAAACCGTAAATTTTAGAAAAATTATACTGGAGACAAAAAAGTTGTGACATTTAATCCAATTAACGCTGATATTAAAATTATGATGATCGGATTACTAATAACGGAGAAATTTTAATTTTTCCAAATAAAAACATGGAAATTTCTGACAGTTTGTTCTCAAGGACCATGTTTTTATTCAGAAAAGTTAATATTTCTCGGTTATTAGTAGTCCGATCATCATAATCTTAATATCAGCGTTAATGAGATTAAATTTCAAAACTTTTTTGTCTCTTATATAATTTTTCTAAAATTTACGGTTTTTAAGATATTTAGCTTTGAAAACAAAAAACAGTCGCCATTTTGAAATGGTACAAAGTAGAAATTTGATACTTCATACAAAAATAGGTCTTAATAGTGGTCATCCATGTACCAAGTTTGAAGTCTATACGTTAAGAGGTTCATGAGATATGATTGAATATGTAAAAATCACAAACAGACACACAGACGGAAAACGAAGCACTTTTGGACCTATGTTTATATTAACTTTTTTTCTTATTTTTACCTGTACTATCATATACTAAAATATTTTACCATAATTTCGGGACATCCTGTATATTTCTTATACATCAACGCACAGAAACATTAAATATCTTTATCACAGCGACCGTTAAATTGTTTTAGCATTGATAATTTAGGATTTTTAATTGGAGGGATTTGTCAATAACATAAAAAAATTGTAAGAAAGGAAGCAATAAGGCTGGAACTTAAAAAAGTGCGAGTTACAAATAATATCGTCCGATCTCTGAGTTAAAGCGTTTACCGGACTTTTCACATTTGTTAAAGCAATATGTTTATAAACATGGTAGTGGTAAACGCTGTTTGTTAAGTAAGAAACCCTGTTGCAATATGTATTATTCAAGACGTATTCTCAGCGTGATTTGAGGAGATAAGCAAGTAAGCGGGGGCTCGGAGTGGGTTAGGAGGGGAAACTGGAGATGCTCGTTTTGCCAAATTGAGTTGTTTGCTTCAAGAATCACAAGTAATATTCACTCCTGAGTTCTGTATGCATTATAATTCCGAATTTTCATTATTTTATTAGCTAGTACCGGCTTTGCTCACGTACTTATTTGTTTTTATTAGTAAGTAGTATTCTGTTGGTGGCCACTAGAACTTAGCAGTTTTGCTCAGTGGAATGAGAAGGATGACAATTTATTTAAATTTCTTTTTTGGTTGGTTAGAAATATAGAATTATGCTTAGCAGAAAATTTCTTGGTAAAAACTTAGTTTAGCCATCAAAATAACGATAAGGTAAAAAAATCTCCACTTACAATAAAACAGTTTAAATGTTACGATAACACTGTCAAATCGGGAGAGTTTAGAACCTGGGTTAGTTTTTAAGTTTATATTAAAAATACGTAGTACACCTTCACCAACGAGGATTCGTTAATGAGTCAAAATAATTAGTAACTTCTTTTGACTGAGGAGCAAAATATGTCTTTAATATAACCCCACCCATTTCATATTGAATAAATTTTAATTAAAATACCGAACTATTTAATATTTAAATTTTGAATAATGTTGAGACACAATGAGTTTTTCCGAAGTTTTAAACAAATATTTGGGCTAATTTAATAATTTAACAAGTTGTAACTTTATAAAAATTGAATTTTCTCCGTTATTAGTACTATGACCTTATTAAAATTGTACATTTTCTTAAAGGAAATTAAATTTCGCACCTTTTTTGTCCTTGTTATTTTTTATAAATATTTATAGTTTCTGATTTATTAAGCTTTGAAAAATTAAAACGGCCGCCATTTTGAAATGGTACAAAGTAGAAACTTGATACTCAGCACAAAGATAGTCCTTGGACAATATATGTGTACCAAGTTTGAAGTTGGTACCTTTAGTAGTTCAAAAGTTATGATTAATAATGTAAAAAACACGTTCAGACCGACAGACGTAAAACGGAGCGAGATAGGATGTATACTTATATGACATTTTTGACCTCAGAGACAATATCCCAAAGTTTATCGGAGTATTTCGGATACACCCTGTGTATATTAATTTCCTCTGTTTCCTTTTTCCTGAATCCCTTATTCTATTTCCCAGAATCCCTGATTATCAAATTACATTATAAATGATTCTATCATCTGTTCCTTTTTTATGTTTTTCCCTGGTTGACATGGTAATCAAAAAGTGTTGTGTGTGGGGTGAACAAAATGAAGAGAAGATACTATAAAATACTTCATAATGCTACAGAATAATATTGAATCGGAAATACCTAATGAACTTGAAGAATTTTCTGAAACTGGTATTAACCCTGGGTGAGTCCACTCCAATTCATCAATGAACTTTGTGTTGAACTCTATTGAAAATGAACTATATATATGTATGTTGTGTTTTAAACATTCCTCATAACTCTTATCATGTCAACACTTCAAAAATAAATTTTGTTTAATATATTTCCCCTTTGTTCTATCACCCAATAAATTAGTCATTGTACTGTACCAATAATTCTTTAATTCCTTAAATTAATTCTTAATTAATTCTTTAAATTTCCTTAATAATATAGGTAATCTTATAACACATTTCTATCTGTTTTTTCCTCATTTGTTTTATATGAAATGAGGTGGTACTTCAGCCTTAAAATTTAATAAGATTTCTCATTCCGCCCAAACATCCGGCTCAGACATCAACCGTATATATTTTTTATTTTGAATAAAATTGTTATAATTGATCCAACATTTACTGAAGAGGGTATTTCAATTAAATGTTAACTCAGACCTAACCTGTTTTCTCAGTGACCCAGATATGAGAGGCCTGGGTAGATCGCGCCGTGTGTGACACTAAGCAGGGATAAGGGCTGGTGTACGTCACCTCTCGCACTCCAGATAACAGTGACAAACGTTGGCCCTTGCGTTACTGCTCGACAATTGTGGACTAGTGTCACTACAATAACTATGGGAACAAAATTAAAATTAGCAGATTCAAGGACATTTTTATTACTTTTTCATAAAATGCAGTACTATTATTTGTTTCTAAAATATAAAAGTTGCTAAAGAGCGTAAAGCAAAGTCGATGACTAAGACAACACGAAACAGTATTACATTTTTTTAAACAGCTGAACATGTATTTCAATCATTTTAAAAATCCGGATTACTACTTGTGGATATCATTCTTTAAGCGATAGTAAACTGCCAGTGTTTCATCCCGATTGTAGCTGTAGCAAACAAACATAACATTTAAAACATAGAAACATTTATAACATGTTCGGAGTTAATGCGAACAGAGTGACACAACTAAACCCAGAAGTTTGGCAAGTTGACCTAAATCACCACAATCTGTTATAGGGGTTTAGAGGCTAAATCCGCAACTTTGTGGTGTTTAACACAAGTTAGTCACAGATGGAACTCCTTATGGAAGTTCTATCAATAACTCATTTTTATGGTAACTTTATTTAGAGCTTCAGTGTTTTAAGTAGTGTCATAAGAATTACTTCGTAAAATGATAAATACTTTGAGGATTTATTTGTTGTTCTTAATATATACGTAACACACAAACCGTATAAACATTAAAAACATTACTATAAGTAAGCTGTAATAAAGAAAGAAAAACGTCCATCACCTAATAGCTGAGTTTTTATGATAAAAATGAAAACAAATGAATTAACTTTAACTATTTATTTCGTACATTTACACTACTGCATTTAAGATTGTTTTTTTCAATTCCACTTCTATCAAATAAGCTTTGCTAAGATTAAACTAGCTTTGGATAAAAATAAATATCTTTACAAGTTCTTAATTATTGTTTAAGCTCTCAGTTGCATTCAACATTGTTCTATTCAATCTCGGCCCGGCGAGGTGGCGGAGATGTCAGGTGGGAGACGTTGAGGCTAATAAACCAATCTCGCGTCTGGCGCGGTGCCAAGTGCCAATCGCTCTTTACTAACTCGCCTCTTTCAAACTGTTAAAACAATGTGAAAATGAAGTCTAATAATTTGAAATCGTTACGAAAATAATTATTTCAAGCACAAACTTGTTGACAGTTATTTTTTTATAAGCCGATATTGATTTTAAGAAAAATTAGCCTACTGATTTTAGCGAATTTCCTCTAGAGGTAATTAGCTATTACCGTAGGTCTAATGGTAAGACAAAAGCCCAAGACCATGATAACTTTTCGTTTTTGGCCCACAGATTAAAAAAAACATTCACTCGAATTTATAAAGTGATTGACCTAATGGCCAAAGTTTCTTAAAAACTATGAAAGCCTTTAGGGGATGAAACTTGGCCCGAATATTATTTTCGTTATACTGCTTCAAAAACAGATGTTTTTAATGCATGTTTTCCGGACCTAAATACACTCTACTTATTCCTAGGAATTAAAAGCTGATGTACTCGATACCAGCTGACTCTTTATAGTCCTAGGACTATAAAAGTCAAAAAGTGCCGAGTACGTCGTAATAATCGAACATATTCATTCGATTACAAATAATCGAAATATTCATCGTTATTATCGAAACATTCATTGTTGTCAGTTTAATCAATTTGTGAAACTCCCTCATTTCACCAATCGATTATTACATGCGTTCGATACGTCGATAGTTGTTCATTGTTGTCAGTCTACCCTAACACAAATGAATCAGACAATCAGCTGATTGCTTCAAATAGCAAGAACAAGACGGTGGCATCTTTTGAAGGCATCTTTTAAGGTAAACAAGCTGTAACATTTTAGTTTTCTTAAGTAGTTTACGTATTGTATTGAACAATATAACGAAAAATATAGTTCATCACACGGACCTAAAGCTGCTTTTCGTTACTCGGTCATTTTTCAACCTCGGCTTACAGCCTCGGTTGTAAAATTTGACCTTGTACGAAAAGCGTCACTTTAGGTCCTTGTAATGAAATATACTATTATAGGCTCTAGACGCGTGTTAAGAAAGGATTTTATAGTATTTACTGCATACTCTCTCAGAAGGCTGAAATATTGACATAAAAAAAATCAAAAATACTGCCATTAAGACCACCTTTTCAAAGCTCTTGAGACTTCTTTGTTCATGAAACTTGGTACAAATGTTCGCCGTAGGCTCAAGTTGCGTACTAAAAAGTATTTTATAATATATTCCCTCTCTGAAGGCTAAAATAATAGGTTATGTTATAAACCTCAAGATGGCGGCCAGTTTCAATTTTCAAAACTGTGGATGTAAGGCCTATAAAATAATTTCAAAGGGTAATGTATAATATAGACTTTTTGTAAATCATAACTACGGTAGTCAAATTTAAGCATTTAATGACTAGGCCTACATAAACTAAATTTAGGTACCATCGTACCATATAAGCATGCCCAATTGTTACTTCTTTAATTTTATAAACCTTAGCATTGTTAATTAATAAATGCATCAATCAATTATTTTGTAAGCATCATATTGAGTCCACACAAAAACTTTTATAAAGAATGATTAGTCCTGTTCCGGCGACGTAATGGGAAAAGTGTTAAATGGCTCTTACTGCAGGAAGAGTAATAGAACAACAAATGGACCTCGCGTCCAGCAAAGTTTCGCCGAAATGAGTTCCACTCTCAATTCCATCAGCTCCGCTGTTTTCCTCATGCGACCAAGAGCGCTTTCTTTTACGAACAAATTATGATATAATCATAAGAATTATAAGGACTAAAGTTATTGTATATATGTATAGGATCAGAGGCAAAAAAAAGCAATCAAGATTAATCAGAATTATTTATTGTAAGGTTGAACGAAGGCAGTAAAAGTACTCCCGTCGCAGAAGACCTGCATGCTCAGCGAATTTCAAATGTAAAACATATTTCAAACAATCATATTTCTTGTACGATTTTTATATGATATTTTTTGTATTCGCCATAATAGTAGTTTATGCAATGCAGCTATTGTATTATGAGCGCCTTTAAGCCACGAGAGAAGCCTCATAATTGAACATTAATATTTAAAATCAAACAACTCCAACATTAATCACGCTGATGTTAGCTGTGAACTATTACTAACAAGTTATGTGATCTTTAGGGTTATTAGAGAATTATGTTTTAGCCTAAGCTTACATGTCGTTACAGTTTCCTATTTTTTCACAAAATTTATTGAAAACAAGATTTACTTGTTAGATCTTAGATCTTGGAATAGAAATTCGTAACTTGAACCACAGAGAATAATAAAATTATTCTTTTTACTTGAATGTAACTATGAGTACTACGTATAACGTTGTTGTTTACAACGTACGTTGAAAACAAGATTTATTTCCATTCTGACAGAGTGGTGTGAAGGACATGGAAAGGAAAGAATATTGAAATTGAAATATTTTATGAGAAGTCCTCTAGGAAGTGTCGTCACATTCTGACAATATTCCTCTCTCAAAACACATTTTCTTGAACTTCCACTGAAAAAGAATAAATATAACTCATCTGAATTATTAAAGAAAATCTTAGAACTGTTATTTTTAATTTCATAAACTATATCAACAGTATTTTTTTAATTTATAAAACACTTTATGTTATATGTGTTTCACTTGTATGCAATTATTAAGCGGGATTATAAATGCGGGAAACTGAATTTCATCATACACTAGGTCTAATTAATGTTCCAAACTACTTCCTAAAAAAAAACACTAGGTGTTAAACTGCCTCTGTGCCAAAATAAATGTGATTCACAGTAATAATGTCAGTTATTGGGGGAATAAAGTCATTATTTCATTATTTCATAATTTTATTACTGTCAGACGCAGCCGAACACACTGAGAAATATCATCATATGTACTAATATAAATTAAACTTAATGAAATAAATGGTTTTATATCTGTCCTGCCCCTGCTCCATCAAGTTCTTCGCTCGAGTAACTGATAAAAAACTGTTACTATACACTAGCAGCATACGTCACTTAGTGACTTGAAAAATAACATAATAAAATAAGCTTTGGTTTCATGTTGATTATTTATAGGGTTTCGCAGCGTAAAACACCTATTAATGAGGTTGTGTGGATTATCATGTTTTTTTTTCTAGAGAAATCCATTGTATTGCTGGCCCAAAGGATGAACTCCACAAAGCAACCTTTAAAATTAACCTATTACTTTAGATTTGACACTTCAATATGAATAAGAAATTTATCAAAGAATTTCATGAGTTTATTTATTTTACCTCCTTGTAGGTGTCTACGTATGCGTGCTGCAATATTTGGCGGTACAATATTTTTAATGGTGCATAATTTGGGGGTTAGTTTACATAGACCTTCATTTCTTAGCGCATTTTTATGTCTCTGTTTTGGAGTTTTCTTTTCAAAAGTAATTAAATCTGTGTATTATTTCTACACAGCATCGACACTTCAGTTTCTTGCATAAATTGTTATTTTAGGTCATAATGATGCACAAACCACTGATCGACATCAACTAATCTCTAAATAACAATATAAAATTGTCATTTGACGTAAAAGATTCAACACTCATAACGGCCAGAAATTACATTTAACAGTGAGTCATTAGCTAAAAACGTCAAATACATCAGATGAGCAATGGAGAGTGGAGGAGGATTGTGTTGAGTGACAAATGGACGCGATTAACGTCAGAACGTCATCACCGGGAGAGCGATGATGATCCGTCGGCGGCGCGGCAGCCATCAGCCATCTGCCGGTGAGCTGTGATGGAGTAGCTAAGAACAGGGCTGTACGTAAGTAAAAGGAAGAAATACCTTGATATTTTCTGGTCCAATATATTTATCATTTAGACACGTATTTTGGAAATAGATAATTAATGGATACTTTTCTATGGGAAACGGAAATCACTTACATAGGACGTCCAATTTTCATGCGCCAAAAGCATATTTGCAAGTGATTTCAAAGCCTTTATAATTTGATGAATGAAGTTAAGTCATGGCTAACGACCGGGAACGTGTGAACACCTGTCAGGAAAATATGTTGTAAGTTATCAGCGAAGTAATTGTGCATGTCTGATTGTTACCGAAATACTCTTAGTCTTAGCCTATACACGTAGTGCAGTGTTTCCCAACCTTTTCGTGCTCGCGTACCACTTACCACATTTTCAATATTTTGGCGTACCATCGCAAGGACCCCCCTCCCCCATTACTGAGGTAAACCCTCTAAAATTGCTTATGGTTGCCCTTTGGTGGTTTTGTTTTTGACACTTAAATTTACACTTTTTTACTTGTCAATGTAGATTTTTATATCGTATTTTAATTATGAGGAAATTTTGACAAATAATATGTTCATCACAGATCTGCTCAATAATTTTATACTCAATTTGGCGAAAAAAACGTATGAATTTGAATTTGAATTTCGTAATGTGAGAAAAATTCCTAAGATACACGGGGAAAATAATCTCTGTCTGTTATTTGGAACTTTACGAAGTTCTCATATTTTATATTGAAAAATTAACATAAATAAACAATTCAGAGTCATTCAAAGTATACTGTACTTTCACCAATAACCTTATATTTAAGCATATTACAAAAAAATTATACGACAGATCGACATAATTAGACTGTGTGTTCAAATTAGAAAATACGTTTTGTTAGTAAATCGTACAACTAAAAACTGTAATAACACCAAATGAACGCTTTAAAACTTGTAGAATTTCTTCAATTGGAAAGAATATTGTTTGTCAAAACAGAACATTGTTAAATGCCAAAATGATTTGTAAAAATAATTACTTTTAAAATGAAAGAGTAACAATAGGTCCAAAATATGGTACGAAATAGGCATATTATGACCGAAACAGAAACTGAACAAGTAAATAAAATTAAGGCATTAAATGCGACCTTAATGTTCGACGGGACAGTGTTCGTTCGTAAACCAAGTATTTTACTTTGTACTACTTCTTTAATCTCTTGCGTACCACCTGAAAGGCCTTCGCGTACCACCAGTGGTACGCGTACCACTGGTTGAGAAACACTGACATAGTGGAATAGAATGTGAACTTAAATTCCAAAGTGAAAAAGACTATGGTAAAAAAATACTGTCCTAATCTACTATTGGGCCATTTTACACGGGCTGAGTTAAACCGTCGAGTAAAATTGGGTGAGTTAGCGGTCGAGTAGGTTTTTTTATTACACTCACCTACATTATAACAGAACTGATGACACACTAGGCACACAAACAACAAATCTTGGGAGTGTTGCAGATGAGTTTCTATTTCTGAATCCGTGGAAATCACGCGTACACGACATGTTACAAGTTACAGTTGCTAGTTTTATTTTACTCTTCTAAATGTGTCTAACCTATAACGCTCTTAGAATCATCCTGACTGATTAAACCGATCGAATAGGAACCAAGTCCAATGAGACCAAGTAGCAACTTGACCACTTAAATACCACAGATCTGCCACCTACCACTAAGTACTAAGTACCTACCACTTAACTAGTAGGTACTTGACCAATGAGTCAAGTAGCAACTCGCCGTCAACTCGGCCCGTGTAAATCCGCCCGTTGGTGCAGTAACAAAGGCTGAATTTCAGTTTCAAATGTTTCTGAGCAAACAAATTGAATTCAATTGTAACTTCAATTCAATTCAATACGCCTTATATGAATTGAATATAATTATAAATCCAATAAAGACAATTTGTACAGTCCATTTCCCAAGTAGTCCAGTCGCCAAATAGGAAAATATGCATGAACCTTGAAGTAGGGTCCGACTCAAATTTTATGACTGATTCTACTACTATTTGATGTACTGAACAAGAATATGGCGGATGCCACACTGGCATCCTTGAGCAATTTTGAATATCGAAGGTCAAAGTTCAAAGGGCCGAAAATAGAGAAACAAATATTGAATAAATATGTATTCGTGGTATCCAAACAAATATTACCAAAGGTATTGATTTTAAACCACCACCAATAGTTGCTGGGTGGTAAATACTTTATTTTGATTGGGTATTAATTTTCAGCCACCATCTTGGATCCGCCATATTGGATACAAGTTAATTTTTTTTAATGTGAATGTGGTGTTGTGACACATCATTACAGAATAGATTTTCACGCTGATTACAATGCCGCAATCCGTTTTTGAAAATATTGTTTTGTTCTCAAGATATACTCAAATGAAAATTCTTCCCTGTACATTTCTTATGGGCGTTTCCAAATTAAACTATTTTTTGTTTTGTTTTTCTTATATCTCCGGTTCTAATCACATTATAAAGCTTGTTTTAGTCTTAAAAGACTCAGTGATTTAATGGCTTTAATTTGAAATATTGTCCATTTAAACAAGACCAGTCGGAGATGAGTTACAAAGCAACATTGAACATAAAATTTTGATTTTTAAAAATTTATGTTTACTTAAAGGTTTATATCTCAGGCTCTAGGTAAGTCTAAATATTATGGTTAGTCTTAAAACACTCATCTGATCTTTGGCTTTCATTTAAGCCATTTTCAACGTAAAAACCATTGTAAAAAGGGTTATGACTGTTTAAAGATCATACGATCTTCAAAATTAAACTATTTTTGTCTTGTTTCTTATATATCCCCAGTTCTAATCACATTATAAATTTCGTTTTGGTCTTAAAAAATGCAGTAATTTAATGGCTTCAATTGTAAATATTAATCATATAACTACGATCAGTCTGAGATGAGTTACAAAGCAACATTGAACATAAGATTTAGATTTTTCAAAAATTATTTGTACTTAAACATTTATATCTCAGGTTCTAAGAAAGTCTCAATATTATTCTTAGTCTTAAAACTCTCATCTAATCTTTGGCTTTCATTTGAGCCACTGATGACGTTAATCCGACTTTTGGAAAAAGAGCTAAGCGTATTCAAAGATCATATGCCCTTCTAAATTGAAATATTTTTGTTTTGATTTTCTGATACCTCCCGTTCTAATCACATTTTTAAGTTCGTTTTGGTCTAAAATGAAAGACAAAGATCATATAAGTCTTTTGAGACTGAACACAATGTTTAGATTTGCTTAGAACCTGAGCTATAAATCTTTAAGTAAAAATAAATTTTGAAAAATCAACATTTTATGTTAAATATTGCTTTGTAACTCACCTCCCACTGGTTGTATTTGAATAATTAATATTTCAAATTGAAGCCATTAAGTCACTGAGTCTTTTAAGACTAAAACAAACTTTATAATGCGATTAGAACCGGAGATATAAGAAAAACGAAACAAAAAAAATAGTTTAATTTAGAAACGCCCCTAAGAAATGTATGGGGAAGAATTTTAATTTGAGTACCTATATCTTGAGAACAAAACAATATTTTCAAAAACGGATTGCGGCTTTGTAGTCAGCGTGAAAATCTAGTCTTTAATGATGTGTTACAACACCATATTCACATTAAAAAAATTAACTTATATCCAATATGGCGGATCCAAGATGGCGGCTGAAAATTAATACCCAATCAAAATAAAGTATTTACCACCCAGCAACTATTGGTGGTGGTTTAAAATCAATACCTTTGGGAATATTTGTTTGGATACCTCACAAATACATATTTTTTCAATATCTGTTTCTCTATTTTCGGCCCTTTGAACTTTGACCTTCGATATTCAAAATTGCTCAAGGATGCCAGTGTGGCATCCGCCATATTCTTGTTCAGTACATCAAATAGTACTAGAATCAGTCATAAAGTTTGAGTCGGACCCTACTTCAAGGTGTCATGGCTTGGCGACTGGACTAAAGAATGTGGGGTACCGGAAGAGATATCGGATTACACAATTATTATTCGTATTTAGTGTAACTCTCAGGGAGTGCAACTAATTATGTTGTTCCTGTAATCATTAGCTGTAATAAATATTTTACTAGTGGCTTGAAGGGGCTAAAAGCCCCGTATTAAGGAAAATTCAAATAATACTTATTTATTATAGTACAAGATACCTTCATAGCAAACTAAATCTACTTTACATTAATATTTAGCCTACCACATGGCTTTTAATGAAGTATTAGCATCACATGTTTTATGTAAACAAAGCAGACGTTTTTAGATCCCAATGTTTTTTAAATGGCAGATATTTTAAGTTATTTCTCTTTTTCTGGTGAATTTCAAGCAATGTCATTATTTTTCCTGCCATCACGGAATAGAGACCTTTAATTTGAGCCCTCTCCCATCTTTCTACGACTTGCCAAACGCCCACAATTTTGACGCAAAGAATCGCCTTACGAAATTAAATATATGATTTCAGCGAATATCGTGTATGAATTTGTTTGTGTACTCGGTTTTCATTCTCATGGCATGGTCATAGAGGAATGCTGTTTAAATATTTCTTACTTTTCTGGCGTGAATAGGAGAAAATTTTTATTTTACTGACAGAATGAGTCTAAACATATTTGTACAAATTTATCTCTGTAATGTAAAATACCAATCTAAACTTCAAACATAATAGCTACTCAGTTCTACCTGGAGATTAGCCAATCGCAGAAGTTGTCAAAGTTAGAAGATTAACCTCCGCCGAGACTTTGGCAATTAAATCGGTCCATTCAGTTTGTGACTTCGACTGCAGTATTCCTCATCTCTGGCCCGTGAAATATGGCCGTAAAGGCACATCGAAATGGAAGCTCGCACAGTAAGAAGTTTGGAAATGTAAACAATGTAAGTTTGTTTAGGGATCCTTATTTAACTAAAGCTCAACTATTTTACATAAATTGAAACTTTATTAATATATTCAAAGCATTATGTAAAGAATGTATACTATCTAGTGAATAATAATTTGGTAGCGATTAATTCAGGGTCTTATACAAAACCACGAAGCATTAAGTAATTACATGAGTAATGTTTGGACCAACATTAATTGTGGGCATTTGGCGATTTCAGTATAATCTTAGAAGGCTGTAATAATAGTTTTTGATCCTGATAACGTGGTAACTAAATAACAGAATTTCCAAAGTGACCCTAAACGATAACATTAAAAAGCACCAGGACTTGAATAAAAACATCTGCATTGTTTGTACTACAACATTTTAAACGTGCTTGTTTAGACATATTTGACTTAACATGGTATCAATCTACAAGCCAGTTAACTCTAAAATTTTAAAGTATGATTCTTTAATTTTTTTAAATTTAAGATTTGAGGCCTCGTTTCAGATAACTAAATCTGCATTTTGGATTTATTGGATAAGGTTTTCTTTATTGGAAATGCAGCTGATAAGGGTAAATATTAAATAATAGTCCTTTCCATTTTGATTTCATAAGGCCTTCATGTACAGGTACCTTATAATGAAAGTAATAGTATGGTAAAATATCGATTTACAATGAAATTCCCAATAATTTAAATGTGCTCTGTTTCATGAAGGAGTTTCTCTGATAATACAAAGCCTAATAGGTTTAACTTATATCAGATAAGACCCAAACGTTTACCCTTGCTCGTGAGTTAATTAAGTTTAAATTAAACCAAACATTTGGGCCTTGCAAATCGCACCCTAATGTAACCAGCCAAATCACCCAGATCAAACCAAGTCAGCCAATTATCTAGGAATTTCAGCTTTATTTATTTAGAATACATGTTGCTGGACAACAATATGGACGATAAGGGTATTTGGCCTTGAATTATTTTCTTCTTTTGTGTTAATTAAATTTTAAGAAAATATTGAAATACAGGGTGTTTTTTTTAAAACACAACCCATTTTTAAGATTGAATAATGCACATATAAATATGAAACGAGTATTGTTTTATTGATCTTTAAATTTTATACAACCTATTATTTAAGTTTGATCACATTTAGTTAACATTATGTGCTCAAACAGTCCGCCATTGGCATTTATAAAAAGTTAATTATGCTCTCTCAATCAAATTCCCGAACACGTGTTGCAAGGTACCTCTTTAAATTTCTTGCATTAAATTTGTTATGTTTGTTTTGAGGTGCTGAATATCTTGTGAATTCTTTTCGTGAGGTAATTACTAAATTACATGTCTATGGCAAATTTCATTCAGATCGGACCATTTTTACGCGAGTTATCGTGCTTAAAGACACACACATTAAAAACGCAACCCAAAACTTGATTTTATCCGTGAAGGATTATTTCCCCCCAAGATCCCCGGATTTGACCCCACTATATTATTTATTTAATTTGGGGATACATAAAAAGTAAGGCCTACGAAAACAATTCTCAGGATATTCAGCACCTAAAAACAAACATAAGAAATTTAATGCAAGAAATTCAAAAAGGCACCTTGCAACACGGTTTCAGGAATTTGATTGAAAGAGCATAACTTTATACAAATGCCAATGGCGGACTGTTTGAGCACATAATGTTAACTAAATGTGATCAAACTTAAATAATAGGTTGTATAAAATGTAAAGATCAATAAAACAATACTCATTTCATATTTACATGTGCATTATTCAATCTTAAAAATGGGTTGCGTTTTTAAAAAAACACCCTGTATTTTTAATCTACAGAGGTCCTACTAAAAAATGCCAAAATGTCCATGGTTGTCACAGTTCACAGAGACTACCATTTCATCTACAGGCTTTATATTGAAGAATTAATTGCTATGCTTTATTATGATGTATGGAACCTAAGTGTAAGCGTTGCTGCCTCCACTGTCATTATTATTTCCCTGTTCTTGCTTGTCTCCCACCACTTTAACACAAGATCTGATTGAAAACTACCACCCCAAGCAATCAAACCATATTGCAAATAGCATTGAACATGAGCGTAATGAATAATTTTAAGTACTTTTTCGTCTAAAATTTTTATCTCAAGTAATAAAAACAAAAATAATTTTTCCGAGTTTAAATTTAATTAAATTTACATGATTTTCCCATCTCAATTTTGAATTATCAATAACCCCAAGATACTTGTAATGATCGATTCTTTCAATAACTTGATAACAAAAGTTTGCCGTGTCTGCACCACTGCACAATTGCAGAACCACTCTGAACCATTCTGAGCTCTGCAAGTGGCTCACTTGCATAACTTGATCGGCGTACATTTTGTTTTGCTCAAGTTCATTGTTAAAGTATTTTCAGAAAACTAACATTGTTCAAAAACCCTAATTCAATGAACAAACCCAGGTGGTTCCATTTTAACCTCATCACTAACCAGCTGTTGTAGATGTAGATACATCATAAAATTGCTTGCCCTACAATTTTGTTTTTGTTCGGAAATCACGGCTGGAAGATATGAATACGTCATAAGAGAAATCACCAGTTACGGGAACATCAATTTTTTTATTCATCTTGGCTAAAACTATTATCAACTGAGTAATTCGTAAATGAACCAAATTACCTCACCAATTCATCTTGGCGTGAGGTTAGTGAGTAAAACAATATTAGCTCAAAAGCCTACGCAAAAGAGACATAATGTAGAAGTTTTATGCAGCAATATATTCAAGATGTCCAGTATGCATATTCTAGGATATGGGGATCAAGGAATGTGATAAAAAAACAAATAAAGCTGAACTTTTTATTTAAATCACATTTATTAAGTAAGCTGGCAACAACTTCCAACTCAATCTCACCATGGTATGGTATTTTCATTTTAAACTTTTATGATGATTCAACTTTCAATATTCTCAGCATTATTCAAACTGGGAGAGGAAGGTAAACTATCAAACTCTGGAGATCCATGTCTAGGAGAGTCTAGTTTCTCCAAAAAGTCACCAAAGTTGACAGACCTGTAGCGTTCCCTCAACACCTTCATTAAATGCCTTGTGTGTTCAAGGTCTCGAGACTCGCAGACAATCTTCACCTGCAATGTGACTCTAATGTTATGGTAATGTCGGTAGATATAAATGATAATTTTCAAAAAATCATTGAAAATAGTATCACCGGTATCATCATAAGTATCATCGGTACTTAAAATTATTTTCTTGTAATTGCACTCCTTAGTCAAGAACGTCCTTTTAAACAATCCGGAGGGCAGAAGACCACCCGGAAGGCCCAAGTTGAGATGGCGAGACCAGATCAGAAGAGACCTAAGAAGACTGGGAAGAAGGGAAGAGGAGGCAATGGATGGAGAAATCTGGAGGCAGTGTGTTGGCGAGGCAAAGTACCACCTTGGGTACCAAGAGCCACAGCAGTAAGTAAGTAAGTAATTGCACTGTGAGATCTTGAAATATTAGCAAGCATGTATGTGCAAGTAATTTGTGTTTTGTTTTAAGAAATCATGTAGGTAGTATAATTATCATACTGGAATATACATGACTGTTAGATTTTAAAGGAATAAAAGCTCCAGCACCATATCCAAAACAAAAAGTTTTCATGGTCTCAAGCTTCAGACTTACCATGAGACCTACAGTAATAGCTTCTTGCCTGCAGGAAAAGTTTGCTAAAGGTGTATTTTTGTTGTTAAAATATTTTTATGTAGAACACTTGCACACCAAAAACTACCACTTCTTCTGCTGGAAACTAACAGAACTAGGTCTATACCTAGTTCTGTTAGTTTCCAGAACCCCAGTATGTTAATATGACCCAGTATGTTAAAAGTCCCAAACCCCCGAGAAAATTTTTGTAAGACTGACTTTCAGCAAAGTTTACATGACCATAAGGAGGTTGTTTCTTTTTTTGATTTCCCCTTTGGCCTAGTAAATGTTGATCTTATTACCTTCATTGATAAAAAATATATAAAAAGTTAGGTAATAAAACACGCTTCTTGATATATTTTCCCATGTAACTAAATAGTTCACCTCACATTTCCGTACAGACCTTGACACTGAAGACGTCGTTGGTGATCCACGCTCGCTCGTGGAGGATGTCCTTGATGGAGACACCGGTGTCGGCCAGCAGACGACACAGTTCCGCGATCCCGCCCGGCCGGTCACTCGCCACCACCGAGAACTTGAGCAGACGACCGTCCGCGGTCAGCCCCCGGTCCAGACATCGGCCGAGGATCGTCGTGTCTATGTTGCCTCCACACAGGATCAGCACCACTCTGTACCATCAACTATTGTATTATCACTGGTATTTTAATAGGAAATAGACTTAATTGACATAATGAATTATTTACAATACTAAAAGTTCAATAAAAACAGGTTTATATTACCTCAGTCTAACAGCTTTTAGTAAATCCACATGGACTACCGGTTTCAGAACATTATAATTCCATCTTCAGGTCGACTTCAACAAAAACCAAACTTGAACATGAGTCCATTGTCACAGTTAAAATACACATAAACATTTAAAAACACGAACGAAAAAAACATTTAAAATAGTGCACTTTAATTTGATGTGTACTGGCCGGTAGGTGAGCACTGACTGAAGAAATCAGGTGAACAGGAAGATGACGTTATCAGTGGCCAGTTGGACTTTGTACCTCTTTGTCCATGTTCAAGTTTGGTTTTTGTTGAAGTCGACCTGAAGATGGAATTATCAGGTAGATGAAACCGGTAGTCCATGTGGATTTACTAAAAGCTGTTAGACTGAGGTAATATAAACCTGTTTTTATTGTCATATCAGCTTTGGAGGCTATTTAATATGAATAAACTAAAAGTTCAGCAATCCTTATTCTAAGCAAACCTGAAATCATTAAGCTACAAAGTTCAGGCACTCATACATGAAGGTTTCCATGTTTGAGACTATTACTGTACCTTTTTTTCTAAAAACAATAATTTAAATTAATAAAGACACTAGAAACTATCCAATACTAATGTCAGCTCTCTATATCACTATTTGATGGATTACCGCCAAGTAGGAGAGCAAGAGCTTCATAATTAATGTAATGGCACAAAAGGGAACAATTAGTATGACAAATAGTCCACCACTTCAGCAATTCAGAGACCCCATTATTCAACTTAGAAAGCTATGCTTGTTGGATCAATCTTTTATATTATAATATTTCAGAAAGTCTTGGAAAAATTTAAATTGAAGTTCATGGGTATGTGTTTAATGTTCTTTGAAAATATATATATTGTTCATAGCTGTGGGTCCATGTTTGTTAACGAAATGAAATAGTCTATTAGTTCTCTTTATTGAATATTGTTTCGATACTTCCACAATTTAAGGGATGAAAAAACACGCTATTTGGGTAAAACTTTATGCAACATAAAAAAAACAACTAATGCATAGTAAAATCAAAATATACTAAAATAAATTAAGTTCAGTACACTCCCGATTATCCGAGATATTTGAGACCGAGGCTACCTCGGATAACACGAACCTCGGATAATATGGAGTTTACCTGTGTTTTGAGGTTGGGATGTAGTAAGACCACTTCAAAATGTTTTATTAGATATAGTATTTATCAATAAATGCGACAATGAAAGACCTTTCGAGTTGCAAATAATAGAATTTTAAATAAAGACACTAGTTTCACGCATTATTATAACGCTTAATAAGAAAATAAAAAAGTATATTTAAGCTTAGAGCTGGCTCGGATTACCCGGAGTCTCGGTAACCGGGGCTCGGATAATCGAGAGTGTACTGTATCATAATAATTTTTTTCAACCAGTGAAAATTATTTTCAACAATTTAATTTTTTGATGAATATAATATATGAGTTGAAACAATTTATAATGAATCATAAATTTATTGATTGGAGTTTGGGGGATAGACTTAAAGGTCTTAGCACGTCAACCGAAGCTTATTGTGCTCCCCTTCATGGAGCACAATTTTATTAAAAATTAGTTTTAAATTAGATTTGCACATTAAATATATGGTAGTGTCTTCTTCACTACTACCTCTTGCCCTGGAACTCTGAGAGGTGGCCCGCCAGGATGGCCGCCAGCCCCACGGCTCCCGCCCCCTCCACCACGCACTTCTCCATCTCCACCAGCCGCAGGATGGCGATGGCAATCCAGTCCTCCTTCACCACCACCTGCGATGACACCAACATGTTTGTAAGTCCACCAGCCGCAGGATGGTAATGGCAATCCAGTCCTCCTTCACCACCACGTGCGATGACACCAACATGTTTGTAAGCCCATCAGCCGCAGGATGACGATGGCAATCCAGTCCTCCTTCACCACCACCTGCGATGACAACAACATGGTTGTAAGTCCACCAGCCGCAGGATGGCGATGACAATTCAGTCCTCCTTCACCACCACCTGTGATGACACCAACATGTTTGTAAGTCCACCAGCCGCAGGATGGCAATGGCAATCCTGTCCTCCTTCACCACCACCTGCGACAACAACATGTTTGTAAGCCCACCAGCCGCAGGATGGTGATGGCGATCCAGTCCTCCTTCACCACCACCTGCGATGACAACATGTTTGTAAGTCCACTAGCCGCAGGATGGCGATGGCGATCCAGTCCTCCTTCACCACCACCTGCGACAACAACATGTTTGTAAGCCCACCAGCCGCAGGATGGCAATGGCGATCCAGTCCTCCTTCGCCACCGCCTACAATAACAACAACATGTTTGTAAGTCCACCAGCCGCAGGATGGCGATGGCGATCCAGTCCTCCTTCACCACCACCTGCGACAACAACATGTTTGTAAGTCCACCAGCCGCAGGATGGCGATGGCGATCCAGTCCTCCTTCACCACCACCTGCGACAACAACATGTTTGTATGCCCACCAGCCGCAGGATGGCGATGGCGATCCAGTCCTCCTTCACCACCACCTGCAACAACATGTTTGTTAGCCCGATTGCAATATAAGTGTTGCATTTGGACTGCATAATTGATTAAGTTTTAATTTTTACTGAGAAAGACTTTTAATAAACTGTTAAAATTCTCCCTTAAATTAAGTATGTGAATGGAGGTGAAATATTAAGTTTTCACCCCGAAGGCCCTAAAAATAAAATTACCAAAAAACTTAAAACTCCAAGAGGAAATCTCACTTTGTTTTAACAGTCAGCGATAGTTCAATATTTTCAGTCAACAGAAAATCTTGAAGAAAAGTTTTATGTTTTTAGAACACATAGCACATTAGACATCTTGAACTTTAGGAACCACACACCTGAAGCAACTGAAGCAATTGGAGTAGAGTGAAAGTCATTAGGCACGACAGCTGACGCGCGAAGTTGGATACTAGCCTCGACATGTTAACATTTTCCAATACCTGTCAATTTATATCTCCATTGTTATTTGAAAAGAAAATAATGTTGATGTTTGTAAAAATTTATTTTTACATTGTTTGTTGTCCCAAATCATTCCATTAACCAATGAATGACAACTCACACAATGAAGTATGCCATGGTTCAATCAAGACATAATGCACCAAGTGTACATTACTACTCAAATCTTAATACAATATTCGGTATTCAACACCTTTAAGGCGTATTGACACGGTCCGATTAATCTCTGATTGAGCTTAATTTTTACTCCGTCCGAGTTATAGGGCTCGCTTGGTCTGAGTCTACTCAGGCCAAGTTTGTTAGCCAGCTAGCACACTCGGATTGAATTGTTAAATGTATCCAATGTTAAATCCTTTCAAATCAAAATTTGTATCTGAGAGAATATCTCCATCTGACAAACTTGGACCGAGTTGTTTACATATGAGCTACTTGGATGCATTATTGACGCGATCTGAGGAGTGTCCAAGTGATATGCATCGTCCAAGTGATATGCATGCATCGTCCGAGTTCACTCGGTCCGAGAATAATGGGACCATGTCAACCCCATAAGTTAGAACATACCATCTTATCGATGAGCGGTCGGGCGGTGTGGAAGGCGTTGTAGCCGACCAGTGGCACGGCCAGCCCGTCGGCCAGCGTGGAGTGGATGGTGACGGGCGTGGGCTGGCCGCACTGCATGGCCTTGGTGAAGCTGGGACATCGGTCCGACTCCACTCCCTGTCAATATAATGTGCAAAATAAAGAAGTTTAAGGACTCAGGGAAGTCAGAGAAGTTTAACACGACACATAGACAAAAATTTAGATTTAACATGTTCAAGTTGGCCTGTTTTTTCGTGTTCCTTGCTGTCATCCTGGTGCTCCACTTTGACCCTGACCCAAAACCGCCCTGAACCTGAAACCGCCACGATTACTGTTTCAACAGCACTGTACAGTGAAAACCCTTGTGACCACAGAATAAAATGTACTATTGAGCAATGCTGTGTAAAGTTTCAGATTTCTAGCTCAGATTCTGGTTTAAAAATACTGTAACACATTGTAGCTTGGGAGCAATCGCACCCACCAGGATGGCATTAGGGTTCTGAGTGCCAACTCCCATGCCACCGTGTATGTGTCAAGCAGCAAGCAGTGATCAAGTAACCTTCCCTCTAACAGCATTAATACCTTTAATACCTCTTAAGACCGAGACGCAGCACTCGATGCATATTTTAAGCGAATCAATCCAGAAAATCTTTTTGTAGATTGGCCATGAGGTTATGGGTTATAGGTTAGCATCAACAATCAACGTAATAATTATAATAATAAAAAAGTTCACTGAGGCAGTAAAATAATATTCGTAAATAAATAATAAATACTTTTTTCTATTCATTAAAATAAATAGCAACTTATTTAAATAGATAAGAAATAAATAAAATTAATTTTATTTAAATCAATATAATTTCAATAATCATTTATTTACTTCGCTCAAACTGAAAGCGGAAAATTTATTTTTAACTCAATCCCCATAGCTCAACAGTAAACAATAGCATATTCTTCAAAAAGACTCACAATGATCTTGACGTTGGGGTGCAGACTCTTGACGGCCAGAGCCACGCCGGCGATAAGGCCCCCGCCACCGACAGGCACCACGACGGCGTCGATGTCCGGCACCTGCTCCACAATCTCCAGCCCCAGCGTGCCCTGCCCCGCGATGATGTGCGGGTGGTCGTAGCTGAGGCACACACCACTGTTAGGTTCTGGAGGGATTCAAGCCCCAGCGTTACTGGGTAGGCTTGTCTCACTATGGGATATTGTGCAGGTTACGAAAGGAATGGATCTGCAGCTACAGTATGTGGCCAGACACCCTCGCCCCTGAGGGAAGAGAGAAGTGTTCCCAACCTAATTTCCAGGCTACTTCAGGGATGAGTTACCCTGTTTGAGTTACCCCAAATAAGAACCACCACCCAAGAACCCTTCGCATTTCAGTGAGGGTCTCACCTAGGACAGTTCGCCCTCAATCCCGTTATGCCCTTGGAGCACGTCAGGTAAATGTCCCTCATCCCATCATCCCATTTGGACAAGCCAGGATGATCCGCTACTCCCCCCAGGGCTCTTACCTGATTGTGATTGAGTATCCAAGCTCCCCCGGGAAATCAAAGATCCCAGAGATACAAGGAGGAACCAAGGTATTCAGGAACCCTGTCATACTGGATAGCCACTCAGACTTACCAGTACGTGCCAGGGCAATCACATTTTCTGTTTACTGTACTGTTAATCTCTTTACTACTTTAAAGCAGTCAGAAGGGCATTGCACATTTAGAGCTGACAAATATGGTACTTGTGATAGACTTTCAGCTAGCTTACCTGAGAAATAATGTTCATGGTAGCAGCACATAGAAACACTAAAGGAGACACATTTATCACTAATATTTCGTCCTTCTGGAGGACTTCTTCAGAGTGACTCTGGAGAAATCCTCCAGAAGGACGAAATATTAGTGATAAATGTGTCTCCTTTAGTGTTTCTATGTGCTGCTACCATGAACATTATTTCTCAGGTAAGCTAGCTGAAAGTCTATCCCTTGCCTCACTAAAAACCTACCAAGCCCTTGGCTCTTCCTTAGAAAACTAAATATGGCACTTGTTATCCAACTGCTGGATGAATCTCCTCCACCAAAGCATGCCAAGATTGTCAGAGCAAGATTAAAAAATAGAGTTTTTGTAGTGAGCAGAGTACAGTGAGAAGTCAATTATCTTAACTGAAAATGATAACAAACTTATTTTCCGTATTAGACCTTTCAACACAATCATTATCTCTTAATTATACTATACATACAAACAACTTCTTTAATTGCGCCCGATACAGCTGTATTCTTGTTGACTTGTGTTAAAATGAGTTTCAAATTTATAAAATGGGACATGTAGTTTATTATCACAAAAAAGGTTTTGTTATTGTTGTTATTGATTGAAATTCTTTTAAAATGATAACAAAAATTAGGATTGTTCTTAAAGGTTAAAGATCATGACTTGTAACTAATCAAAACCAACTGAACTGATGGACAAGGTCAAGCTGATTTCTGATTCACTTAATGTTAACGTTAATACAGTAATTTTCTTGGCATTTAAACAATAAAGAAATCAAATTCATTCAGTCAAATTGCATTCTCTTCAATTCAGTTATTTCCTGGTTGACATTGGTGCCAGTGGCACTGAAATATTCCACTTTTGTTTTATTTATTTGTGTGCTCTATCACCATGAATATATTTCATCCAGGTGAGCCTGCTATTCTTCTTAGTCAATCCTACAATTTTTATTAACTTTGTTAAGTATGAATATTATATTTACCCATTAATGTAGGTGAGTCCGAGTTCCCTGCCCTTAACCATCGCCAGGTGTTTCGCCTCCTTCATGTCATTGCCTGCCACGATGACTGTAGCTCCGTACCTCTTACAAGCCTGGACCTGAACAAAGTATTAAACCTTGTCATTAATGCCATCAATAGCTTTCCTTGACTTATTTCCCTATGAATTTTCTTTTAAATGCTGTAAACTTTACATTATTTTTTAAATGGAGTGGACTTTTCTATTAAAAAGGCCCCAGAAAAAAATTTCTGAAATATTTTATTTTTCACCTTGCTGATTGATTAGTAACTATTTATTAACATTTCAGCCTGAAAGAAAATATTTCAGAGGATGACTTTCCCAAGACTGTCTTGGACCAAACATGACTCTAGATACCAAGTTAGTTTTTGACAGAAACCAAGCAGTGATGGTTTAGGTTCATGCAAACACCAATGATCGATATACCTCTGAAATTTTTCCCTGCTCCGTAATTTTAAAAGTTATGGTTATTTTTATACATGTTTATAAAAGAAAACAAAGATACAAAACAATTAGCCCTCTCCTGAAAAAGAATAGATTTAAGCATAAAAATGTGAATTGACTAAATAAGCAGTACATTTCATTCTTTTTCATGAAAGGTTTTTTCACCTTAATGGGTGCAATTATCATCAGTTCCTTTTAAATTTTGAAGAGATATTATTTGCCGTTATCTGATTAGAAATTTGGTTGAAAGCATAAATTGGAAAACTTCTATCCCCTTGTTTGTTGGACATAAAGCCCAAAATTCAGGGTTTTGTGTCGAAAATGAAAAACTTAAGACCCAACACTAAAATTCGCTCCTTCATGTTAGCATGCTGTGTGTGTTCTCATTTGTTGTGCATGACTTGACCTTAATAGTCACAAATTTGAACCTTATTAAATTTAATTGGCTACACATCAATAGAATTAAACTTTTTTTTTTTTTTTTGGTATATTTCGGACTATGTTCTAGGTCCATCTTCAGCCTTTTAACTGGAAATATTTTTAGTTAAATTTTTAGTTCCAGTTAAAAGGCTGAACATGGACCTAGAACATGGTCCAAAATATACCATTTTTTTTAAAATGTTTAATTCTATTGATGTGTAGCCAATTAAATTTAATAATAGATACCATCATGACAATACCTACCGAGAAGAAAAAAATTTAAACCTATCCAAAAGTTGAGGATTAGAAACTCACTTTAGGTTTTAAAGAGAATGGAAAACCTGCGGTCACAAAATGTTTAGTTATTGAATTTGAATCCTTAATCAATCTAAAATCATATATTTTCTATTCCAATCCAAGATCAAAGTAAATTATACTCCTAATTTTGACTGAATTCACAATTAAATAATGTTAAGTTTAGCTTCCATACTCATAACTACTGGATATTAAGACCTATTTTAAGAGATTTCTTGCTTAAGAGCAGAAACTGTAAGAGTGACCAACAGCCTCCTTAAACTTTGCAACACAACAAAGGACAATGTCTTATGTCCTGCAATAGCCATTCTAGTTAAGTTAGATTAACACCTATACCGAAACCCCCGGTCTTACAGACCTCAGGGAAATTTCACTCGTTGATATTGGCAACACTACTGGAGCACTTGGTGCTACCCCTCCCAATAGCTTCCTCCATCCCCTTCCCTTGACCTTCGCACAGTTTTTTTTTCAGTTTGAGTGGTTCTTGCGTACTAGACTTCCTGATTTTCATTTACGTGCCGGTCTCAGAGACCACGGGTTTCGGTTCCCGTTAGTCAGTTGTCTATTATTTCTTATATGGGGGTCTCACAGACCAAGGGTTTCGGTTACTGATTATTTATTTTCCGCCCATTATTTTAAATGGGAATCTTACAGACCGAGGGTTTTGGTTAACGTCTCACAGTGAGGGTTTCGGTATAGGTGTTCAATGAATGAGTCAATAAAAATTATTCTTATTCTGAACGTTCATGATAAGGACAATGTCTTATGTTCTGCACTAACCCTGTTAGTTAAGTTATAATGAATGATTGAGTCTTATTAGTATTCCAACCCTTCATGACAAGGACAATGTCATGTTCCGCACCTTCATGATGGGGGCGACGACGGGCATGACGACGGTGACGGGCACGCCGAGGCGCTGGCCGTGGTAGCACAGCGCCTGCGCGTGGTTCCCCAGCGACGCCGAGATCACGCCTCGCTGTCTCTGGGCGTCCGACAGCATCATCAGCGCGTAACACGCCCCGCGCTCCTTAAAGCTGGGACAACAGACAGTGAGTGTGACGGATAAATCTAGATATTGATGTGAAGGGGTTTTTCTTCGGAGTCATAGCTCAGCAACTGCTGAATGGAATTTAAACGTTTGAGGTATCAAATTATAGGTATTTTTTATGAAGATTTTGCCTATAGGTCTCAAAAAGTGTCGCTTTTTTACAACTAAACATACAAACATGCTAGAAATAGTTCCAGAGGTTAACCACAGATTGCAGCATTTATTACTTCCCAGGAAAAGTCAAGATTACCAGCTAGTTAAATGGCAGTGCTGAATTTATGCGCAGCTATCTAAATGGCTGGCCAAATTATGTTATAGTTCATTAGGAAAACAGTTTCATGCTTCAAATTAAGGTATAATTACTGATTGTTCACTTTGTAATTACAGAGCATTTTTCGAGTAAATTATCAGGTGGAATGAATAAATTACAAAGTCCACTATTTTCATCACAATCTTTGTATGTAAGTTCGCCAGAAAAATAAATGCACTTCATTCCTCGACCCATTAAGGGTTGGCAAGGTGGGAGGTGGATGATTATTTCATTTGCCCTCCATGTCCAGTGAACTTTGCAAAATTTTGTCATGTCCTTCCATGATCAATCTAATTTACACCCACACATTAGTTTTCATATAATTTTTAAATGTCCTTTTTCTGTGTATAGAATCCGACACATTATATACAAATTAGAAATTTAGATAGTATAAATAAGATTATTGCATCACTGAAACAAGGTTTTATCAACAGATTATTTTTTAGGTTTCCACCCAAATGGCATAATGCGTAAAGACACTAGTTAATATCTTACTATTATCATTTTGAACGTGAGGGGAAACCAGGGGTACTAACTAGTTTGTAATAGAGACAATTTCTTTAGATTACTTGACTCTGAGATCAAGTTTACTCAAGAAAAAAGTTTTTTAGTGGCAAAATAATATATTTATGTAGATCAGCATTTAAAAAATGTCATACTTACCTACCAGTTGTTTGCATGAAATCTTTCTTCAGAAAAATTTCCATTCCAGTTATATCAGACATATGGGATCTCTGTAATAATAGACATAAAATGTCATGCCTATCATTACATAATTTTCCTATTTAATCTATGAATCCATCAGTTAGTCTATAAATAAAATGAATGAAAAGGTTTTAAGAAAGCCTTTCATCGTAGTTTTTCAGGTTGAATTAATCGTAACTGTTAAAAATTGAATGCATCAACATTTTTATAATTTAATTGAATAATTATGTACAAAATGTATAAGATATGAAAATAAAAGTATTATGATTCCATAACAGTATGGAAAATTTATTTTCTTTCTATGATGGTTGTTGCTTTCATATCCATAGAAAGCACAAGCAATGCGGTTGTAGGATTTACCATGACACAACACTAAATGAAATGAAAATTTTAAAAAACAAGTATTTACCAGACAAGGGGTGTTCACAACACCGTTTTTCATCTTGAATGCTGCTGAAGTGACATCAGCAAATGTAACAGCCTGGGGCCGATCGGCCCGGCAGTTTGGGTCGACCACCGAGCCTCGCCGCTGCATCTCCTGCCTCTGCTGAAACAAAAAACACCAAATAACAATAATACTTTATACTTTGAAATGGCTTGCCTCCTCAGTCAGGGATTTTAAGTCAAGTTCGAATGATAGATGAGTGTATATTTAATGTATGCAAGTACTTGGCAATGGAATTACCTTCCCTCTTAATGATTCTTTGGCTTATATTTACATTTTGTGACCCACCAAGGGAAAAGGGTCCTTATCTTCCCAAACGAAATTTTATAGGACATCAAGTTTTAGAGGTAAGGGAAAACACATTTTCTGATTTTAACTGTTTCTTACCGTATTTATGTTTCTGAACAATATTTGGTTCATCTTACACTTAATTAGTAACATGCAGGGGTTAATTTCAGCCGGAGCACACCGGAGCGCAGCTCCGATACTTTTTAGGAAACCGGAGCTCACCGGAGCGGGGTTTCTCAACCCACCGGTACGGCTCCGGACCCTTTTTCTGGCCACGTAATTTATTAATACTGTTTAAAAAGCGTTTTTATAAAAGTGTACAACTCTTTATAATTTGGGAATTCTCTAAGTCAATTTAACAACTATATTTTTCTTTACATAGTTTCACGCAAGGTAATAGATGGTAGTTTTTTAACCTCCATTCTGGATGCTGATCACTTGCTAAACTCGAGATAGGCTTTAACAAGTGATGGTGGAAGTTTACCATCTTCAATCAAGGGCAAATCCAATCCAGGCCAATACGAGTGTGTACTGGGTGCGTTCGGCATTACCGTACTCATTTCTACGTCGGTCTTATAGTTCGTCAAATGTTAGGACTAATCAGGTGCGCCCTTGTTCGACAATAGTAAATTCCCACCATGAGACGTGAGTGGTGCTAAACACACGTAGCGCTGGAGATTACAACCTTCACGACCATTATGGCACAAGTACACTCTAGCCGCGGCAAGGCAAACCAAGCTAGCGCGAAAGTGAACACGGCCTAATTGTTAAACTATGGTCATAAACGTTAAAAAGGCATCAAATTTAATCGCAATTTTAAAAAAATTCTGGAGGAGGGCCCCTGGACCCCCCCCCCCCTTCTGCTGGGGGGTTTTCCATACCCTCCCGGCGGCCACTCGTTTTGCCATAGCTCCGGTACTTTTTTCTTTACAAATTAAGCCCTGGTAACATGGTTATATTAATTTTTTTCTTAACCCTTGCAATCTGGAGGAAAGGGACCTTTTCCCCAATGTTATTTTAACACTTCAAAATTAAGGAAATCAGAGAGTTCTGTGAGGAATAAAGGCAGGACTTGATAAGCCGTGATCCAGGAATCGGATCCTGAAAATGTGCAGGATCTTCTAGAAGAAGTAGTTGACGACATAGCTTCTGGTACGAGTGAAGTTTCAAATCCAAAAAAATGTGCCAGAATTATTTTTTACCAAGTAACAAGACTTTTTATTTTTAAAATTTTGCATATTTTTATTACTCCCATGCATTTAAGCAACGTTTGAAAAAAACACTTTAAACAATTTTCATAAAGTCAATGGTGGATTCATATTCAGCCTTATCCCTGACTAAATGGTATGTGAAACATAGCCAATCATACAAGTAGTAACAAAAAAAATTGAAGTTAGAAATTTACACAACTTTATAACACTATTTCCTAAAATTAATTATTATAATATTTCAAATTTAAAAATATATAACTCAGGCATTGTTTAAGATATCTTGAAAATTGTTTCACCATTTTGTTTGGTTTTATTGTAGATAAAAGATATACTAATAACTCGATTTCAAAAAATTGAAGTTAAGGTCCCTTTTTCCTTAGCGGGTCACATTTGCTTTTTTAAAGAGCATAATATGTTCATTAGATATTTGTAGATTACTCCGGAAATGCTCGTAAAGTGAGTCAATTTTCAAATACTACATTACTGTTGCAGTTTCACTTAATTACATTCACTGTTTGATTATTAATAACATACAGCTTTGCTAAAAACCTTTCTGATTTTCTTATTTGAAATTTAATTTAGTTAAAGTTAAGATTTAAATTTTAATAGAGGTCATTCTAACAAATTATTTTGCCTCAGTCATGTTTGATTCCTTTACAATTTAAAAACAACCACGACATTGGTGGAGTTCAGCTGCACTCACCAGTGAGTGACTTACCAACCAGTACAGAAGAACAGAAGTGTGGTATATTAATCACCCACCGATCAAGGGATGAGCATCCACCAACTCTACTTACAGTGGGTTTGGTTAGTGGCCAGAATGCAGGTTAATTGTTGATTACGAAACTGACTGGTGACTGACCGGTGAGTTAGGCTTAACGTCACCATTCTTTGACACTAACTAAACAGCAATTTACATATAGGGTCATTGTATTTCTTAATAAATTGGCTGATATGATTTCCTTAAGACCTTGTTTACATTAGGTCGCCTACCCACACTAAGCTGGCTAGAAGAGGCTGGCTTTGGCACTGACATAACACCATGTACTAGTGTCAGCAGCTAATTTTATGTTCATAGGAAGCTGACAGTAACTACTTCCTTGCAATAGTTGATCATCAGCGCTGGCAACCAGCCTAGTGTAAACAGGCCTTTACCGGTAAAGTCCCTTTTTCTCTTAGCTTTCTCCTGCCACAAAAATGCTTCTTGAGGATAAGCTCTCGCCCCATGATGAATTAAATGATTTAATATGAAGGAAAGAGAACAAAGTAAACTTAAACTATAAGAGACACCAAATGACTCTTACGGTTCAACCACACAGATGATTTAGGCAGATGGTCCTAAATTAACTGTATGGTTACTTTTATAGGTATCAAATGGGAACAAGGTTTTTTCTAAAAGGATTTTTTTAGTTTGTTATGAATGGATATAATGATGTTTTATTTTTTCCAAACCAGGTGTTTAAAATTAGCAAAATTTCAACCGCCACCCTATGCGGCGAGACTTTTAACCATGGCCATCTGCAGTAATAAGGCCATATAGCCTTTGAGCTGGCATCACTGCTTTTCAAGAGATTTTTGCATGTTATAAACAAAAAATTACCTTAGTTGTGACTCAATTCACTGGCCACCAAAGATTAAGTCATATTCTAAAGGTTCAGCTAAAGTATTTCTATTAGGTGTTTTCAATGTACCAGCTGGTGTAAATAAGGTGTATTTGTTGTATCTTCTATATATTAATACGCAAGCAGTTTTCTTATCACAATCAAACCTCAATAACGGCTGGATGGATTTTAATGTTTGAGGTGACAAATTAAATAAGGGACTTTTATGTAGATTTGTCAATACGTCTCAGCATTTTAAAAAAGGGCGTCACTAAAATACAGTAAAGGGCGGAAGTTTCGGAACAGTGGCGCTATTCAACGACATTTGTGCAAGTTCAGTTCACTTTGTTTACAATCTGAACATATTATGGACAAGCTCTGAAATAGTTCTTCAGGTAAACCATAGAGTGCAGTACTTATAATTAACTTTTTGAAAAGAGCAGTTTTTATTTTCACAGCTGCTTTGGTCAAGTCTAGTCAAAAACTCTTTATTCATTTATATACATTTTTTACATGAATAGCGTTATAAAAATTAATCCAAACACACTATAACTATTAATTAAGTAAACAATACAGTTTTAGATTAAAAAAAAGATTGGGCATCTTAAAAGATTGTCTTATTGGCTTTAAAATCAGTTATTGAGTATGGGGAGAGGCCTATCAAGTATTCTTTTAACTTCTTCTTAAAAATATTAGGTCTTTTTTCATTTTTAAAATCATTGGGAATATATTTCAAAAAATCATTTCCAGCATTTACGGTCTTTTTTTTAAATAATTCCAATTTATGGTGATCTATTACATATTCATTTTTGTGACGCGTGTTATAACTATGAATTTTGGTTGTTGCGTTATTTAATCTGTGAGTTTTAACAAACATGATAGCGTCCATTATATAAAGTCCATAGACAGTGAGTATATTAAGTTCCTTAAACATTTTTTGAACCGAATCATCATAATTTAACTTCAGAATTACCCTGATTGCTGACTTCTGAACTTTTAAAATTTCATTTAAATTATAGTTTGAAGTTGCACCATAAATGCAAATACCATAAGCTATGTGGGAATGTATATGCGAAAAATAGATCATTTTTAAAACTTCCGTACTACATAGGGATGACATCTCCTTAAAGCAAAAAGGCCAGAATTGATTTTACTTAAAACATGTTTTGCATGCAAATCCCATGATAAGTTGCTATCGAAAATTAATCCCAAGAACTTAACCTCCTCATTTATTTCAATCTCTTCATCTTTAATTTTGATACTAGGACTTATACATCTTTTATTTTGTTTTGTTTTAAAACTAACACATTTTGTCTTTTTTGAGTTTAATGTTAATTTTGAATGTCAAAGAATTCTTCAATATTCGCTAGTTCGATAAAGGATAAAATTTCAATTTCTTCTTGAGTTTTTCTCGAGACTTTCAAATTAGAATCATCTGCATAGAGGCATAAGCTTGTGGACGGAGAAAAATTTAGGCACTTTTCTATATTTATTAAATAACATAAAAATAGTAATGGCCCCAAAATGGAACCCTGGGGAACTCCCAGCCTAATATGTCTTAAAATAGAATTAAATTTGATTTTACAGTTGTTTTTTGTTAGATAATTCAATTGTACATACTGTTGCCTGTTTGTCAAATACGACTTAAACCAATCCAATGAGTTGTTTTTGACTCCTAATTTCTGTAATTTATAAAGTAGTGATTGATGATTTACACTGTCAAACGCTTTTGAAAGATCCATCAAGACACCTAAGACATGTTCACCTCTATCTATTGATTCTATGAGAGATTCAATAAAACTAACTGCCACTGTTACTGTGGATTTTTGTTTTCTAAATCCGTGTTGTATATCTTCCAACATTTTATTGTTTTCTGAAAAAGATACTAATCTATTGTAAACCACTTTTTCGTATATTTTGGATATCGAAGAAAGCAATGAAATTGGTCTGTAGTTACCAACCTCCAAAGGGTCATTTTTTTTAAAGATTGGTACTACCTTTGCGATTTTTAACCTATCAGGAAATATGCCACTAACAAAAGAAGAATTAATCGGATGAGACAAAATTTTACTTAGCTGCGGTGCAACGAATTTTATCACCGTCATTGGAATATCATCCGGTCCACAAGATGATTTATTTTGAAACGATTTTATTATTTCCCAAACTTCTTTTTCATCAGTATTGGTTAAATAAAATGATTTTGTTACATTAAGTGATACTGAGCCAAGATGAGATTGTGATTGATTTGGCAACTCATCTTTCTCTTGGTTTAACAAATAATTGACAGGCCTATCCCTTACAATGTCAGTAAAATAATTATTAAAAATATTACTTACTTCAATAGGATTACTCAATATTACATTTCCTTTTTTTAAATCTATATTTTTACAGTGATTTACCTTACCAGTTTCTGAATTTATTATATTCCAGGTCGTTTTAATAACATTTTTGGACTGTTTAATTTTCCTGTCAAAAAATTGTTTTTTTGATTCTAAAAGTTTTTTTTTGTACTTTTTATTTCTAATTTTACACATGTTTTCCAGTTCTATAGTTCATTCAGTGAGTGTGTAAAGTAAAGCCACGCCTCCTCCATCAGCTGTAATGTTGGCAGGCTGTGTCACATGAGTACCTGATGTTATTGCTACAGAACTCCAAAGAGCTTTAGTAAAATCTGGAGCTGGAAATGGATGTCTGTTGACAAAGCCAATTGTGGTTATGTTTGACTAGCAGTTGCCCGTGGCTTCGCTCACGATAACAATTTTAACACCCGCTGCCTAAATGAAGCAGATGGTGCCACATACTGAGTTTAAGTAGATAAGGTACAAAAACTACTGGTGACTTTAATATAGAACATATCACCTAAAAAAAGAAAAAAACAACCATGATAAAAGGAACCAAACTGTAAATCAGCTGTAGAGACTTATCTGTATGTGAAGCGTAAACCGCCTTCTTGATTAAATGGAAATTGACAATTTAATCGAAAGATCATCAATTAAATTATACAGAAAGATTTTAGACCGTTGACTCCACCGAAAACCCCTGAAAACTTTGAATTTTGAAAAACCCGTTCTCAGCGGATGCTCAAGCCCTATAGGAACGTCCATGAAAAGTCTCAAGGTTCGAAGTCAAGTTCAAGTAGTTTGGGCTGTGCGATGATAGGCCAGTGGTATTTGACAAATATAAAGTAGATATACTTTCATCAGCCAGAAAGATGTTTTAGGAATCCGCTAAGGGTGTCGCTGCCGACGGGAGTACGTAGAAATATTGCTGCCCCGCCGCACGAGGCATTTTTATTTGGCCTCTCTATACTACACATGCCAGCACATTCCAGCGCCCCCGCCGACAAAACCCCTAAGGTTGCCGCTGCCTGGGAAGGCTTATACTCAGTAGGCCTATCGTTGAATCTGTGCTATAGTACAGAGTGACCCTGAGGCAGGAAATACCCTCTTCGCAGCAGACCGTGCGTACTTAGTGAATCTTACAGCAGTTTCCTGTTTCATGAAAGTTTATGTACGTAGAGTAGAAAATGCCTTGATTAAATGCCACCAAAGTATTTTCTAATGTTTTTAGGGTCTATTTTGAACAACAACAAAATAACAGAGCCGTCCCGCATTTATTTAAAAATGGTTTACATTATCTCTTTTATTAACAGCTGTTATAAGGAAGGAAGGACTTTATCTCTAGTCAGTGATTTATTTTATTTTTTACAGACAGCTGGTTTTACGATCTATGAAATGTCTTGCTTTTAACATCTGTTAAAATATAAACATTTCATCACTTATAATTCTGGCATAAGGATATTAATATGTGACCTTTGAGAGGGTCTGTGCGCGACTTTTGTCTGTGGTGGATTCCGAGGGTGAGATCAGGATGAAAATCCTTATAAATGTATAATGAATGGGAAAATATTAACTTTATATTGTACATGTCAATTAAAAAAGGAATATAATAAACCAAAACATAAAACTGAATGAAATCATAAAACATCTGTAACGACGAATCCATCAGTGAAGGTAACTATCATCTGTTTGGAACACTGAAAATGTAAACAAAACGTCATCCCCGTGAATTATGGGGAAATTCAAAACAAACTTGGTCGAAATAGAATAAAACTCGGTTTTTAGAAGCTTGCTATTTAATTTCAAAAAGATGTACGCTAGTTTTAAGTCGTCTAAAACCTTCTCATATGTGCATACTACACAGAAAAAAAGTTTCAGCCATAACAGTACTCTAGTTTTTGCGTGAAAAGCGGTCTAAAGTGTGATGTTGAGCGTTACCAACACACACACATCGTGACATAAATTGAGATAAGGCTTGATTCGGATTCTCTGACCTTCAAAACGCAAAAATAACCAAAAATTTCATAATTCTAAGCAATGTACAGACAAAACTCTAATTTTATTTATATAGATAGGTTACAGTAAATGTAAAATGCACTTGATCTTTACGATAGGCAAATACAAATTGTTCATAAGACAAATTAAAGCATCCACACATGATTTATTTATTATTCATATCATATAGTATTTATTCAATTGAAATCACTAAGGGGGATGGCTGTGAACCATCCCTGGGAACATATGGACTGCCTCTTCTCTGATTGGTTCTTTTCTATACAAACGTTATTTAAAGGGAGGGGCTTTACTTTACACACTCACTGAATGAAGTAGGTTCTTTGTTCTCCTTGCATATTTACAGTTATTTGTAATATCTTTTTTTCCTCTTTCAACCCTGTACTTATCCAGATTTTTTTTAGTGGTTTTAGTTTTGAATTTACTTTCAGGAAAATCCAGATTAAAGTAGTACTACAGTAAAGTTTGGTAAAATACATCATATTTGTTTTCCACTGTGGAATTGTAAACATTGTGCCAAGTCTCTGCAAGCAACAATTTCCCAAACAATTCAAGGTTTTCATTTGTAAATTGCCTCTTTACTTCTGTTACACAACCAGTATTATCTTTTTCCTTTGGTAAATTTAAAAGCTCCAAGATTTGGCCATCATGGTCAGATAATAAAGTTATTAATCCACCAGCTTTGATCTCATTTTCATTAAAATTGGTTAAAAAATTGTCTATTGCAGAAGCAGAACCATTAAATACCCCAGTTGGAAAGTTAATTGCATATGTCATTTTAAAACGTTTTAGAATATTTTTGAGTTTAGTACGAGCTGCTTTAGCTTGTGGGTTGCTATTAGACTCAAGCACATCAATGTTAATGTCACCTGCTAAGATTATGTTGGGTATTTTTGATAAAACAGAGCTAATTAAAATGCTTAACTTATCTAAAAATATGTCAACATTGGATTTTGGGGATCTATAGACACCTAACAGAACAAATTTTCTATTTTCAATTGTGAAAACTGTAGCACAGCACTCAAACTGCTTTTCCTCAAGTATGAACTCCAGATTAGGAATCATCATCGGCGTCCCTCTCAGATGCTCCCTACTTAGAATCATAACCCCCCCCCCAGTCCGAATCACTGCGGCAAAAATAAGAATGAATTTTGTAATTATTTATATTTAATCTATCTATTTCGTAAGATTTCATTTTGTGTTCAGTTAGAACAATAATATCGGGATGTATTTCATTTAAAACAATTTGCAATGATTCTATTTTGGAAATTAGGCCCTGAATGTTTTGATGGAAAATGGTTGTATTCCAGAGTTTAGAAGAATAATTTAGGTTTCGTCGATTCCTTGCAGGGAACAGTTTAAAGGAGACGCCGGAGACTCAATCCCAACTGCACCGGACACTTGCTCACTAGAATGGCCATTTTCACAGACACTACCACTTGTAACTTGTAGTGGAGATGTAACTGAGCTGCTGTTTGGCGGTTGAGCTATCTCTGGCTGTGTGGATTGCAGTACAATATCTGTTGTCCGGTTTCCAGTATAGAAGAGGGTGTGAGGATTGGTTCACATTGGTCTTGTAGAATCCTGACGGTTTGATGTGGTGCTTTCATAGGTTGCTGGAGTTTGCTTTCATGAAGAGCTGCATTAAGTTGTCTTAAAAATTCATTGTGGTTTAGTCCATTCTTCGATCTTTTTTTAATTTTTTTTTCATTGTTTGTTACTATGTATATGTTAACACCTGCTTCATTTTATAGTTGTGTTATGTTTTCAGCAAAGTGATGGAGAGATATGCGATCACGAACGCATCCCATGGGGGAACAAATTAGGTGGTTTATTCCTCTCTTCTTGATGTCCTCTGCCAGTTCCTTAAATGACATATCATATTCCTTTTTTTTTGGTTTCTAGAATGTGCCAACAAATTGTTTTCAACAGTTTTCTTTTAAAAAAATATTTATTACGTAATTTAGGTTATGTTTTCATGTGTTTTCAAAGGGATAAACATTGCAGTTACTAGTTTTACAATGTAGTTTATGGTTTATGATATCTCAATACATTTCAGCATATAAAGTTTTATAAACTTGAGCCAATTTATTTTTGGATTTTGTGCAGTTATAATGCCATTAATAAGAGGACGAACATTGACCGGTCAGAGGAGTCGGTGGGAACACGATCGTAACTGTGTCGCGATCACCCTCCCGACGTAAAGCTCCTACCAAAAATGTCCACCAGAATGAGCCAATTTTTGTTACATATGATTTAAAAAATTGCTGGCTTCAAAATTTCATATTGCTCAGACTATCTATTTTTTCTTTATAATCAATGGCATTATTAAGGATTAAATCAATTGAATGATTACTGACTAAACCAGATTATCAAAACAGCTGTCTATTTCCATATGTTATATGTTTCTAACAAAAATAAACTTTACTTTCAAAATAAACATATAAATTTGAAGTTTATTTATTTTTGAGTGGGTTTTTGTTATCTAAATTTCAGAATGTAAATTTTAACGGTAAATCTATATCAAAATTAAAAAATGCTTTTATATTCATTTTTAGGACTTCTCACACTTCAGATTGGCGTGGCAGTGCTGTCAGCTTTATATATCACTTTAGCGTTCATGGTAGCTATTGCCAACTACTTAACAGTACATGCAAAGAGTGGTTCAGTACCAGTAAACTACATTCTGTTGGGTGTATTTCTTCTGCTTACATTACTTGCTGGAATAGTGATGTTTTTAGCAGCATATACTGAAAGCCAAAGCAAATGTTTGGTAGCTGTTGTTTTATTGGGCATAATTTTACTTCTTTTTTTATCAACCTCAATAGTTTCATTTTTAAATTCGCCAAGCATGGTCAAACGTGTATGTGTATATCGTGATCATTGCCCAGAATCTGTGTGGCTGTCAAGTTTAAACTACAGGAAACATGTTTCTGAAGAAAAAGATAATGATGATGCACAAAGTGGCAACACTACAACAGGTAATGACACCAAACGCATGTTTGAAGCAAGACACCGAAATCTGGGAAGAATAGATCTACGCCCACATTACACATACTCACATATTGAATATAATAACATTTATATGAGTGGAAAACAAAGCAACATGATGAGCTCTCTAGGAGCAACAGGAGTTACACTGAATGTAAATGAAAGCAACATTACAAGCTCTCCAGTAACAACAGAAGCAACGACAGAACTGAATGTTAAGTTTGCAATTAATTTTGCAGATGGAAACGAAAAGTTTCTCAGGGATCACATTGATAATGCGGGTGTTTTGAGTATTGTCAGGAGAAGCATATTTTCTATTTTTAATTTGAACAAAGAAGACCCTTCACAAGTAGAAGGCAAAGTAATGGAAAATAAATATGCAAAGAACATGCAAGAAGAGCCAGAAGACCCAGACCCAGACCCAGCCCCAACAGAAGAAGGCTCAGTTGATTCCGAAGAGAAACCGACTGAAGAGGATGCACCTACAACTACTGATCCTGGGGAGGAAGAGGTTAAATCAGTAAAACCTGGATACATTGTGGGGCCTCATTTGTTTATGGCGATTTTAGTATTCCTGCTAATCGCCACCTTCTTCATATTTACTATCCTGGTACTTTGGAGTTACAGGAAGCAACTTATATACATTGAACTTTATGCCTTTAATCCTAGTAGCAAACATTACCTTGTAGATTAGAAGTGAACACTATTTTACCGATTTATTAGTTCCTGAATCTTGAATGTCAAAATGTTATGTGTCTTGGGTGGATTGGTCCTAAATTATAATAAACCTACTTAAATGTAAATGTATAGTTAATGTACTTATTGTAATATTTCAAGATCACTTTAAGCAAATTTCTTCCCGTGTAAACCTTACGTGTATTTTTACTTTATAGGCAACGCCTAATCCTAACATAATTGTTCTGAAATAATCTGACTGTCAGATCCAATCAATGAGGGGGTTGTTTTTTTTTGAGTTATGAGAAAAACTCAGTTACACTCAGGCATTCTGTATCAGTGTTAAATTTTTGAAATAACTTTTTTTTAAATGTATAACTATCAACAAGCTCATTTAAGCGAATTTCCCCCTATAGGGAAGTAGCTATTACCGTAGGCGGCATGGTGAGACTTAAGCCCGGGACCATGTTATTTTTTCGTTTTGAGGTCCCTAGAGCCCAAAAACAACATTCGTTCATTTTGGTATATATGTATATATATATATATATATATATATATATATATATATATATATATATAATATATATGTGTCCGTAGGCATGATAACTCTCGTAAAATATGTCCGATCTTGATGAAATTTGGAACAAACAATTAGAGCGATGTTCATGACTTTAAGTTCGAAAACCAGCAAGATCAGTACACTCTAAGGCGGTTTTTTGACTTAATAAAATTTTTTTTGAAGATTTTACATATTTCTATTAATTTTAGCGAATTTCCCCTATAGGGAAGAAGCTATTACCGTAGGTCTCATGTAAGACCTAAGCCCGAGACCATGATAACTTTTCGTTTTGGGGCCACCAGAAGCAAAAAACACCATTCGTTCGAATTTATATAAATATATATATATATATATATATATGTGTGTGTGTGTGTGTGTGTGTGTGTGTGTGTGTGTGTGTGTGTCTGTGAGCACGATAGCGGCCGTAAATATGGTCCAATCTTAATGAAATTTGGTACAGATATGTAAAGTGGTAATCGATTGGACAAGTTCGTAAACCAGCCCGATCGGACCATCGGAAAGGGGGGTAAAGGGGGAATAACCCCCCCAAAAATGGGTTTTTTGGGGTTTTTTACATAGAAAAATAAAATTAATCAAATTTTTGTTGGCACCATTGGATTCGCCTCAAAAAAACAAACAATTTAGTATTTTGAATCATTGCTCTATGTCCATTGGTTACCGAGATATTGAAAGTGGTAAACACAGTACTTTGTCCCAATGTTAACCTTATGGGGAATAGGTAAAATTCTATATCTCGCACATTTCTCAACATATCTTAATTAAACTTGGTTTTTGGCTTCATATAGATGAGATCTAATGTACTTTAGTCTAAAATCCCCAAAATTTCCATTTTTGTGGCAGCAAACCTGCATAATCATTCCCCATGTTATCCTTATGGGAAATAAAAAAATTCTATATCTGCCTTATTTTCGAACATATCATAATAAAACTTGGTAAATGGCTTCTTCTAGTTAAGATATACTAAATAATGAATTAAAACTAACCAGTTTTAACATGCCTGTTGCAGCAAACCTGCATACTCATTCTACATGCTAACCTTATCTATAAGTATAAAAGAGGATGTTGGTATATATATATATATATATATATATATATATATATATATATATATAGCATTGATAAACTCAGACACTGCTGGACCGATGGCCACGAAATTTGGTAGATATATGTAGAATTTCATGGAGTATGTTTATACACCTTCAATTTCATGATAACTTTCAGGGCTTAGCCCTGGGACCGTCTTAAAGGTACCCATGTCAGGGATTTTGATCGAATTTGAGTTAGATTTGTTTACTAACAAAACTTGTGAAAGTAAAATTTAAAACAGGTGATGTAAATTAATGGCATTTCTTTCTGCTATTTAATTGTATTTGTTTACATGAAGATTTGTTACTTGGTGCCAGATGGTTAATGAATTAAGACTTTTGAATATATTTTAAGTGCAATACACTATATAAAATGCTGGTATGTAGTATAAAATAAAATAAATAATTGATATTACTGAAGGTCTTCTGTGCTCACTGATCACTTATACTTGAAGGACTTCTTTTTTATGACAACAAACTGCTGTTTAAAGAGGAAGAGTGTGCTACTGTAAAGTATTAATTTTATCTATAGCACTTTGAAAAAATTGTCGGGACGGCTCATTCAATCTTTTTGTTCAATATAGAGTCTAAAAACGTAAGACAGCACTTTATAATAATTGCTGGAATGGAATTGTAATTTTTTGTTCAAGGTAGACCCTAAAACCTTAAGAAAATGATCTTTTACAGTGAATCAAATTTCAAGTCATGTTCTATGGTTCCTCTAACACGTATGCCTTCATGAAGGAAAGAAATAGGATTTCTAATACGCAGGACTGCTGCGACAGGGGTGCAATAAATGTCAAATTAAGGGTAACTATGCTCAAGGCCCACAGTGTGGCCTTGCTATGCTACATATGCGAGCAGATTCAAACCTGCCGAAAAAGCCAAGGGTGCCATTCCTTATATCGTGCCCTATGATCATCATCAGTGCAAGCTCAGATACCATGCGTTAAGCAGAAACGACCATAAATTCTTCTCGGCGTTTGTCTTGGGTGAGCCAGTCTCTGTAAATTTGCTTCTTGAGTGTACGAGCGCAATCCTCTTCACCTGATAGCAAGATCGACTGGACAGCCGATACAAGCAAACAGCACTTGCAAGAGGAAGGACCGCCGATATTGGTCATGAGCCTACCCAGGGCAGCTACACCATTTGGGGCTTTGTCGGTGGGGCGCTTTTTTCATATAGACAGGCACTTTAGGCAGGAATAGAATACCCCCGTCGTAGCAAATGCGTACTAAGAGCAAATTTTCTAAAAACTTTTTTTGTTTTATGGAAGTACATTTGATATGTTTAAAGAAGCAGATTTTACGATAAGAAAAATAAATGGGAAAGCAAAACGATATAATTGATGGGTGGTAGTGTATGTTTAATTTTTATCGTGAGCGAAGCCACGGGTTCTTCTAGTGGGTAATAAAATAAGTTGTGTAGTTCGCTCATTTCTCAAAATATACTGATAAGAAATGGCATGAGGCTTCATACAGTTAATATCTACTTGATTATGGCTTAAAATATCCAAATCATCAAATTATTGAGGCAGCAAACCTGTGTACTCTCTTTCCCAATGTTAACCTTATGAGAGGTAAATTCAATTTGATAGCTCTCTTGTTCCTCAGCATATCTTGATAAAACATGTTATGTGGCTTCATATAGTTTAGATATATTGGATTGTAGCCTATAATACCAGTGATTAAGTGATTCAAATTTCTGTGGCAGCAAACCTGCATTTTTCCATACTATCTTATTTATTTTTGAATAGCAATTGTGGGCATTTGGCAAATCACAGGATGAGGGAACAGGGCTCAAATTAAATGTTCTAATGTCAGGGACTCAGGAAAAGTACTGTAATTTCTTAAAGTTTGCTAGAAAACAAAAAATAACATAAAATAACTGCCATTTAAGTAGCATTGGGAAGTAGCATTGGGATCTTAAACGTCTGCTTTGTTAACATTAAAACATGTGAGCTGATGTTTGATTCAAAGCCATATGGTGGATACAGACATATGGCTTACTTAAAGGCCAGATAACTAAATATGTCAAATAAATGTACTAGGCCTATAGCGGATAGGCCTACAGATTTTTACTGATGATGTTTATGAAATTTTTTACTCAAACTTTAACAGCTGGTCATTTCCCCATACGATTAAATTGGAAAAGCCAGCTGTTTTGAAGTTTTGAACATTGCATTTTCGTGCCAAGTATATAGGCTATTATTTTTTATAGCCTTTTGATCTTAAAAGCCACTAGGAGAGTATTTTTGCACGCTTTCTTTTAATGTATATTGATTTTACTTGATGCGAGACTTCATTTAAATTACTTATTTATGCACTTGAAATTCGCTGAGTAAGCAGGTCTGCTGCAACGGGGGTATTATGTCAATTTAATGGTCAGAATTCAATTCAGCTTAAAAAAATAAACAATATAGCATTTTGAATTATTACTCTACATCAATCGGTTACTGAGATATTGGATCTGCTAAATGCAGTACATTGTCCCCTGAAGGGACATGCACTATCCAAATCTTCTTCTATACCTATAAAAGGCAAAGCCCTCACTCACTCACTCATTCACTCACTCACTCATCACTAATTCTCCAACTTCCAAATAACCCAGAAGGCTGAAATTTGGTTCAGTGTTTCTTTAGGCATTAAATAGGAAAACTAAATGGTTTTCATCCTGATCTGACCCTCGGACTCCGCCATGGACCCTCTCAAAGATCCCATATTATCCTTATGGCTGAATACAAATTGGTGAAATGTTTATATTTAAACAGATGTAAAATGCAAGAAATTTAGTGGAATGTCAAACCAGCTGTCAGGAATATAACATAAAATAAATCACTGACTAGAGATACTTATAAGACCTTTCTTCCCCGTAACAGCTGTTAATGAAAGAGCTAATTTAAACCATTTATTTTATCTACATCATTAGAAAAAAAAATACTTTGCCTTTGTCTTTTAGAAAATTTCATTGATGGAATTATTACCATAGGTCTCACGGCAAGACCTAAGCGCGAGACCATGATAACTTTTCATTTTGGAGCTCCCAGAAGCAAAAAACACTATTCAAACTATATTTAAAGCTGAAAACACAGTACATTGTCCCTATAGAAAAATTCTATATCTCGTTTATTACTCAACATATCTTGATAAAACTTGGTATGTGTTTTTTTTGGTTCAGATTCACCTGATATTGTTTTAAAACCACCAAATTTTTGAATGACTGTTGCAATAGACCTGTATTTCCATTCCCCATTTTATTCTTATGGAAGAAATGAAATAAGGTCATGCACGTAGTCTGGAGGTCTGCTGCAACGGGGGTATTTTTATGTTCAAGATAGACCCTAAAAACCTTAGAATTTTTTTGACATTAAATCAAGGCAATTTCTACGTTTTACATACATAAACTTTCATGAAACAGAAAACTGCTTTAGGATTCTCTAAGTACGCAAGGTCTGCTGCGACGGAGATTTTATATTTCTGCTTAAGGGCCACTATACAGTATATACCATGCATGCGAGCAGATTCAACGATATTGGGCATAAGCCTTCCCAGGGCAGTTGCACCCTTGAGGCCTCTATCGGTGGGGCGCTGAATCTGCTCATATGTATAGTGCAGGAAGGCCAAATAGAAATACCTCCTGCGGGGGGCAGCAATAGAATAACTCCAGTCGCAGCAGACCTGCGGACTTTGAGGATTCCTGAAAACATCTTTCTGGTTAATGAAAGTCCAATGAAAGTTCTTCTTTATATTTGTCCAATACCACTTACCTATCATTGCTCAGCCCAAACTACAAGACTTAGAACCTTGGACCTTTGCATGGACGATCTTAAGGGCGTAAGCATCCCCTAAGAACAGGTTTTTTAATTCAAAGTTTTAAGGGTTTTGGGGGGTTGAAGTTTATAAATTTTCCTACGCAAGTGGAATGGATGATCTTTTGTTTAATTTTCAATGTTCATTTAACAAGCAGGTGGTTCAGCTTCACATATCGATACGATTTTACAGCTGATTTATAATTTGGTTACTTTCATAATAGTTTTAGTACCTGGTGGACCGAGCCTTGCTCGGTGCTATTTCATGTTGAGTATTATAATAGGTTTAAAAATTTAAGATCTACCACAAAACAAGATATAAGAACTGCATATGCTTTGTATGTTGCAAAAGTAGAAAATAATATTTCATCTGACAGTAGTATATTTTGGCAGTTTATAAAAAATAAGAAATCTAATAATAACAGGGCATTAGTTATGGAATATAATGGGGAAAGCTTAGATAATGGTATGGCGATTGCTGGTGCTTTTGGGGAGTACTTTGGCTCAGTTTATACGAAATATATGAACCAGCCAACAACAGCAGCGGCGGTGGAGGGGCCTGTCATGGAGGGGGTGTCCTGCCTCACCCTGGACTGGGTTTCTGAGACTGATGTACGGGATGCAATTAGAAATTTGAAGTCAAAAACTACATCGGGGCCTGACCTGCTTCCTCAATATCTTTTTAAAGGGTGTTTAGTCATTTTTTCAAAGCCGTTGACATTTTTATATAATTTAAGTTTAACTTGCAAACATTTCCCAGCGTGAAAACTACAAAAGTTACACCGATTTTTAAGAGTGGTAGGGAGTCACTAATCAGTAACTACAGACCAGTAGCTGTGTTGTCTGTGCCAGCTAAAATATTCAAGATGATAATCTGTAAATATTTGTTTAATCATTTCAAAAATACATCTATTCAATCCAGCATGGATTCATTCCTGGTCGGTCTGTAACTACAAACTATTAAATTTTCAAAGTTATGATTCTGCAGGGGTTGGATTCATCAGTTCAGACGGACGCTGCGTTCCTGGACCTGGCCAAGGCATTCGATAAGGTGGATCATGAAATTTTATTAAAGAAATTACACTATATTAGGGTTTCATTTAATTTGCTTGAATTCTTTCGGTCTTATATTGTTGATAGAAGTCAGATGTTAATTATAATGGGTTTTGCTCTTCAAAATTTATTGTGCAGTCAGGAGTTCCTCAAGGTTCGAACCTTGGACCTTGTTTATTTTCTATTATGATAAATGACTTAAATGAATATATAAAGTCAGCAAAAGCCTTACTTTTTGCCGATGATCTAAAGCTATTTTTACACGTTTTCAGATTTGAAGATGCTGTTAAATTACAAGTAGATTTAGATAATATTTATAGATGGAGTGTTGAAAATAAAATGTCTTTTAATGTATCAAAATGCCATACTTTAACTTTTACAAGATCCAGCAACCCACAAATGTATGATTATTTTTAAATGGGATAATTTTAACAAGAATAGAAAGAATCAAAGATCTTGGGGTAACTTTTGACTCAAATTTTAGTTTTAATTATCATATTGAAAAATGTATTTCCTCTGCAAATAAAATAATGGGTCTAATTATAAGGCAAGGCGTCAACTTCAATAATGTAGGGACTTTGGTCTTGCTGTACGAATCCTTGGTCAGGTCGAGGCTCGAGAGTGCGGCTTTTATATGGGACCCAATCCATGTAGTGCATGAGGAAGCTCTGGAAAAGGTTCAAAAAAGATTTCTAAGATATTTATATTTTAAGCTATTTAATGTGTACACTTTCGATATCCCGTACAAGGATTTGTTAAAAATTTTTAATTTTGTGACCCTAAGTACACGAAGAAAGGTAATGGGATTGGTTTTCCTTTACAAGTTGGTCCGGGGTGAGGTGGATGATCCTACAAGTGTGGAGGTGCTGAGTTATCGAGTGCCTAACTTTAACTCCAGAAATAAATTTCTTTTTACTTTGCCACATGCCTAGAACTCAGGCACATGCTTCCTCGCCATTGTACCGGGTGATGAGGCTTTATAACACCCTCTTAACAAGAGACACAAATATTGATATTTTCTCAGATTCTTTGGCAGTTTTTAAAAGAAAATGTTACCAACTTTTCAGTTCACTGTAGATTTTTTGCTTTTTATTGTTGTTATTCCATCTGTTTATTTATTTACTTATTTATTTATACAGATCAATTTACTATTAATGTATTTATTTATTGTTATATTTTGAAATTATTTATTAATGTTATTATTGTTATTCAGATCAATTTACTATTAATTTATTTATTTGTTATTATGTTTTGAAATTATTTATTAATGTTATTATTGGTATATTTAAACATTGCATTTATATGTTCAGTGCTGGTTCAAAATTAGTTCTTGAAATGAAGTGGAAGATCAAAGACTAAAAGAGACTCGACCTCAAAAATCAATATATGTTAATTTATAAGTGAACTGCTTCTTTACAATTGGGTTGTACCTGTTTTGAAGCATGTAAATAAAATAAAATAAAATAAAATAAATAAAATGTTAACCAGTTCATCCAATTACTATAAAATATTTCAATGTCATAAAATTGATAAATAGAAACCTTTTTTATTGCTCCATGGACTCTTCATCCCATTTGCTGTTTTTTCCCTTGATGGCTGTAGATTCCAAACAGCTGTTATGATTACTTCATTTGTTTACACTTTCCCTGTTTATTTTCGTTGCTATCACGGCAACCCATAAGACCAATGTTAAATTTTTACAACTTTAAATTCGATTCATTACGTTATTAGATTTTCTCTGGCCAAGTAATCTGCGTAAAAGACGTTTTTGAGTCATAAATTACTTATTTCCAGACTTTGAAGGAAATCCTCGGAGCCGTTTTTGAGATAAATGTGCAAGCAAGCAAGCATACAAGCAAGCACGATAACATTACTCATATAAGAGTATAGGATAGTTGTTTTGTTGATTTTTTAGGTGATATGTACTATGTTAAATATAAAATATATAAAAGTTAAATTTAGTTTAGTTAGTTAACTTAAAGTCGTCATTCGTTTTTGTACCTCATCTGTTTAATCATATACTCAGTATGTGGCCCTATCTTCATTTAGGCAGCGGGAGTTACAGTTTTTATCGTGAGCAAAGCCACGGGTAACTGCTAGTTCTGGTATAAATACCCAAATTTTTCATTGAACTCCCTAAATATGGGATTAAAAAAATTATAATACAAACCATATGATTTAATTTAATTTGTTCATGTGATGGTTGATTTGTTTTTATTTCTTGGATCTGAGAAGATTGATGATATGTTTGCTGACATTTAATTTATGTACTATAATAACAAGTATACATTTATTAAAAAATATCAGAATTAGAATAATTATTGGGAAATAAGATCATGAATGATAAAATTTACTCTATTTAGATTAATATTTACACAAAATATTCAAAACAACAACTTCCATAACTTATATAGAATGTGCCGACTTATAAAAAAATCTTTTAGAAATTAACTGAGTATGCAAGTTTGCTGCAACAAGTGTATTTAAAATTTTAGATAAATCATATGTTTGGATTTGGTTTTTTTTCATTTGATTATTTTATTTGTTTTCATTTTAACTGATTTTAAATCATTGACAGTATGTTTCCTTACACTTTTATATTATAACAAGGATACACTTATAAAAAAAAATCAGACTAATAATTATAAGAATAACAAAAGGCGTATTACTGGAATGTATATTGATGTGATTAACATGATCATTTCCCTTATATCTAAAGCTCTTGATTTGATGTGTAATATAGTAATATACTTTTTGCATTAATTGCATAAAATGTTTGAAATATTTTCCCGTACATAAATTAAATAAGCTCCCATATAAAAATTAATTCTTTAGAAATTCGCTGAGTACGCAGGTTTGCTGCGACGGGGGTATTTTTAAAGAATTAACTTATTATTGATTCAGAAAAATAAAAATTCAGTCATCAAATCAGTGTTATCCCATACACCCTTACCACAGTTCCTCTCTCCCTCCCTCCCTCCCTCCATTCATTCCTTTCCTTACTCTCTACTTCCCTTCCTTCCGACCTTCTTTCCACTTTTCCCTCATTTTCTCCTTCATTCTCTTACCAATTATCGTCATCATCATTATCACTAAAATGTAATGTATATTTTATCCATTTTCCATCAATAAAAACACAATTTGAATATAACGAGTCCATTTGTGCTCCGGTTGGATGTCAGTTAGTACATTGGATAGCAGAGACTCAATGTACTTTTTTCTTCCCTTAGCAAATTGTTATCTCTAAATCTTATTTATGGGAGCAAACTTTATTTTCTCCCCATATAAGAAAAAAGGAACACATTTGAGTATGATATCTTCAATCTTCTCTAGATAGTCCTGATTTCAATCAAGTACTATATTTCACTCCATGCCCCAATAAAACACATGGCTTGAAATTGTTTGAAAATAATAATTTGTTCTTAGACGTTTTACTGGACAAACTAACTCGAGTAATTAATGAATTTCTTACATTTGTTTATTGCTTGATAAAAATTTGTTATGGTTTTGGTTTTCTATCTCATCAAATGACAGAAAAATATGCGTATATTTTTGCTCACTTTTCACTCTTACATAATGTTTCTACAATCTTTACTCTACGAAAAGTAGGATATGATAACAGCTACATATTGATAGATAACTTTGTTTACATTTGCTTACACTGGCTGAGAAAAAAGAAGGACAAAAACCTTATGGAAAATATGCTTGTCTATTAATATAAAGATTTAATAATCAGCTGGTTGTCGTCAATATTATTCTAATGTGATTATTCCTGCGCCTGATATCTGGTGAGCTTCAACATATTTGCATGTCCGCATACAAATTTGAAGGCGCTCCATTTTTTAATTATTTATTTCAATATTTAATCTTATGTGTTTACTTGGCCTCCCAGAGGTTATGTAAACCCATACCAAAGGAATAAAAAGTGGCTAAACATAGCAGGTGGGGGAAGAGTAATTTCAAAGACACAATGAAATAATTCCTTTAGAAAAATTCTGTATGTGTGAAGTATATTAATAATACCCCCGTTGCAGCAGACCTGCATACTCAGCGAATTTCAGATGCAACACAACAAATGGTATTTCAATCCAACTTAGCGAGATTTTACATGTTGTGTAATCTCCATTAGAATAACATGGGGAATTATTATGCAGGGTTGCTGCAACAGGTATGTTAAAACTAGTTGGTTTTAATTCATTATTTAGTAGATCTTAACTAGAAGAAGCCATATACCAAGTTTTGTCAAGAAATGTTAAAAAATAAGTAAGATATAGAATTTTTTTATTTCCCATAAGGATAACATGAGGAATGATTATGCAGGTTTGCTGCCACTAAAAATTGAAATTTCGGGGATTTTAGACTAAAATACATTAGATCTCATCTAGATGAAGCCACAAACCAAGTTTTATCCAGATATGTTGAGAAATAAGCGAGATATAGAATTTTACTTATTCCCCATAAGGTTAACATTGGGACAACGTACTGTGTTTACCACTTTCAATATCTCGGTAACCAATGGACATAGAGCAATGATTCAAAACTAAATTGTTTGTTTTTTTTGAGCTGAATTCAATGGTGCCAACAAAGATTCGATAAATTTTATTTTTATATGTAAAAAACCCAAAAAACCCATTTTTGGGGGTGTTTATCCCCCCTTACCCCCCCTTCCGGTGGTCCGATCGGGCTGGTTCACGAACTCGTCCATTCGATTACCACTTTACATGTCTGTTCCAAATTTCATTAAGATCAGACCATATTTACGGCAGCTATCGTGCTGACAGACACACATATATATATATATATATATATATATATATATATATATATATATATATATATATATAGATAGATAGATAGATAGATATATAAAAATTCGAACGAATGGTGTTTTTTGCTTCTGGTGGCCCTAAAACGAAAAGTTATCATGGTCTCGGGCTTAGGTCTTACCATGAGACCTACGGTAATAGCTTCTTCCCTATAGGGGAAATTCGCTAAAAAAAACTCTAAACTAAAAATGAAAACAATTTTAAAAAATTAATGAAAGTATTAAGAAATTTTTCATGAAACCTCATTTATAATTTTTTAAATAGGATCATTAGATCTAAAATTAAAAAAATCCAAGATTTCAAGAATCTTGAGACTTTCTTGAACTATATTCTTCACTTATTTCTCATCATAGTAATAAATTGCTAATATAATTTATTAAAAGATCAATTTAAAAATTGGTGTAGCTTTTACCTTTAATCATAAGTGTGTTCTCCAATTTTTACCAACTGAGAATTCATGCCCGACTGACATGCCAACTGAGACATTTTGTTGATAAATTGTAAACAATCTAAAAGATCACTACTCACCTCATTCTCCTGGTTGTCTTGAACCGTCCCTTCCTCCAGTTGCTGTACAGTGTCAGAAGTCTCGGAGCCTTCCGTGTCTCCCGGGGCCATGTCGCAGCGCAGCTGAGCGCTCCACAGACCCACCAGCTCTGTCAACACAAGTAGCCCCTCGCAGTGCCAACATCTCGGGTCACGTATCACCATATCACGGGTCGCGACCTTGCTATCACTCGTCCAGCGGTTATTACGCTACAATCTGCCTCTGGCACAGTTTTTGTATACTTTTTGCCAATAATAATTTTCACCGAAATATTTTGTAGAATGACAGTTTTAATTTGGGAGATATTTCTGCCCCAAACAACCATAGTTTGATTACTACAAAATAATACAAAATTTGAGCAGTATGTAAATTAATTGTGAAGATTAATTTCACTGACAATGGTAAACATGCCATGGATAAACAATTAGGCCCATTTTTAACTACAGAGGCTCTACAGGTAAATGAAAAATATACACCTACCTCACCTACCTTATCCATCTCAATCTTTGGCTATTCTGGCAACCTGCAGATTTTGATCAATATTAATACGTGAGGAGTTTTCTTTTTGAAGTCATAAGTCAATGACAGCCGGACGGATTTCAACATCTGATGTGTCAATTTAAAGGTCTTTCTACATAGATTTGCTAATACATCTCAAAATTCTAAGAAAGGGTTTAAAATACAGTAAAGGGCTAAATTTTTGTAAAAGAGGCGCTAACTGTTGATACTAAATCAAACTCGATTCTTCACATTGTAAACACCCATGTGTTTATAGGCATGGTTTTATCTAGTTTTATTGGTTAGCAAAAAATGCAGTATAGTTTCATAAAAAAATCACAAAAGTGTTTGCAATCAAAGCTGCACCAGATTTATAATAGTTTACATGAATATATACTGTAAACTATACAACTGTTGGGTGATTCTCTTAATATGGGGAATTTATTCCACAGGTTATGATCATACCACAGTCTAAGAAAAAATACAGTCCCAACACTTGCCATATGTTGTAATGCATTATGTTGTCTGCAGGGCGACGCTACCGTTCCAAGCAGCACGCAAGCACAGTTACTAACAAAATTAGATTCCATCTAATTGTAATTGTACTTATAAGCCAGCCACCAGGGTCGCATTGGGAGGACACTTTTTTCATTTGAGTAACCAGACTGTATTTGTTGTTAGACAGTATATAGTGAAACAACATGTGACTTGCTTATGGACTAGTAATTGTCCTTGCGTGCCACCAGGGTTGGGGACACTTTTTTTACCAACTGTCGGGACTGTATTTTTTCTTAGACTGTGGTCATACTTCTTATTGACCTATTGAACCTATTGACCACAATCGTATCTAAGTTAAAATGAATCCTTTTTTAAGAATTGGTCTTTGGAATGCCAATGGCTTGGTCAACTATAACCAAGAACTTCAAGTTATTATTGTACATAACAAAATTGATGTCATGCTTATATCAGAAACTCATTTTACAGATCGTAGTTACTTCAAAATTCCGACTTTCACCCTATACCACACAAATCACCCAGGCAACGTTGCTCATAGTGGCAGTGCTATCTTGGTTAAAAACTTCATAGCTCATCATGAATTGCCCAAATATCAATACAACCATCTTCAAGCTAAGTAATAGAAGACAGGTCTGGACCGCTCACTGTTTCTACGATCTATAGCCCACCTCGTCATAATGTCACCTGCCAAAATTTTACAGGCTTTTTTAACATACTTGGTCCAAAGTTCGTAGCAGGAGGGGACTACAACGCAAAAAATCCAATATGGGGCTCAAGACTGAATAATCCAAGAGGTCGACAACTATTGACCTCAATTACCAATAACAATTTACAGTATATATCGACAGCTGAACCAACATATTGGCCCACAGATCCTCAGAAGATTCCTGATTTGTTAGATTTTTTCGTAACTAAGGGCATTGCACAAAACTATATTGATGTTAATGGAAGGCTAGATTTGTCATCAGACCACTCTCCTTTAATTGCCACCTTAAGTTTGACTGTTGTGTGCAAAGAGCAGCCTCTAAAGCTCTGTAATAAAGCTGGCAGGCCAAATATCAACCTGGCAACACACCGAAATCTGTGTCAGAACATGCAAAGTCAATAACAGCCAGACGGAATAAAAAGTGGCTAAACATAGCAGTAACACATAAAGAAGTGTACAATGAGACATGCCAACTGAGACATACAAACCCCAGGCGCCAAACAACCCCCAAGCAGCACGCAAACAACCAGAATTCACCAAATCAGTGCGACGCAAATTGGTTTGGTTTGTTGCTAAAAAGCTAGTTTTAGTTTTTTCTTTTTGCCCCTGGCTTTTGGTTTTTTTGCTTCTTGTCTTTGGCTTTGTGGTTTGGCGCAAAGTATTTGACAAAATTAGAAAACCATCTGAACCATCATGCACTAAATTTATTGGACAATAGTAACTGTGTTTATAGATTGAAAAGGTGCCATGTTTTGGACTTGAGTCATCGTTTTTAGTTTTACATGAACTTCTCACTTTGTATAAAAAATGCAAGGTTTGTACAGACCTGTGGTGTACCTGTTTTTGCCAGGTTTGTGGTTCCTGGCTTGACTGGAATGCATTTCGAACTAGAGTAAACGAAGGCTTGTCTCTAAAAATACCTCTGAAATCTCCAAACGACATAGATGATCGTTTTTAGTTTTACATGAACTTCTCACTTTGTATAAAAAATGCAAGGTTTGTACAGACCTGTGGTGTACCTGTTTTTGCCAGGTTTGTGGTTCCTGGCTTGACTGGAATGTATTTCGAACTAGAGTAAACGAAGGCTTGTCTCTAAAAATACCTCTGAAATCTCCAAACGACATAGATGATGCGGTAGAGAATTTCAATAATGTAATTTAACAATCCTGCTGGCAAGCAACTCCCGTTACACATAACATAGTAAATAATCATACTTTATGCAACTATCTGCTGCACATTAAACGGAAAATTGCTGAGAAAAGGAAATTACGGAGGATTTGGCAACAGTCAAGAAATCCACGAGACAAAACTAATTTCAACAGAGCCGCACAGGAACTCAAGAGAGATCTAAGAAATCTTAAAAATGAATGGCTTTCTGAATATACAGCTAATTTATCGCCAAATGAAGCAACTGAATATTCTATATGGAAATCTACTAGGGGAATAAACGACCAAATATACCAATACAGCCTATCTCTAAACCCAATGTTACATGGGCAAGAAGTCACGCAGAAAAATCTGAAGTATTTGCGAATCATTTAGCTGCAGTATTTACTCCCAATCCAAGTCTAAATAAATAATCACAATGAAATTCAAGAGTTCATTGACTCACCGAACCAGTTATCACCTCCAATAAAGCCTTTTACTCCTTCAGCAATCTCTAAAAATATACAAAATTTGAAAATTTTTAAAGCACCAGGTTATGACTTGATCACTGGGAAAGTGCTAAAGGAGCTTCCCAGGAAATCAGTTTTGTATCTAACGTTAATTTTCAATTTGGTTTTACGTATTGAATATTTCCCGGCACAGTGGAAAATGTCAGAAATTATCATGATAGCTAAGCTTGGAAAGCCGCCCAATCAAGCAAGCTCCTACAGACCAATCAGCCTCCTCCCGATAATTTCTAAACTGTTTGAGAGGCTCTTCTTGAGTCGTTTACTAGACGAGGTAGCAGAGAAAAATTTGATTCCATGTCATCAGTTCGGATTTCGGCGGGGACATTCTACTGTTAAACAGGTGATAGAGTTGTAAATGTAATTAAAGAAGACCTTGAAACAAAGAATTATTGTTCAGCTGTATTTATTGATGTAAGTCAAGCTTTCGACAAAGTGTGGCACCTTGGCCTACTTTATAAAATCATATTCAATCTTTCTCATACGTTTTATATGATAATCAAATCTTAATTGGCGGACAGGTATTTTAGGGTTAAATTTGGAGATAGTGTCACGCAATTACATCGAATCCAAGCAGGTGTTCCCCAGGGCAGTGTGCTGGGTCCAGTGTTATATACCTTGTTTACAGCCGACCTACCTGAAAATCCCAATACCTGTGTGGCTACCTTTGCTGACGAGGCATCTCATGTAAATCCCATGGTAGCTTCGGAAATGTTGCAAACTGGCTTAGATAACCTATCAGATTGGCTATAAAACTGGAGAATTAAAGTAAATGAAAATAAATCCGTCCATACAACCTTCACAATGAGATTAGACAATTGTCCTCCCGTGACCCTAAACAATGTCAAAATCCCACAAAGTAACGAAGTAAAATACTTGGGCATGATCCTTGCAGAAAACTTAATTGGAAAAGCCATATTTGGAATAAGAGGCGCTCCCTAAATTTAAAATTAAGAAATCTATCTTGGCGTAAAAATTCTAAATTATCAACAGAAAATAAATTACTGTTATACAAAGTCATTTTAAAACCAGTATGGACGTACGGTATTCAACTATGGGGAACATCCAGCGAATCAAATAACATCATCCAAAGGTTTCAATCTAAAGCTCTACGATACATCCTCCATGCCCCGTGGTTTGTCATTAACGAAGTACTACATAGAGGCACTCGGACCCCTACTGTGAAGGAAGAAATCCAAAGGTTTGGCGCAAAGTATTTGACAAAATTAGAAAACCATCTTAACCATCATGCACTAAATTTATTGGACAATAGTAACTGTGTTTATAGATTGAAAAGGTGCCATGTTTTGGACTTGAGTCATCGCTTTTAGTTTTACATGGACTTCTCACTTTGTATAAAAAATGCAAGGTTTGTTTGTTGACTTTATCGCAGGATGAAGACTGACTACTGATTGTAAAAATGTATCATATTTGCTTATTGTTCTATTTGTAATTGAACAGATTGTAAATTAAATAAAGTGTTACAAAAAGAAATACTTCTTATATTTCACTCGGTCTGAAACAAGGCTTTCAAATGGTGTTTGAGCACACTGTGGAGAAAAGCAGCTGTTTTCACAATCCTTAACCTTGGATGCCGAGTTGCCAGTTAGAATCACATATGAAAAAATGGTAATGTTATCATAAAAACTATATGTAAAGAATACTTTATTAAAATTCTGGATTGTTTTATACTTATTTCAATAACTAATGATAAAACTTCTTCGTTGACCCACTTTTAAGTAGAGCATATAAGATAAAACATCGATGAATTTATTAAAAAGATAAATTAACTTTAAAATGACCAATTCTTCATTAACACATCACATAGCACAATTAATTAAACTTTGATTTTAACCATCTTCTTCAATAAAAAAACTGTTTATTTTATGTTTCTGTTATTGAATCTTCCACAAAAAAATTACTCAACATTTTCTGGATTCAAGTGCATTAGCCATATTCTATTTGAACATTTTGCAAGCTTAGTAAGGAAAATAATTAAGATAGTAAAAAAGTAGGTTATATCCAAAACACAACTTTTGAGGATGTAATAAAACAATTACTAAAATTCTTCAACACAACTGTCTTTGCCTTCTAGACCATTGCAATAAAGGATGGTTTTCAGTGTGATTGGAATGGCGAATTATTACTCGACCAATGTAAACCAATCCTGTCTATTTATGCATGTCTTTTGTAACTATAGTTCTGGACAGCCTTACTGGCCGGCAGGGCCGCCGAGAGGGGGGGGCAAAGGGGGCAGATTGCCCCGGGCCACAAAAGGAAGGGGGCCACATTTTGAGCTGAGAATATTTTTGAGGATTTTTAAATGTTAGAGTTTTAAAATGAAGGAGACTGAAATGAAATATTATAGAAGATACATAAGAGATTTAGTACTTAAAAAACGTATACAAATTAAAATTACCTAACTATTCATTTGACTTATTATGTTACAATTTCATTTGGATTTCTGACGTCTCGTCTGGGGCCCCCCCAAGGTTTAAGTCGCGTTTACACTATACAACTTATTATAAAGTTGTGTAGTACAACCAATTACTAATTGGTTTGAACATTTTAAGAAAGCGATGAAAATTACTAAACAAGTTGTACAACAAGCGTGTTTAAAAAAAAAAAAATTGTGTTTTACAATAGGTTTGCAGGTTTCCCGAGCCGTGTCGGAAAGATCAAAGGAAATTTTTGTTTTATAAACTTTTCTTCTACAACGTGTTTTAACACAAGATCGAGTTTTAAAACAAAAGTTGTATTAAACAAGTTTTACAAACAAAAGTTTATAAAACAAGTTGTACAGTGTAAACGCGGCTTTAGGCCTGCACCAGACCTCACATTAACTAAATCCGTACCAAGCTCAGCAATCGTCCAATACCAATCGTCTGCACCCTAAAATTCATAACAAAACGTTTTTTGTACAGGCCTACGATGGACCTAGGAAAATGATTCCTAGCTTTAACTAAATGGTGTATATTTTACAAAAGAACAATAGTAATAACATTTACAACTCAAGACTTGACATGAATTTTTTCCTGTGATTAAAAATTTCAGCTTCGTTTCTCCTCTGAGTTTAAGTTTAGATACGTATAAACCAAGGTCCAAAGAAATACAGGTTTCCTCATACAAAAAGTTAAGCAGATCGTGATGCCATCAGCAGACTGAAAGAATGCGCTCGTCTGAAGCCTCAAGCTGGCACAATTGAGAATCTTGGCCAATCAGATAGTAGATATGGTTATGGTAACATTGATAACCTTCGATTTAGGCTATACCACTGACTTTGTTATACTTTTACCAAATAGTAATAGTCTTGGGCTAGGATACAATCGCAAAAATGGTGTCCTGGTGACGTAACACGCTCCACAGGCATTATTGAAGTTGGACAACAGAAGGAAAAACAAGTAAAGACAGTGGTTTATAGTAGTTAAGTAGTCCGTGAATTTTGTATAATAACATAAAACTGTTTCTTAAATCCTTTTTACACCCTAGTACAGGCTTATTAGGAACATATAGTTTTTAGTCTAGTGCTTTTCCAAAGTTATGTTTTATTCAGTAGTCGTATAAAAATGATTGTACCTACTTTTACTGTTTGTAATGTTCTGAAATTTTTAAATGAATAAATCAAAGGTTTTGTACAGACCTGTGGTGTACAGTAGTTGTTTTGTATATTGAACAAATTAATATAGTCAACATTTTTAAATAAACAATTTGTAATCAGCAGATTCTACAAATTTAGCTATTTAGCGGACAAAGGTATTTTTTATTTACAAATTTGTATTGAGGGGCCTCACTCCCAAACTTTGCCCCGGGCCTCAAAATGTCTGTCGGCGGCCCTGCTGGCCGGTGGCAAAATGTGGAAACTCTACAAATCATCTGCTAAAACGCATGATTGTGTCGATCTGTCAAAACACTGTTTATGTTTTAAGGCACATCAACATAGGTCACCATTTCAGCTAATGTATCTAATGTATCTAACACTACCAAATTTGTCTTGCAATACTTTACCGAAAGTTGTTTTGTGCAATACGAAACGTAATATTAAGTATTGCCACTACTAATGAGAATAAAACCTCTTCTTAGACTTGCGACAAGCTATGTGAGAACTTTTAGCGTCATTTTACGTGTAAGTTTGAAATAGATTTCAACGAGACCTTGTATAGATTTAAAATTTATTGCATATGAGCTTGCAGCATAAACTTTCATATTGTAAGTGTGTCTTTACTTAAACATGTGATCATATGATTGATTGCCAAGACAACACAGATGTTTCACGCCTATTCCGAATACAGTGCACTCACTCACCCGCCAGTAAGGCTGTCCAGAACTGTATATAATTATTTATTGTATTGAAATGGTGGATACCGTTAGTGAAATAAATAAATAAATCCTGACAAATGGATGAATTGAGAACAATAAACAATGGAGCACCAGTTGATCCTAGCAACTAGCCAGAGTTGCTCGACAAATGTAAACTATCCATAAAGTAACATCATTAAGAGGTACCTTATTAAACTAAATATGAACCAATTGCATTAACTATATTATATAGGTTTGAGCTACTGTGTTTATGACCTCATATTTCTTTTTTATGTTAATCATTTACATTTGTTGTACTATCTGAAAATATTACAAAATTGTATTGTACTAAATATTAAATAAAAGTACGGTAACAAAAAGTGTCATGACAGTAATTGTGCAATTTGCAAATTAGCTGATTTTTCCCAATAAAATTCTTGTTTTAGTTGTATGTGCTTAGCCTCTAATGAGAGCTAACTTAATCCATCAGCTGATTGTTTCACTATGATTCATATTTTAGTTTGTTTATTGGACTGTTTGTCTACTGTAACACAGTCTAAGAAAAAAATACAGTCCCGACACTTGTCATATGATGTAATGCATTTTGCTGTCCGCATGGCGAAACTAGCATTCCAAAGCGGTACGCAAGCACAATTAGACACCATCCTATTGTAAATGTACTTATGCGCCAACCACCAGGATCGCATAGGGAGGACACATTTCTTATCTGAGTGACGAGATTGAATTTGTTATTAGTCAGTGGAACATGTGATTTGCTTGTGTACGAAGTAATTGTACTTGCGTGCCACCAGAGTTACAGAGGGAGGACACTTTTTGCGATCAACTGACGGAACTGTATTTTTTCTTAGACTGTGACTGTATTGAACAGATTGTAAAATAAATACCCCCGTTGCTGCAGAACTGCATACTCAGTGAATTTCAAATGCAAAACAACATATTTCAATCCAACATAGCGAAATTTGACATGTTATGGTAAGCTCCATAAGAATAACATGGGGAATGAGTATGCAGGTTTACTGCAACAGTTATATTAAAAATGGGTGGTTTTGATTCAATATTTACTAGATCTGAACTAGAAGAAGCCATTTACCAAGTTTTATCAAGATATGTTGAGAAATAACCGATATAGAATTTTACCTATTTCCCATAAGGTTAACATTGGGACAACGTACTGTGTTTACCACTTTCAATATCTCGGTAACCAAAGGACATACAGCAGTGATTCAAAATACTAAATTGTTTGTTTTTTTGAGATGAATTCAATGGCGCAAACAAAAATTCGATAAATTTTATTTTTCTATGTAAAAAACTCAAAATACCCATTTTTAGGGGGGTTTATCCCCCTTTACCCCCCTTTCCAGTGGTCCAATCGGGCTGGTTCTTGAACTCATCCAATTGATTACCACTTTACATGTCCGTACCAAATTTCATAAAGATCGGACCATTTTTGTTAGCGCTATCGTGCTAACAGACACGTAGATATACATATAAAAATTCGAACGAATGGTGTTTTTTGCTTCTGGGGGCCCCAAAACGAAAAGTTATAATGGTCCCGAGCTTAGGTCTTACCATGAGACCTACGGTAATAGCTTCTTCCCTATAGGGGAAATTTGCTAAAAATGAAAAACCTAGATGTTTGTTTATGCTCCTAACCTCAAATGTGATTTGACTTACCGTAAGCCATTATGAAATTGGATTCAAGCCATTCGTGAGGGAGCATTTATTGGATTATAGATTTAAATCCCCCATTTTTACAGAAACAAGGCTAAACTTACTTCCGATATTATTCTTATTGAGAATATTTTTGCATGCTTATTAACAAGACTTACATTGATTAGACTTCATGTGAGGCTTCGTCTTACTTTATTCAAGGCTTATTTATCTCACCATTGTAAATTTTTTGAGTATGCTTTGTATGCAGGTTTGCTGCAACAGGGGATACTTTTCATATAATGCATTCATTTGGTTGCTAACCAACCTCAAATAACTAGAAGTCTACTGAATACAGTGAGCAATATGTGAGAAAGATTAATTTACAAGGAACTTGAATTCAGTGGTCAAATCTATTGCTCTTCCCGTTTGAATTTATTAACACAAATACTCATAGAAACCCTCAGAATGAAACTATCTTAAGCGATTTTACTCAACAAAAACTAGATGACTGCAAAACAAAGATCCTTCATCAAAACAAAAAGTTACTTACTTAAAAATCAGTAAATACTGTGGTTTTTTTTAAAGGCTGTTGTAATCTTGTCCAGGAGGATAATTATTTAAATGAGTTGTTATGTTATATTTACATCTAAACACGACTTATTACCTGTTTAAAAGAATACCCAAAAGGAATTGGCAAACTAAATCTTGAAAAGGGCCTAGGGACAACTGGCACTCACCTTCCCGCGGGGACAGTTTCATGGCCGGGCTGTGTCTGACAGCTGGGAGGTTTTTGGACAAAGTTCACCGAGATAACAACTTCCACTGTTGGCTGAAGGGAAACATATCTCCATTATTAAACATTCGCTGGCAAAACCAACAGTGGAGCCATCTAATCATCAGTGCCATTGTTCTATTTTTATTACTTATCAATTGAATTACGAAAATCAAATATTTTCTTTTTCACGTTTGAAAGATATTTATAAAAAAGTGGGTTTATGTGTTTTCTTATGAACAAAAAAACCTCGAGTAGTTTCAGTTTATAACAAATGTGGTCAGTTGGATTGTTATGAGACGACTCAAGAAATACAACAAATTTCAATAGCATACATTTTGCAAAATATGACTTTCGTTAAAAAATTCCATAGAACACCATATTAGTCCATCAGAGTAAGTAAAAGATTGACTAGACCTTATTTTACTAACTTATTTTGAGTCAATTTACCGAGTAATTGGTATCGGCAGCCTGAGTATGGCTCATATTCTATAAAAAGTATATCCTATTTTCAACCTACAAATATGTTAGCAGTCACTACTTGTGGATTCATAATTACTTTTCTATTCTTTCTTTAGAGATTAATTGCCCAAGTAATGGGTTTTATGATAATAGTTATAAGGAGTTTCTTACTTAATAAAAAGGAAAATAAAAGTCTGGTTACATAAACCATTATAAAGCTTTATTTAATACAGACACCTTGCCACCAAGGCACATCACATGCACCACATTGGCAGTTGGCCACAAGGTCATATCTACATCAATATTTACATGTAAAGAGACTAGTGCAGAAAACAATTGTTTGAAATAATATGGAGAAAATAAATACTGACAAAGTTACATATTAGACAAGTGGTCAAATTTTTCAACTTTTATGCAGGTAACAGTCAATTAATTGTGATCGTACAACTGAATTCAGAGACAGTACGAACTATAAACTTTTTTCATCAAACTTCAAGCAGTTTTATTTTTCAATAAATATTTATTATAAAATTTTTAAATTCTTACAAATTTTTAAATACTTTTTCCAAAACGAACAATTATCTTAATATTAAACACATTAATTAAACTGAGTAAAATGAATCAAAGGGGTGAGCATTTTTAAGTGGAGGAGACGACATTAATCATTATGTTTCATTATCAAAAGCCAACATCGTAGCATCCTTTTAAGTGGATCCTTAGTAGCAGTACATCTTTGGCTGAAGAACTTTCAAAACGCTCCACATACAGTAATAAATTCGTCCGTGTCCACTTTTAATCTATTTATCTAAGGCAAGGATAATGGAAGATCTCGGTCTTCGTTCAGGCAGGGACAAGTCGACAAAGTCCAGCAGAAGGTCGATACGGCCTAAGGCTTTATCAACATATTATCCCGCGGTCATGCAGTATTTCGACAACGGAGGACTTGCTGTGCCTGTGATCGTCGTTCTGGCAGCACTGCTGCGCGCAGGCGAAGGAGCGGCGGGAGGGCGAGTCTCGGGCGAAGGGCGAGTCGCTGTCGACCTCGTCCTCCAGCAGGGGAATGCAAGGGACAGACGCGGAGATCATCACCTCTCCTGAGATCCAAGGGTGGTCCAAGCACTCCTGTGCCGTCAGTCTGTCACTGCAACACACGGCACACGTGTTACACAGCAGGAGAATGCACGGGACAGACGCGGAGAACATCACCTCTCCTGAGATCCAAGGGTGGTCCAGGCACTCCTGTGCCGTCAGTCTGTCACTGCAACACACACGACACACGTGTTACACAGCAGGGGAATGCACGAGACAGACGCGGAGATCATCACCTCTTCTGAGATCCAAGGGTGGTCCAGGCACTCCTGTGCCGTCAGTCTGTCACTGCAACACACGGCACACGTGTTACACAGCAGGAGAATGCACGGTACAGACGCGGAGAACATCACCTCTCCTGAGATCCAAGGGTGGTCCAGGCACTCCTGTGCCGTCAGTCTGTCACTGCAACACACACGACACATGTGTTACACAGGAGGGGAATGCACGGGACAGATGCGGAGATCATCACCTCTCCTGAGATCCAAGGGTGGTCCAGGCACTCCTGTGCCGTCAGTCTGTCACTGCAACACACACGACACATGTGTTACACAGGAGGGGAATGCACGGGACAGATGCGGAGATCATCACCTCTCCTGAGATCCAAGGGTGGTCCAGGCACTCCTGTGCCCGTCAGTCTGTCACTGCAACACACGGCACACGTGTTATACAGCAGGAGAATGCACGGGACAGACGCGGAGATCATCACCTCTCCTGAAATCCAAGGGTGGTCCAGGCACTCTTGTGCCGTCAGTCTGTCACTGCAACACACACGACACATGTGTTACACAGGAAGGGAATGCATGGGACAGACGCGGAGATCATCACCTCTCCTGAGATCCAAGGGTGGTCCAGGCACTCCTGTGCCGTCAGTCTGTCACTGCAACACACGACACCCGTGTTACACAGCAGGAGAATGCACGGGACAGACGCGGAGATCATCACCTCTCCTGAGATCCAAGGGTGGTCCAGGCACTCCTGTGCCGTCAGTCTGTCACTGCAACACACACGACACTCGTGTTACACAGCAGGGGAATGCACGGGACAGACGCGGAGATCATCACCTCTCCTGAGATCCAAGGGTGGTCCAGGCACTCCTGTGCCGTCAGTCTGTCACTGCAACACACACAACACATGTGTTACACAGGAAGGGAATGCACGGGACAGACGCGGGGATCATCACCTCTCCTGAAATCCAAGGGTGGTCCAGGCACTCTTATGCCGTCAGTCTGTCACTGCAACACACACGACACATGTGTTACACAGGAAGGGAATGCACAGGACAGACGCGGAAATCATCACCTCTCCTGAAATCCAAGGGTGGTCCAGGCACTCTTGTGCCGTCAGTCTGTCACTGCAACACACACGACACATGTGTTACACAGGAAGGGAATGCACGGGACAGACGCGGAGATCATCACCTCTCCTGAAATCCAAGGGTGGTCCAGGCACTCTTGTGCCGTCAGTCTGTCACTGCAACACACACGACACTCGTGTTACACAGGAAGGGAATGCACGGGACAGACGCGGAGATCATCACCTCTCCTGAAATCCAAGGGTGGTCCAGGCACTCTTGTGCCGTCAGTCTGTCACTGCAACACACACGACACATGTGTTACACAGGAAGGGAATGCACGGGACAGACGTGGAGATCATCACCTCTGTTAAAAGCCAAGGGTGGTCCAGGCACTCCTGTGCCGTCAGTCTGTCACTGCAACACACACGACACATGTGTTACACAGCAGGGGAATGCACGGGACAGACGCGGAGATCATCACCTCTCCTGAGATCCAAGGGTGGTCCAGGCACTCCTGTGCCGTCAGTCTGTCACTGCAAAATACACGACACTCGTGTTACACAGCAGGGGAATGCACGGGACAGACGCGGAGATCATCACCTCTCCTGAGATCCAAGGGTGGTCCAGGCACTCTTGTGCCGTCAGTCTGTCACTGCAACACACACGACACATGTGTTACACAGCAGGGGAATGCACGGGACAGACGCGGAGATCATCACCTCTCCTGAGATCCAAGGGTGGTCCAGGCACTCTTGTGCCGTCAGTCTGTCACTGCAACACACACGACACATGTGTTACACAGCAGGGGAATGCACGGGACAGACGCGGAGATCATCACCTCTCCTGAGATCCAAGGGTGGTCCAGGCACTCCTGTGCCGTCAGTCTGTCACTGCAACACACACGACACTCGTGTTACACAGCAGGGGAATGCACGGGACAGACGCGAAGATCATCACCTCTCCTGAGATCCAAGGGTGGTCCAGGCACTCCTGTGCCGTCAGTCTGTCACTGCAACACACGACACCCGTGTTACACAGCAGGAGAATGCACGGGACAGACGCGGAGATCATCACCTCTTCTGAGATCCAAGGGTGGTCCAGGCACTCCTGTGCCCGTCAGTCTGTCACTGCAACACACGGCACACGTGTTATACAGCAGGAGAATGCACGGGACAGACGCGGAGATCATCACCTCTCCTGAGATCCAAGGGTGGTCCAGGCACTCCTGTGCTGTCAGTCTGTCACTGCAACACACGGCACACGTGTTATACAGCAGGAGAATGCACGGGACAGACGCGGAGAACATCACCTCTCCTGAGATCCAAGGGTGGTCCAGGCACTCCTGTGCCGTCAGTCTGTCACTGCAACACACACGACACTCGTGTTACACAGCAGGGGAATGCACGGGACAGACGCGGAGATCATCACCTCTCCTGAGATCCAAGGGTGGTCCAGGCACTCCTGTGCCGTCAGTCTGTCACTGCAACACACACGACACATGTGTTACACAGGAAGGGAATGCACGGGACAGACGCGGAGATCATCACCTCTCCTGAAATCCAACGGTGGTCCAGGCACTCTTGTGCCGTCAGTCTGTCACTGCAACACACACGACACATGTGTTACACAGGAAGGGAATGCATGGGACAGACGCAGAGATCATCACCTCTCCTGAGATCCAAGGGTGGTCCAGGCACTCCTGTGCCGTCAGTCTGTCACTGCAACACACACGACACTCGTGTTACACAGCAGGGGAATGCACGGGACAGACGCGGAGATCATCACCTCTCCTGAGATCCAAGGGTGGTCCAGGCACTCTTGTGCCGTCAGTCTGTCACTGCAACACACACGACACATGTGTTACACAGCAGGGGAATGCACGGGACAGACGTGGAGATCATCACCTCTCCTGAGATCCAAGGGTGGTCCAGGCACTCTTGTGCCGTCAGTCTGTCACTGCAACACACACGACACATGTGTTACACAGCAGGGGAATGCACGGGACAGACGCGGAGATCATCACCTCTCCTGAGATCCAAGGGTGGTCCAGGCACTCCTGTGCCGTCAGTCTGTCACTGCAACACACACGACACTCGTGTTACACAGCAGGGGAATGCACGGGACAGACGCGAAGATCATCACCTCTCCTGAGATCCAAGGGTGGTCCAGGCACTCCTGTGCCGTCAGTCTGTCACTGCAACACACGACACCCGTGTTACACAGCAGGAGAATGCACGGGACAGACGCGGAGATCATCACCTTTCCTGAGATCCAAGGGTGGTCCAGGCACTCCTGTGCCGTCAGTCTGTCACTGCAACACACACGACACTCGTGTTACACAGCAGGGGAATGCACGGGACAGACGCGGGGATCATCACCTCTCCTGAGATCCAAGGGTGGTCCAGGCACTCCTGTGCCGTCAGTCTGTCACTGCAACACACACGACACATGTGTTACACAGGAAGGGAATGCACGGGACAGACGCGGAGATCATCACCTCTCCTGAAATCCAAGGGTGGTCCAGGCACTCCTGTGCCGTCAGTCTGTCACTGCAACACACACGACACTCGTGTTACACAGCAGGGGAATGCACGGGACAGACGCGGGGATCATCACCTCTCCTGAGATCCAAGGGTGGTCCAGGCACTCCTGTGCTGTCAGTCTGTCACTGCAACACACACGACACTCGTGTTACACAGCAGGGGAATGCACGGGACAGACGCGGAGATCATCACCTCTCCTGAAATCCAAGGGTGGTCCAGGCACTCTTGTGCCGTCAGTCTGTCACTGCAACACACACGACACTCGTGTTACACAGCAGGGGAATGCACGGGACAGACGCGGAGATCATCACCTCTCCTGAGATCCAAGGGTGGTCCAGGCACTCCTGTGCTGTCAGTCTGTCACTGCAATACACACGGACACACATATTACGCCCTTTCTACTGGGTAGTCCCAAACAATTTAAACATTTCCTATTGAACTAATGTCTCTTTATCGTATTATCTCGATTGTTTCAACAACTTGAACTGCTTTACCCCATCTCTGCTTCACCAATTTAGTTTATTCAATTATTCCTAAACTGAGATCAAACTTTGTTTGGGCATTTACCTTAAGACTTCTCCAATGCCATCACTAATAAAACTGAACAAGATCGTTGAGAGAAAATGGTAAGTATTAATATAGGAGAAAAATTATACCCTGATGGCAATCAATGTTAAAATCTTAAGAATTATCAATAAAAACAATAAATAAACAAATTAAAATTATCAATTACAATAACTTTCATGTAACAAAGAGAATGAAGAGTGGGCGATCCAAGTTGAACTTTGTAAAGTTTATGAAAAAAGTACTGTCAAAACTTGTAATGTGCAACAAGCCATGCTGCTGTGGCAAACTTGGATCATTGGCCCACCCTTCATTCTCCTTGTTGCATCACAGTTATAGTAAATGATAATTTATCTCTATAATTTGTTTATTTGTACTTATTATACTTCTTAAGGGATCCATCTTTGAGTTTTACCACTGCGATCAGGATTTAATTTTTTCGTACATTATTACTTACTTTTATCTCTAAATGAAAACTTACAAGTTTTCTAACTTATTTTAAGAAGGGAATAAAATTTGGAAATTTCATAGCTTCATAGATTATAGAACACTATCAAAGGTTTACCGATAACTAAATGCCTTGATTAGAAGGGGTTAAAAAAAACCCAGATTACTAAAAACCTCAAATTACAAAATTACAAAAACATAACCTATAAGTTGAGAAAAGTCAACTTAAGATTGACTACTATGTTCTGATTGACTAAATTGTTTATTCAATGATATAATGTATGACTAAATTAATAACATGAAGTCTAATTTTCAATAAATTCAATTTACCGGCATAATTTATTTGTATTCCACAAATTTAAACAGAAATAAGTCTTCTTTAGTATTTCTTCCTAAAACAATCTATAGAGGCCTTTACATGAGAGGCATATAATATCAAAATGCTATTACAATCAAACCGAAGTATTTTCAGCCAACATTGCTTAGAACACTCTCTTTGGGACAGGATGAGGCCAGGCAAGTGCAAGAGTGCACTACGTTGTGTATTCACTGACAACATGTGCGCTGCATGCTTGGCACTCACCCTGTCATTGCAAGAGTGTACCTGCGCAGTGTTCTTGCTACTGAACTGAATTATATAAGGACCTTGGAACATCAACTTAAAAGATGCGAAACTCCTTTCACAACACATATCAAAATTCAGATCCATAAAGCCGCCGGCTGATGACTTATGCAGCACAGTGTCAAGATAACCGATTGTGTTGGATTATCAATGGGCAACTGTAATGACAACCAGAAGAAATACACAACAAAATCCCAAAGCAGAAAATAACTTTTCATCATACTGGCACAGAAACATCTATTTTCAGTTCCTTTTGTTGGCTCGAAAATTACCCTTTGCCGTCCTAGGCCGGCAGAAACTTTTTGCTGTCCTTGGCCAGAAAAACGGAAGTAAACAATCAGCTGATTTGCAGCAAACTGACGTTTAATGCTTGTTTATTGGTTACTTTTTAGAGGAATGTAGTGGCAGCACTGGCAGCAGTAGCAAATGTTTGTTCTGTTTGTTATAGGTTAGATTTGAAGGACTGAAAAACATATTGGTTTATGCAAGGTCTAAGTTATGATTAAAAGCATGTTTTTTTTCTGAGTAGTATGATGAAAACTCGGCAGGGATTTGTAGTATTATACGTTAACAAGTTTTACCGTACTTTCTGGCCTAGTAATGTAATATACTATATAACACCAAAATTAGCAGTTTTTAATTATTTTTAAGTTATTTCAAAAGAAATCAGAAAGTAACAGCCTTGACATACCTGGGCTTTGTGCGCAGCGTGGCCTCGATGAAGTGCTTGGCGCGGGGGCTGATGTGGCCGAAGAGCTCGGCCGGGAAGGAGACGTCGCCCTGCGTGATGTTGCAGAAGGTCTCCTGCTTGGTGTCGCCGGCGAAGGGCGAGTAGCCCGAGAGCAGCACGTACGCCAGCACGCCCACCGACCACACGTCCGACGCCAGCGAGATCGGGTCGAACTTGAGGATCTCAGGCGCTGCGGACAGCCGCAATGTGTGCTTTATTTATAGTGTATATAGTACTAGCTGATGGTTTCCCACTTTGCTAGGAAAAGTAAATACATAAAAGAGGAAATAACAACTAATGAAACAGTTACTCAGCCCTTTTCCTTAAAAATGAGCCTTTAGGAAAAACTTTATCAAAGTAATATTTTTCTTGGAATTTTCTCGCCGAAATCTTTAATTCAATTACATGGTTGATGGGTGTCTGACTTGCGGTTCCCTCCAAAGTTAAAGGTAGTTTGGGCGTTTATGTTTCCATGAGAGAAGACATCTTTCAAACTTTGAATCCTACCCGCCTTAGAATACCATCCATTTTTAGTGAATTGGTAGTACTGTAACTCACTTGTGTAGAAACATAAAATAGACCTATGCTGGCTGAGTTTTTATTGTAAGATATTTTTTGTACACCAGTAATTTCACTGGTAGTATTTTGTTTAAACTATTTATTAATTAAATCTCATTTAATATATAAAATTAATTGTTCGTGTTTTATTTTTTCAACATTGTTTTTACTTTATTTTTAATTTTTGTCTGTAAACAATCTATTGAATACAATGAGATATGATACCAAATGTTTACAATCCGTTTAAAGAAAATAATTTTTTTTATATTTACAAAGTCAGCCAAAACTGCTGTAACACTGAGTAAATGTTTCCAATTGTACTTGATTGTTTAGCAAATTTGAATAGGAAAATGGATAAATCCTAGAGGAATCAGACTTCAACGATTGTTTGATAATGTTACCACATCATGATTTTTTGCAAACAAATCTCAGCTTCTTCTAAGGTACCATAGAAGATAGAAACGTAGTGAAGCAGGAAGTCAAGAGGCAAGTGGATGTTGTAATAGTGCATGGAATACAATGAGTTAACACAAAGTGCACTTGGACACTTCACTATATTTTATTCCATTGGACTACTGCATTATTAAAAACAGCATAGCTAGACTTGCTGCTTCACTGTTTTCACTATAACATAGGCTTAAATCTTTTTTCTGAATGACAGCACTTCTGTTGAAAATATCTGCCACAAAGGAAATTGATATCTCTGAGGACCAATTTTTTTATCAAGGTGTGCTGGATCAGTTCTGAGTCTACATCATCAATATAAGTAATATGGGTATAGAGGGATATTGCATATCCTGTGGAGGACGTATTTCTTGACCTTCAAAATGTTGGAGTGCATGAACACAGCTTGACTCATAATAATTTAGGAATTAACCTTCATTGTGAATGAATTACAAATTAAGTATAACATTTCTACACTTACCAACATAATCTGGTGTACCAAGGATTTCTTTAACTTCAACTCCATTTTGAACTATTCGGGAAATTCCAAAATCACAGAGTTTAATATCCGTATCTGGATCTTCAGTCGAAAGAAGAATGTTTTGTGGCTGTAAAGTAAAAAAAAGACTGTCAGTTCAATAATTTCCAATGGATAACATTGATGTAATTTCAAACTTTGTTTATTACCATTGGAACAGTTGTTCCTCAATATCTATGATTCATCAATTTTTTCACCACACAGTTTAATGGGAATATTTTCAATTTGTTTAACGAGAAAAGACTTTGGAACAAGGATATGTTCAAAAGGACTTCTTGGGTGACTATACTGAGAAAAGTATTTACCTACATACAAGTACACTTGCACTAATGTACTCATTTACAATAAATTGAGTTTTTAATATATTTTTACAGGTTCAAAACAAAACAAACTTCACTCGCAAAGAGAAGGAATGAGAAATATATTAAATTCCAAACATGTATTGAGATGTAAATGTTTTGGTAATAACAGCTGAATAACTCTATTTAGTTCAAACAAGGTTTCACTGATGGCCGGTCAAGATGAGACTATTCAACTGGGTGAAAAAAAGCCTTAGAATTAGATTGTGCGTACCAATTTAGATTAAACAGAGGGGATAACTACTCGAATATTTGACTCAAGCCAACTTTAATCTTCAAGTAATGTATGGTTCGACTAAGGCCTAGTTCGAGTTACAGAGGTTACTCTTAATTAATTTTGACTTACAGAAGTAATTAAAACTTAATTTAAAATATAGATATAGGCCTGAACCAAATGAAACTTTGAGTTAAAGAGGTAAAGAACAGTGATGATGGACTGGATATGACTCATTGACATGTTGCGATCTGAGCACCACGGTTTCGACTGAGAGGTCCATTGTGATAGATTCAAGATATAAAGGGAACTTTTATATGAAGGTGCAATTAGGTGGAGTGCAAACGTAATTCGACTTGTCTACTGAACCAAGTTATGAAGATGAATTTTGCATTGCTTTGACTTTCAGAGGTAAAGTATAGCCGTAAAATTATTTCGAGTAACGCATGGTTTTTATTACAAATTAGACAGGTTTTTTATAGGAGATCAAATGTGAGTTATCAAGAATTTTGAGTTAGTTTATGAGATGTGGGTTATCAAGAGACTGCTGTATTTGAGTAGTGGAAGCTTGATTAAAAAAACTTCATATTTGGACTCCTAATTTTCAGCAATCATGTAATCATATTCACAAGAATTTACTGTACCTATACACTTTTAGCAAAAATGAAGCCAATCTCAATAACCAGCAGAGATGACCAAGACGTTTCATAGTTCCTAGATAAGAGACTCGAATTACAGACAGTGTACTGACCTTGAGATCGAGGTGAGCGATGTTGCGGGAGTGCAGGAACACGAGGGCCTCCAGGATGTGCTTCATGACTCGGACGGCGTGAGCCTCCTCCAGCCCGTCCTCCACCTCCACCACCCTCTGCAGCTCCCCGCCCTGAGCCCTGCACACAACATTCACTGTTCAGCAAGTCAACACACACGACATGACTCTGATGGCGTTAGCCTCCTCCAGCCCGTCCTCCACCTCCACCACCCTCTGCAGCTCCCCGCCCTGAGCCCTGCACACAATATTCACTGTTCAGCAAGTCAACACACACGACATGACTCTGATGGCGTTAGCCTCATCCAGCCCGTCCTCCACCTCCACCACCCTCTGCAGCTCCCCACCCTGAACCCTGCACACAACATTCACTGTTCAGCAAGTCAACACACACGACATGACTCTGATGGCGTGAGCCTCCTCCAGCCCGTCCTCCACCTCCACCACCCTCTGCAGCTCCCCGCCCTGAGCCCTGCACACAACATTCACTGTTCAGCAAGTCAACACACACGACATGACTCGGACGGCGTGAGCCTCCTCCAGCCCGTCCTCCACCTCCACCAGAGGGTGGTGGACTATCAGGGCAGCTCCCCGCCCTGAACCCTGCACACAACATTCACTGTTCAGCAAGTCAACACACACGACATGACTCGGACGGCGTGAGCCTCCTCCAGCCCGACCTCCACCTCCACCACCCTCTGCAGCTCCCCGCCCTGAGCCCTGCACACAACATTCACTGTTCAGCAAGTCAACACACACGACATGACTCGGACGGCGTGAGCCTCCTCCAGCCCGTCCTCCACCTCCACCACCCTCTGCAGCTCCCCGCCCTGAACCCTGCACACAACATTCACTGTTCAGCAAGTCAACACACACGACATGACTCGGACGGCGTGAGCCTCCTCCAGCCCGACCTCCACCTCCACCACCCTCTGCAGCTCCCCGCCCTGAGCCCTGCACACAACATTCACTGTTCAGCAAGTCAACACACACGACATGACTCGGACGGCATGAGCCTCCTCCAGCCCGTCCTTTACCTCCACCACCCTCTGCAGCTCCCCGCCCTGAGCCCTGCACACAACATTCACTGTTCAGCAAGTCAACACACACGACATGACTCGGACGGCGTGAGCCTCCTCCAGCCCGTCCTCCACCTCCACCACCCTCTGCAGCTCCCCGCCCTGAGCCCTGCACACAACATTCACTGTTCAGCAAGTCAACACACACAACATGACTCGGACGACGTGAGCCTCCTCCAGCCCGTCCTCCACCTCCACCACCCTCTGCAGCTCCCCACCCTGAGCCCTGCACACAACATTCACTGTTCAGCAAGTCAACACACACGACATGACTCGGACGGCGTGAGCCTCCTCCAGCCCGTCCTCCACCTCCACCACCCTCTGCAGCTCCCCGCCCTGAGCCCTGCACACAACATTCACTGTTCAGCAAGTCAACACACACGACATGACTCGGACGGCGTGAGCCTCCTCCAGCCCGTCCTCCACCTCCACCACCCTCTGCAGCTCCCCGCCCTGAGCCCTGCACACAACATTCACTGTTCAGCAAGTCAACACACACAACATGACTCGGACGACGTGAGCCTCCTCCAGCCCGTCCTCCACCTCCACCACCCTCTGCAGCTCCCCACCCTGAGCCCTGCACACAACATTCACTGTTCAGCAAGTCAACACACACGACATGACTCGGACGGCGTGAGCCTCCTCCAGCCCGTCCTCCACCTCCACCACCCTCTGCAGCTCCCCGCCCTGAGCCCTGCCCACAACATTCACCGTTCAATACACACATTTACAAAAAATAAATAACTTTTAAAATAGTGTTATTTGATTACTTTCATTACTTTATCGTATTGAGTTTTTTTGTCATATGGTTTTCAGTTATCAGATTTTTCAAAACATATCCTCTCACATAAGAGCTATCTACTGATATAGTAACTGTACAAATACTTATTGTGGCATGGAAGCAGTATGAGATTCAAATAAATAACAGAGAACCTAGCCTGGGCCTGCTTTCTAGCCTCCTTTTCATTCTAGAATCTGTAGTGCTTTAACCAATGTTTACCTGCAGTCAAATGAATCCCTTAATACGGGCATTAAATTTCTCTGTGATACAGTAGAGTCCCGCAAACCCGGACTTCGATAACCCGGAATTCTGGATAACTCGGAAAGCCTGCCAGAGCAATAAAGTGCATTGAGATTCAAGGCCAGAGCATGGTGTGGCACATATAAAACAGTTATGGTTTTTCTTTAAGTTCTTTTAGAACTGATAATGTAGTTCTTGTATTTTTTACTAAGCAATAAATAAATGATTTTTTGTAGAAATAACAGAAACTATTCTTATTTTTTCCTATTTTTACTCATTTCCCGGTAATTCGGAATTTTCACAAACCCGGACACCGTTCGGTCCACATTAGTCCGGGTTGGTGGGACTCTACTGTATTTAAGCAAATCTTGGAACATGACAACACCCAAGACCTCTTTTGTTAGGTTTTAAAGAGACATATAACATATAACATAGGTCTCTACAAGTGGTTCTTGAGACACAATGAGGCCGGCAGCTCAGAGATAAAGCACCATAGGTGGCCCTATGTGTCAAATCCCAGTGTATGTTGAATCCCAGTGGCGAGCGACTCCTGTTCTATCGTGAGCAACCATCCCTGCCTGGCCTATGGCTTAATGGCCTATTGCAACAAGTAGTAGAGGTTTTTAAATTGAAAATTAAGAAAAGAAAGAACGACATGGAGCCCAGCTGAAGACGAGTGAGTACGTACAGTTCCAACACGATGGCCATCTCGTTGGCGGTCTCGTAGACCTCGCAGAGGCGGACGATGCGGTCGCTGTTGGCCGCGGTCAGCAGCACGGCGACCTCGTGCAGGATGTCCGCGCGCTGGTCCTGCAGCCGCCGCCGCTTGCGTATGCACTTGGCCGCGTACGCCACACCGCTCGTCCTGTGTACGCACCGCCGCACGGCTGCAAACTTGCCCCTGCAACACACCACACAAACCATCACACCGGCTAAATTTGGACGTTAGACTTGTTCAACAAAGCCGTGTATTCTATTTCAAGCATTTAAGTCCTTTCACAAATTCACCCTCCGACTTCTTTCAAAATTAATTATCATTCTAAAAATTAGTTTTTTGATGTAGAAATCAGGGTATAAATGATTCTCATAAGATAAGAAGAATAGAAAGTTCAATTAATTATAAATAGTTCACATTGAATCCATATAAAAAGCCCAAACTACCCTTAACTTATTATCTGACACCAATCAAGCCCATATTTTAATAAAAGGTCTCGGTGAAAAAATTCCAAGATAAATATTAATGTTTTTAATAAAGTTTCCCTGAGGGCACAAACAGAACGAAAAGGGCTTATCACAGCTGATGTATTTGTTTTTGATTAAAATTATTTGTTTATTTTTTCCCAGCAAAACGGAACACTGTCAGCTAGTTAATTTTAAATCTTAAAAAACCAAAAACTTCTAATGAAGAAAATAAAGCAACAATATTTTAGATTTGATAAAAGGTCATTTTTAGGATCAAGTACAAGCAAGTTTTCACATTAAAACACCAAATTATATTAATACAAACAAATCTACTTCTTTCATAACAGTGTATTCAATCATTGTACAAATTACTTGAACATAATTCTTGCAAATGAACCAACACAAGAAACATTACACTTCCCATAGGCTACAAGAAATCATTAAAGTTTTACATCATATCTATGTAATTTATTACTTCCCAACTGACCATTCAAGTCCACAGGGAGCCGGCCCAAGTGCTGAACCATGTTCTATCATATCTCAGGCCAAGGACACTCCCATTCCTGTCTGAATAACTTGCCACCGCCGGGACATACACAGACTTGTCATCATATTTACGGCTCTAGTTTTATATATCCGGTACTGGAGGTAGACATACTAGTCAGTTCCATGAAGGGCGACACTTGATGTCAAGGTACTGGACATTATTTATTCAACAAATCCTATCAAAATTATCTACTTTTTTTCAATGAAATTTTTTTTGAAATCAAGAATAGCAGGACAATAAGAATTACTATTCAATACTTAGTTTAATTTTTCAAGTTATTGCTAGTAAAAATATAATTAATTTGCATAATTAATATTTTCGCACAAGAGAGAGGGGGCAGGGCAAAAACCGCTTAGTCAATAGGGATGAAGCCCAAAGTGAAGGACGGACACACTTTTCTGACTAAAAATGGAAAATTTTCGTTTTGGCGGTGTTCAATATTCCAGTTTAAGCAACCACCTCCCTTCCCCTCACGAATGCTTTCAACACTTTGCTCCTACTTCCCCAGCCATGTGGACCTGTTGTCACTTTATTGGCAAAATTACCATTTTTATTTTTCTCCGGGCATAAAGCCTTAGTTTTACTTTCATCTGGGGTATTGTAGCCTCAGTTTTTATTTTTTATTTTAAACCCTTTAAATGAAATTAGAACATCGAGACCTTCATGTGTGTGGTCATGTGGAAAGACAATGTGATCGGTCAGACCGGCTTCCGCGTTCGTGAACAAGAATTAGAAACTGTACAAACTGTCTAGCATTATTTCTAACTTCAGGACCTCAAGATAGTGTCAAGTGAAAATTACTTTGTTTTCCCCTGAATGGACTGTGGACTTCTCTGTAGTGAACCTCGAATGGACATGGACTTCTTTATCAAATATGTTAGGTACTCAACTTTTCATTACACAATTAAAATTTACTCCCTGAACGATGAATAGAACTTTTATTGACCATTTCTGATTCATTGATCCAATCCGGGCCAAATTAAAATAGAGTCCTAATAGTCCTATAATGCAGTACATTTTTTGAAATTGTTTTTTGATTTAGTAAAAACGAGTTACCCGCCATATCGGTGTCCCTTTCAAAATGACCAGTTATGATTCTATGATCTTTCATTAAAAGATTTCCATTTGAATATTTGTCCTTGAGATGCAAGGTCCCAGCTATTGTGTTGGCCGGAATTTAAGGTGTTAATAGATTATAATCCAAATTCGACTGTAGAGAGTTTGGGCATCCTTAACCAATTTAAAACAGCCTTATTAAAATTTAAATGATGCATTCCTGTCAGGGACATTCCTGGCACGCCTATACTATGACATAAGAAATTTCCTTCCTTAACCAAGTTAGGTAAGTTATTGTTTTTTGTACAACGCTTATACAGTTTTCATCTTGATATCAGGGCTTGTAACAGTTCTTGAGGTTGAAAAAAATAAAAAAATAACTAAAATAAGAAAAAAAATAACCAAAAAATAACCTTTTGTAAACAAAAAATGTTGCTAAAAATTAAAAAAACCGGCGTTATATTGGGGATAACACATTCTTAACCCTGGTAAAAAAGAAAATCTCGACAGACTAATCACAAATCAGCCTAGATTTGACGGCGAGACTTGGTTTTCATGCAACAAGACTTGGTTTTCACACAATGTAGGACGACGAGATTCGTCTGCCACGATGCTGCTACGAGATCGTCTGACAGACGAATAGTGTGAACAGGGCTTGTAGCAGTTCTTGAGGTTGAAAAAAATAAAAAAAATAACCAAAATCCCCCAAAAAAATAACAAAAATAACCAAATTCCAAAAAAATAACAAAAAATAACCAAAAGCAAAAAAATAACAAAAAAATAAAAAAAATAACCTGTTACAAGCCCTGTGATATTCACAAAAATATTCTAAGATTGACATTTAAAACTGGCCAGGGAAAAATTTGTAGCAGCACAGCGATAAAGATTACGCTAATTGATAGTACAGTCGGATGAGTAACATCCTTGATTACATACGCTTGTAAATAAAAGACCGTTAATTTATTTTTACAACAAAATATTTTCTTTAAAAATAAAAAAGTAAAGTGCAATTAATTTGAGAACACTGCACACGCTATGCAACGCGAAGATCTGGCAAGTATCCATATTGCCGCTCCGGGAATGCAGGCGCCTTGCCACCGACAGATATCACACAAGTTATGTTTTCTTTGGTTGGCTTTTATTAAACTTCAATAGGATTAATATATCAGTGAATTGAATACCTAATACTGCATGTACTGTATAAAACCACGGTAGTTTATAACACCACGGTGAAGCTGTTATAAACTTCGGTTATCAAGGTCATAACTCAAGATATCTCTAATCCGTTATCAGTGTATGATAACGGAGAAAAAAAATCAATTCTAGAATTATTATCTTGTCAAAAAATCCTACGATAACAATAACAAACAACATAAATCTATGTTGAGTTATATATTTACGCACAATTCTAAAGAAAATGACGCAACAATATTAAATGCTTACTACAACAAACAGTTTTCCAACCGTTCGACCGCGCCAAAATTTCAAAATTTGTGTAACACGATATGATGTAAAAGGCACTCTACAACTTACACGAGACACAAGAATAATACGGCGCCAGTGGTGGCTCTTCGCGCCAATGGCAATGTCACAACTCACAACCGCCTACGTTCAAATATATAGGACAACTTTTAAATTTACCTCACCGCGTAACATCTTGGTTTCTAGCACGGCAGAATACCAGATATAAGACGTCATTATAATTTACAACTAACTCCGCGAAACTTGAAATAATAAGCGCGGTAAAAAGTATAACATAAAATATTCAAATTTTCGCATCCCAAGTTTTTTCAAACCTTATGGAATTTCATAATACTTCGATTTATTGCTACGTCGACTTACACCTTTATTTATACCAGCCAGCCAGCCATCCAAGTCCGGCAGGTTAATTATTTGCCTGAAATTGGAATTATAGGCCTACAATATAATAAAATAATTTCGTAAAACCAATAATAATGGCTAATTTTGTTGCCGCTGTACGCTCGTCATGTTTGTTTCTTTATTGTTCCCTCTTAAATTATTTTCTTTGTTCGAAATATTTTTGCAGCTCAGGTATTTTGATAACTCTATATACCTAAAAAAGTTTTGTCAGATTTGTCTGAGGTCCGACAGGGGGGACCGGGCGAAAGTCGAGTCGATCGGCCACAGCAGCCGCGCGACGGTTCTCGCTAATTGCCGGCAGTTTGGCGGGCGCGTCGAGCGTCGAGCGGAATACGACCCACTTATTAACCTCTGCTGAAGAAGTTCGTTAGCGATTTGCCAACTCCACCTCTAGGCGCGCGTGACCCGCACACTCGAGCGTCGCGTTGGAATCTATCTTACCCCGTTATACAATCGTAAACATCTTTCATAACTACAGTACTTTACTGCGACCTCTGACTAAAAACGTAATACGAATCAATTCGTTTACGACGATGAACATAATAGGTTTAGAATCAATAAAACGATCTAATACCTCTTAAGACTGGGACGCAGCACTGGCTGTGTATTTTAACCGGAATATGAGTGAAGGATGAGTGTAGGATGATTTCGGCGCTTTGAAACAATGGTTTAAATTAATAGCAGGGAATAAGTACAAATATGCCCAATTATGGAAGTATTTATATACCCTCACAGATTTTTTTTAAAATTATGAATTACGGAGACAATACAAAAGTATCAGTTGGGTGTCCGCGGTGCACGCGAGCTGCACGGGCGGCCGCGGCCGAGGACGCCGGCGAGTTGGCAAACGGTCGCATTTTTGTCCGCACTACTGGACCTGCCGCGCGCCGCCCGTGCCAAATATCAGCCGATAGGCATTCTCGCCTGAAATAGACAAATATCACCGGGTAAAAATACCCAGCTGGAGAGAATGGAGACGATCCCTCCCGTAAGCACGTGCGATACCATCGGCAAACGTCAACTAACTGAATAATAGACATATTTGGTCATCGTGTTTGGCTAGTTTTCAAACAAAGAGTAAGATAAATGTTTTAAATTTAAATACTGTATCAACAAAGAGTATGTGAAAAGTTAAATTTCACACTTTAACAAGCTGTGATGCGTGCTTTAGAAAATGTAAACCCCAAATCATTAACAAAAAATGTTTTGAAGTTTATTTGGCGATTGGTTGTTCGTCTATAAAAAATGAGAAAAAAACAGAAGCTAAATTTCTTTATCCTTTAAAATTTTACAGCGATTTCACCTAAAGGGCTTTAAGGATTGTATACTCAATTATACCAGGCTCCCTCGAGATCGGCAGATAATAATTAGTTGTGGTCATAGAGATATTCAAATTTGCGAGACTCTTATTTTAACAAGGTTTCTTTTAGTGTCTTTTTACAATAATTCACACTGTCAAGTTATCATTCCGTCGTTGATTTTTTTAACACTGTCTGTGTAATTAGAGATATAGAAACAATCTCATAGCCAACACTTCGCTCCACCCAGTGCAATAACAAGGAGTCGTAACTTCGGTGACCTAGACCACTTTCTTGTCAGGTTGACTTGTAACGGAGTGGTGTTGGTTGTTGATCATTCGCGGGTGGGATGGCTGCGTGTGCAGCGATGCGGATCCTGGAATGCAGCGTCGCGACCTTGATATGCCGGATGTTATCAATGTTTCCGGTTGATATTGACAGTATTTCCGCCACGCCACCGCGCCGCCAGCGACACGTCGAGTTAGTATTGTTGCCGATTGTTGCGTCTACCTTCTTTTTCTATCAAGAGTTTGCGTTAGCACAATGATTTTTGTTGAAAAACAGTATGCGAATATCAGGAATTACTTAAGTGGGAAATAGGCACTTCATTTTACTTCTTATGTTAACAAATAACTTTACAGTATTACTTTGGCTCACTTGGATGATTCATGATAAAGCTATTAAGATAAGAAAGTACTAACAGTTGTTTTTAGACAGAGATTGTTTGAAATTTATTAGTTTTGTTCCGATGCTATCATTTCTTAACACGTGTTATGTAAGTAAATAATCAATACTTGTTAAATGACCTTCCATCCGTTAACAATATAATACCTGTTACCTCGTCTTAATCTATGAGTTAATTTTATTTTACTTCGGGTGGTGGCATTATCTCCCAGTGGTCATGTTCTAATGAGACTTATTTAGTATATTGAACAGAAACTTTAAACTCGTTTGAAGGTTATATTATTTCAGGTTAAATTATTATTTGCATGTGAAGCACAATAATTCTTTTTGTGTTCAATAAGCGGTCTTATAGAACACACGAGTTAGGGTCTGTAATGACTAACAGTGTGTACGGTTGGAATAAGCGTAATATGAGTAGGGAATCCAATCCCGGTCGATATTTTCAATCCCGGGATTACGGGATTGAAAACTTTAATCCCGGGATCCCGGGACCAATCACGAGATTGAATTTACATAGTATTTACTGTTACAAAAATGTATTATAATTTCGCATATATACCATGGTATCAAAATTATAGGGCAATAAATGAATCAGTTTTACTTTTAGTTAGTTCAAAGTTGTAAACGTTCCAAATAAAAAAATAACCCCGTTGCAGCAGACCTGCATATTCGGCGAATTTCAAATGCAAAACAACATATTTCGATCCAACGTAGCGAGATTTGACATGTTTTTGTAAGCCCCATAAGAATAACATGGGGAATGAGTGTGCAGGTTTGCTGCTACGGGTATATTAAAACTGGGTGGTTTTAATTCAAAATTTAGTAGATCTGACCTAGAAGAAGCCATTTACCAAGTTTTACCAAAATATGTTGAGAAATAAGCGAGATATAGAATTTTTCTTATTTTCCCATAATGTTAACATTGGGACAACGTACTGTGTTTACCACTTTCAATATCTCGGTAACCAATGGACATAGAGCAGTGATTCAAAATACTAAATTGTTTTTTTTATCTGAATTCAATGGTGCTAACAAAAATTTGATAATTTTTATTTTTATATGCAAAAAACTCAAAAAACCCATTTTTGGGGGGTTTACCCCTTTACCCCCCTTTCCAGTAGTCCAATCGGGCTGGTTTACGAACTCGTCCGAATAATTACTACTTTACACGTCCATGCCAAATTTCATTAAGATCGGACCATATTTACGCGAGTTATTGTGCTTAAAGACACACACACACACACACACACACACACACACACACACACACACACACACACACACACACACACACACACACACACACACACACACACACACACACACACACACACACACACACACACACACACACACACACACACACACACACACACACACACACACACACACACACACACACACACACACACACACACACACACACACACACACACACACACACACACACACACACACACACACACACACACACACACACACACACACACACACACACACACACACACACACACACACACACACACACACACACACACACACACACACACACACACACACACACACACACACACACACACACACACACACACACACACACACACACACACACACACACACACACACACACACACACACACACACACACACACACACACACACACACACACACACACACACACACACACACACACACACACACACACACACACACACACACACACACACACACACACACACACACACACACACACACACACACACACACACACACACACACACACACACACACACACACACACACACACACACACACACACACACACACACACACACACACACACACACACACACACACACACACACACACACACACACACACACACACACACACACACACACACACACACACACACACACACACACACACACACACACACACACACACACACACACACACACACACACACACACACACACACACACACACACACACACACACACACACACACACACACACACACACACACACACACACACACACACACACACACACACACACACACACACACACACACACACACACACACACACACACACACACACACACACACACACACACACACACACACACACACACACACACACACACACACACACACACACACACACACACACACACACACACACACACACACACACACACACACACACACACACACACACACACACACACACACACACACACACACACACACACACACACACACACACACACACACACACACACACACACACACACACACACACACACACACACACACACACACACACACACACACACACACACACACACACACACACACACACACACACACACACACACACACACACACACACACACACACACACACACACACACACACACACACACACACACACACACACACACACACACACACACACACACACACACACACACACACACACACACACACACACACACACACACACACACACACACACACACACACACACACACACACACACACACACACACACACACACACACACACACACACACACACACACACACACACACACACACACACACACACACACACACACACACACACACACACACACACACACACACACACACACACACACACACACACACACACACACACACACACACACACACACACACACACACACACACACACACACACACACACACACACACACACACACACACACACACACACACACACACACACACACACACACACACACACACACACACACACACACACACACACACACACACACACACACACACACACACACACACACACACACACACACACACACACACACACACACACACACACACACACACACACACACACACACACACACACACACACACACACACACACACACACACACACACACACACACACACACACACACACACACACACACACACACACACACACACACACACACACACACACACACACACACACACACACACACACACACACACACACACACACACACACACACACACACACACACACACACACACACACACACACACACACACACACACACACACACACACACACACACACACACACACACACACACACACACACACACACACACACACACACACACACACACACACACACACACACACACACATATACAGGGTGTTTCGAAACTCTCTCCCGAAACTCCGTAGGCACGTTCCTTAGGTCAAAACAAACAAAAAATGTCATATAAGTATAGGGCCTATCTCGCTCCGTTATCCGTCTGTGAGTCTGTTTGTGTTTTTCAATTAAAACTGTATAACTTTGAAACGGCTTGAGTTAAATTATTGAAACTTGGTACGTAAACTATAGTTAGTATGGCCAAAAGTTTTACCAATTTTCAATTTTTTATCTTTTGGAATTTCAAAATGGCGGTCTTTTAAAAAATTAATTCATTAATATCTAAAAAAGTTGACAAGTTAACACTATCCTTTTGATTATACATTTTATTTGCCATTTCATTACAATCATAACGACACTTTATTTATTAAAATCGGATAATAAATAAGCGAGATACAGCGATTTAAGTAAAGCATGTCATGGCATATTCCACGCGACTAGTGCGAGACTCATTGTTGCTGCAGCGCGGCGCGGGGCGCCACGGTCTCGCGGGCCGGCCTCTGGATGGAATATACCATGACATGCTTTACTTAAATCGCTGTATCTCGCTTGTTTATTGTCCGATTTTAATCAATGAAGTGTCGTTATGTTTGTAATGAAATGGCAAATAAAATGTATAATCAAAAGGATAGTGTTAACTTGTCAATTTTTTTAGATATTAATGAATTAATTTTTTAAAAGGCCGCCATTTTGAAATTCCAAAATATAAAAAATTGAAAATTGGTAAAAATTTTGGCCAAACTAACTATAGTTTACGTACCAAGTTTCAATAATTTAACTCAAGCCGTTTCAAAGTTATACAGTTTTAATTGAAAAACACAAACAGACTCACAGACGGAAAACGGAGCGAGATAGACCCTATACTTACATGAAATTTTTTGTTTGTTTTGACCTAAGGAACGTGCCCACGGAGTTTCGGGAGAGAGTTTCGAAACACCCTGTATATATATATATACATATATATAGTATAGAGATATATACAGGGTGTTGATAAAAACCCTTCAGGACTTCGGGATATGAATACTTACATCAAAACTAAGAAAAAAGTTCCTATAAACATGGGTCCCAAAATGCTCGGTTATCCGTCTGTCGGTCTGTATGTGTTTTTAACATGATTTTGCATAACTTTGGAACCACAAAAGATATCAACTTCAAACTTGGTACTTATATGCTGACTATTAGGAACTATTTTCGTGCGGAGTATCAAGTTTCTACTTTGTACCATTTTAAAATGGCAGCCATTTTTATATTTTAAAACCTATCTTAAAAACCGTAAATTTTTCAAAAATTGGACAAGAGACAAAAAAGTTGCGAAATTTTATTTCCTACAAAACCATATCAAGATTATTAAGATCGAACAACAATTCGGAGTTATTGCAATTTTGCTAACAGAATTCAAGTAAACTTGCCATAGCTACCATCAAACATGCATGTATTTTGTTGGAAAATTGCAATAACTCCGTTAATTGTTGTTTGATCTTAATAATCTTGATATGGTTTTGTAGGAAATAAAATTTCGCAACTTTTTTGTCTCTTGTCCAATTTTTGAAAAATTTACGGTTTTTAAGATATTAGGTTTTAAAATATAAAAATGGCTGCCATTTTGAAATGGTACAAAGTAGAAACTTGATACTCCGCACTAAAGTAGGTCCTAATAGTCAGCATATAAGTACCAAGTTTGAAGTTGATATCTTTCGTGGTTCTATAGTTGTAAAAAATCATGTTAAAAACACATACAGACCGACAGACGGATAACCGAGCATTTTAGGACCCATGTTTATAGGAACTTTTTTCTTAGATTTGATGTAAGGAATCACCTCCTGAAATCCTGAAACGTTTTTAATAGACACCCTGTATATATTTATGAACGGATAACCGAGCATTTTAGGACCCATGTTTATAGGAACTTTTTTCTTAGATTTGATGTAAGGAATCACCTCCTGAAATCCTGAAACGTTTTTAATAGACACCCTGTATATATTTATGAAAATGGACGAATAGTGTTTTTGGCATCTGGGGACCTCAAAAAGAAAAGTTATGATGGTCTCGGGCTTAGGTCTTACCATGAGACCTACGGTAACAGCTTCTTCCCTATAGGGGAAATTCGCTAATACAAAGTTATAAAAAAATCCAAAAAATACAATTACAAAAAAATTACAATTAGATATTAAAATACGGTCGGCCCCATCATGGAACACTGAACAATAAAAACGTCAGGTCAAAACGTAACAAATTATCAGATAAATAAGAATAAAATATGCCAAAGAATTATAGAAGTATTGATTTTAACATAAATTTTAGAAAGTCGTATACACAACATGAATAGATTAATTCACTTGGTCAAATAATATTAGAACTAAAAGTAAAACTTCGCTCGGAAAGGTGTAAAGTAAAATGAAACAAAAGAAACTACGACAAATATAAGATAAATAATTATGAGAGCATCATTATGAAACTTAATGACAATTGTAATATACTGTCTCAGAAACCAATTACAATTGTTTTGAACAATTTTTCAAGGCCTGAAAATACGGACTGAAAACCATCACTTGCATAGTTAGACTGCATAAACACATCAAACTATTATTTACTTGATTGAAAAGGTCATTTAACAAGGTCCTCTTAGTTATAAATGTAGTTAAAACTTATGGTAACCTAATCAACATCGATTTTACACATAAACTTTATAATCCCAAAAAGCCGGGATCGAGCCAGAGCATTTTGGGATTGAATGTGCCCTAAAATCATGATCCCGGGATTGGATTCCCTAAGTGGACACTTGATAATTCTTGCGCGTTATCCTCCAACCAGTTAGTTTTTAGTTTTGAAATAACTGATTTTTATTCTTTTCAGACATAATCGTCCCATGACATTATAATGGCACAAAGGTATGAATAGAAATATGAAACATTATTTTCCGCCGAATTTTCTGGTCGCCCCCCGGATTGGCGTCGGCGCAAGAATGCCCGAAGTGCGGCGGGGGACGCGGGGGGCGCCGCGCCGCGGAAGCGCCGTGTCTCGGCGGCGATTCGCAGCTGTTATTTCAGTAGCGGCCCGCGGTAATTGACGCCGCTTGGCGACCCGAGTCACCGAGCGAGCATTCCACGCGCTAATTTTACCCCGGGGACCTTTAGAAGACTTCGGAGGGACGAGCGGTGAATCAGCGGCAAGACAAAACTGACTTCTGGCTTCAAGAAATAATGTAAAAATACTGTATAACCCCTAGTGAGAAAGATGAGCCGTTCAAAATTATCACCAGAACTACTTCGACACCCCCTCTGATTTACCGTCCGCCGCTTGCCTTCCCTCGCTCCGCTCGTGGTCTCGCTCGAGTCTGCCTCTGCCGACTAGGGCGCCTGTGTACGAACGGGACATCAAGTACCCCTAAAATCTTTTAGTTTATTTCAAATTACTCCTTTTTCATAACACAAATAAATATTCAGCCGCATTCAGCATCGGGTTTGTATACATTTTTTCAAGACAAAATTGGTTTTAAACTCATTAGAAGTATTGCTTTCCTCTTCCATCTTTCTCTTATACTGAGATTATTACTCCGAAACACATTAGAGAGCTCATCAATAGGCTGGGTAGCACCGACGTACCGTGCTCGCTTCGACAAAAGTCGCCAAATCGAGATCCTTTGACAAGATGGCAATATTAATCATGACAATACCGAAATAATCTGTTGGCCTTTGACAGCAACAAGGCTATTCTCTCACCCATCTCACTTCGGACGATTTGAAATTTTTCAAACCCTGTTTGAGTGCACTTAAAGATGACAACATCCTTACTCCAACTGGAAGGATTATCGGTGTTAGTGAGGTCGTCGTGTCAGGACAGTTGGCAGGCTCGTTGTCGCTGGCGGCCTTGGTCACGTCATAGCGGCTGTCGTATATCAGCCCATGTGGGACGTGCTGTACATACATGCCACCCACGGCCAGAGTATTACTTAATGCCTCGGGTCGGGTTGCAAGTTCATTTACTGATTGGAATTCTGTTATTTCTTTCCTCAACAGCTCTCGAATCATGAAGGGTCCTTCCTCTGAACTCGACTTCATACCTTTAACGAGGTGTCGCTTTCGGGAAAACAAAGTTGATGGTCTGACTATGGGAATATAGGAAATCTAACGATAAATCTCCTTCAACAGTCTTCAGATCTAAAAAGTACTCTAAATTGATCCTATAAACCTTAGACATCGGTTCTCTGCCTTAAATATTATATGGCATTATCGGAGAAAGTAAAGTTGATGGTCTGTAGTCTGTAGAAATCGTTCGTTAAATACGATTAAATAGTTTTAACGCGTCAGATAAAAAATTGCTAGATAAAAAATTCCAGAAATAGCGGCCGAACGAAGAAAAAAAATTGTACTTAAAATCATTAAAGAGAATAAAGTGTTTCTCAGCTGAATTTTGTTACTTGAATTTTTTGCAGGAAATATATATACTGAAAAGGGTTGCATGGAACATTGTGAGAAGCACAAAATAAATTATGCACAAATAATAAGCGAATTTTTTATTTCTTTACACACTGCATTGTTTGTAGTTGGGTTGTAGGCAGTGAGTCGCCGCCGACGGAAGCAGCGGTCATACGCTATCAGCCGCACATCCGCCGCTTATCATCCGTCGTTATCACACCCGACTATCGCCGCTTGCATTGCGTTTTAAAAACAGTATTTGACCTAGATGCATTGCTTACAATGTTAAAATATCTTGCCGGTGTCATCAAGTTTTTCATTGCAGTAGGCCTAATTATTTTTTTAATATTGTAATACTTAAAAAACAAGTGAATTTTTTTGAATAAACCATTTATGGTGCAGTAGTAAACGGATAGATATATATGTGTCTTTATTGCATACGAAAACGGGCACGAAGGCGGACCACGAAAGGAATTTTTGATTATTACTGTATTGTCCATTCTGATCTTTAGGTTTTAAATAGTGTTTAAGCGTAACTTGTTCATTCGGCCGAAAACGTTTATTACATACATTACATTAGATACATTAGCTGAAATGGCGACCTACCCAGGTAGGTATTTTAAGCCAAGTATGAATGACAGATGAGTGAAGGATGATTGTGGCGCGATCTTGTAGTCTTGTTACTGACTAAGGCCGACATATTCCTTAGACAGGACTGTTAATTAATAGCCCAACAGCCAATGGCAACTAAGGGACCTACATTTTAACGTGGGATCCGAACCATGATTTCGCCTCGGTTAACAATTTACGAACTGGTCTAGTAAATGGATTGGGGAGGAATCCTATCCTATACTCTTATACGAGCAATGTTATCTTGCGTGCGTGCTTATCTCTAAAACGGTTCCGAAGATTTCCTTCAAAGTCTAGAAATAAGTAATTTGTGACTCAAAAACGTCTTTTGTGGAGAATAGTTGGCCAGAGAAAAACTAATAACGTAATAAATCGAAATTAAAAGTTGTAAAATGTTAACATTGGCCTTATGGGTTGCCGTGATGGCAACGAAAATAAACAAGGAAAGTGTAAACAAAAGAAGTAATCATAACAGCTGTTTGGAATCTACAGCCATCAAGGGAAAATACAGCAAGGTGGGATGAAGAGTCCATGGAGCAATAAAAAAGGTTTCTATTTATCAATTTCAATTGATAATGAAATATTTTATAGTAACTGGATGAACTGGTAAACGTGAAATAACACCGAGCAAGGCTCGGTCCACCAGGTACTGTTTCTAATAAAAAGCGAAACTTCTGATAATTTAAGAAATTTTAATTCTTGTTCATTCGGCGTATGATAAAATCTTACAATACACATAACCTTGTCACATAAGCTGAAATCAATCCTTTTTGAAGCTGAATTCGTAATTCCAAACATCGGCTTCGTAAGGGCATTTGTTTTTTTTTTATTTCATGGTAGCCTATTTGTGTAAATTTACTATTTTGACATGTTAATTTAATTGTTTCATTTTAACGTTATTGATATACAACAGCTCAACAACTAAAAACTCACAATGTACAGGTTAAGATTTACTATTTGCCAAAAACAGATCCCGAGAACGTCGATGAAATTTCGCCATTAATTCTCATTCAACCCCACAAGCAGTATCAAGCGTTGCGGGCGTGCAACAGCCCCCATTGTCAACAGTTGCGCGGGGGCGGGGAGCGGATCAAGTGTCGCGAGGGGTGCGAGGGTCGTCCCCCGACACGACACGTCACGGTCCCCGCGGGGTCGCCTCTCGCCCGTCCGGTGGTCCGGTGGTCCAATCCCCTTTATTGCTGTTGTGTGAGTCAACCCATTGTTGCGTCCCCACTTTAAAGTTATTGCATCCATTGTGGCCAGTCTCTATTAGTTTTACGACATTTTACGACCCGTTACGGCAAACATTAGAATGATAAATCGTCCAGTTGAACGAGTAATTGGGGACCTGTGCGGTTCGCTTGTAATCCACACGGATTAGGGTTGGGCTCCTAAAATTACCCTAATGCGAGTGGCATTGTCATTTTTTGTAATTAAAGAGTGTTTGTATACCATTGGTTTGCATCAAAATTTAAACATTCATTATATTGTGAAAATAATTTAAATCCATAGGGAAAGTGAGGTGGAGAGCTGATATATGTTACAAAAAAATTTTATGAAAATATTAACCATTCACATTTTGTATATAGGAATTATTGGGATAAACCTCCCCAATTAAAATGTCACATGTCACCGGAACTCTATAATGTGCTCAAGCCACTATCTAAAAAAAACATTTCAAGTCCGTTTTTTTCTATAAATTTTTTTTCAACCATAACGAAAATCATAAGATATACAAAAAGAGTGCCTAGTTCTTTTTAAGAGGACGAAATTCCCAATAAAATGAGTACATACATCCATAAATTAAAAAAAAACTCCTCAACTAATTTTTTGAAATGTTGTAGCTTGTCAAAAGGAATATTGTACCATTTGATGTACAAAACGTCCCCGATGGGGCAAAGCCTTTTGATCTTAGAGGAGAATGAACTAAAACGTGATACAAATTCCAGTAATTTGACACCACATCATCAGAATTGGTTCACAACAAAGGCGTGGGTGAGCCCATAAAAAAAGGTTTTCATTAGGAAGTAGTAAAATATAACTTATTGTTATTAAATTATGATGATTAAGGACCTCTGATGTAAAGTTATTGGAATTTGTATATTGTTTATGATGATCAAAAGGCTTACCCCCTTCGGGAACGTATATTACATGTATTCATTTGAGCAGGGTTATAAGAATTACCACATTCTGGAAAACTAAAACTAAAATTCTTGTAAATGCTTGTAATTAATTTATAGACATATCTGTAATCGTTAAACGATATTTTTTATATACTAAAACAAATCACTTCATTAGAAAATGTCCAATGTTCTTATTCAAGCCACAAAGTTAAAACACCTTTTACACCGTGTTACCGTGTCGAAACCTGATCTGCAAGGCTAGCCGCATTATTAGCTTACGTACACATCCGTGCGTTCAACGTCCCTGGGTAACCGAAGCGGGCGAATCATTTCCAAATAAAAAGCTTCTAGTCAGAAACTGCTTTTGCAGCTAAACCTCAAGTAAACATGTTGGAATATGTAAAAAAATCGGTGGTAAAAAGCTCATACAGAGGAGTCCTTCTGTGTAGTAATAACATGACTCGCGAGTGCTGAGAATACTTAATAGAGTTATTACAATATATATAGTTTATGTTTTCCTAAGACCAAAAGAAAGTTAATTTCTCTCGGTTATCTCAGAAATAAACCAATTGATTTTGCTTGCAGTCAATTGGAAGCAGGAAGGTTTTAATCACTTATTTAGTGAATAAGTATTTTTTTTTTATTTTATGTTTTTCTACAAAGATTTTACGTCTCAATTGCGTATACAAATCAAAGATTTAACACTGAGAAATTCTTTAAGGATGTAAATATTGAATAACGATTTTTCGTTTCATAGATTAATTTAAATAACAAATATTAGGTCGATGATTCAAAAGTAAAACAGCTGAGGATAACGTAAAACCTAATGAACAAATGTTCATCATATAAGGATAAAAATAAACTAGAAATATTAAAAAATGCACGACAAAGCACAATATATTCAACTAAAGACCTCTATATACCACAGGTAATCTTTGATTATAGGTTCAAGTACTCCCGAGCCCCTTCTCCTGATTACCTCGCCACCCACAGCCCCACAGCTGCCTCGTATACCATAATCAACGTGGATTGTTCCCAACAGTGACATGCGCAATGCAAAACCAGACACTAGCGGTGACTCACCGCGCACTTGTGTCGCTAATGCACATCGCATTGGAAATATTCCATTGTAACTGTTACGTATAACCACAGAGAAAGGATATATCCGCTCCTTACTCTGTGGTATAACGTACATGCAGCCTGGAATACGATTCAGGTTAAATCACTTCAATCCCGAGTTTAGTACAGGAATCCGACAACTTATGTCCGAAGGCATCCTGTTACTTATTCAATAACAAATGGAATTAATGAAATAGTGCCGGTGTAATCAAATAGTGTGTATCTCGTAAATGTCGATGATGCAACAAATACGGCACGATATTTATTTTAAATATTGTAATTTAAAGTTGAAGCCATTTAAATTGAGACGTGTGGTTCCATTGTATGTGTACGCCCGCTAATGATTTGAGGTGGTGGGCTTGAAACAAAGTTTTTCATTATCAAAATATGCAACGTTCATCTTCAGCTTATTTTCTATGAATTAAAATATTTTTTATCATAAAATCAAACTATTTGGTGTCTGGGTCGGTCCCTCCGAGCGGTCAGAACAAGGAGGGACGACAGGGCGCGTACGACCGTTTACGGGGATTGACTATTTTGTCAATTAAGGATGAAATACATTGCATAAGACATACTATAAGCGTATGAAATTTTTCCCTGCACTCGTTTACTCTTTTCACGTGAATCGCCAAAGAGATAACCACGAGAATGTTGTGGAAGAGGCAACCACGCGCGATGAGTACCACGAATTATGTGCTTGTTATTTTTAAAGCTATTTACATTTGAATTGGAATGTAAAGAGCTATTTACATTTCAATTTGTAGTTTATTTTACTACTCAATAAAATAAAATTTACTAGCTGTTTGCGCAAAATCATTAGGTATTTTTGCATATGCTTGTGATAATTTTATTACACCCCAGTAAATATAACTCGTTCTGCCAGCTTTGATTTAATGTTTTGTTCAAGACAGAGCTGTCTGCACCGAAATAGCCGTGACATCTCAATGCTAGGGTTTCAACGCTGACAAATCACGGCGCAATAACCATAACCATCACACTTAGCACTGCTCGCATAAACAGACTGCCGGCGATGAATGACTAGCAGGGATAATAGTTCATACAAACACTGCTTGGCGTGTGGATTACAATTCTATATTCATTCGCCGAGGAATGTCCTGTGATTTATTTGCGGATAACATTACTATTCCAAAATAATAAGCAAAAATAAGCAACTACCGGAAGAGGTTGAGTTACGTTTTCGCACCTGACAAGTTTAAATTCTAAAGTCTGTGAGTTTCAATGTGTTATTATTTTTTTACAATTAGAAGCATTAAATTGTGTTGGCATATTGAGAATTATATCCCAACTGCACTATTCTTTGATACTTGTCTCAGAGGTATTATATTTTCCAAGAACTTGCCATTGGCAATACTTTAAATTACTGCTCGTTAGCTGGTTCAACTTCGAGCCTTTGTAATGTTTTCAAGAATACAGTAAAAATATGATACGAAACTTTTCCCTAACAGTCTGTCTATCGTGTAAGTCATGCAATTCTGTCAACTGTCTGCCAAGCGGCGCTTACACGAACTGATTAATATAAATAAACGAAATTCTAGGCTTTGAAATGAGCTGTAAAACCTACGTTGGTGATTATAAACATAAGTAAACACAATGCCGTGGCAGTAATGTAATCTTTATATTAATCGCAACCGACAGTGGCCGAACAAGCTACCGGTCTACGTCGGGGCTTTTAGCGCTCGTGTAATAAAGCGATTCGCATTTCGCGCCGATGTTTATTCAACAGATGGTAATTTAAATTATATATAACAAGCGACCCACGACGGCGCACGAGGCACCGTACATGGCGCACCGAGGGAACTGCGCCGCGCGGGTAACTCTGTTCTCGTCCCGTGGCAAGTTCTGAATTTTCATTACACATGCATCGTTTATCCTGGATTTATGTAGCGCAAGAAAGTCGATTTCACAACCGATTAAGCACCATTCACCGAAGAATAGACGCATGAAACGTAATTGAAGAGTTTACAGTGATTTTTGTCAGCGATTTACTGGTGTCTCAGTACTTACTACAAGCCGTAAAACTCTGCATAAGTGGGGCTTACCTGCAATGAAAATAAAATAAAATTAGTCTTAGCACTATTCGGTTTTCCGTATCATAAAAACTAACGCTTAATACAATTTTACCTGCATTTTATTTTATTTTTATTTGTTACTACGGTAGTTCAAATCTAAACATAAACGGCACGTGCATGTTTGTGTCGAAACAAAATAAATGGTTTATTATTTCTTTGAAATCCATTTTTGGTGCTGAGGATGACACATTGTGGTTGGATTTCGATTTTGCGGACATTCGCCATTACCGATTGGTAAAATCAAGTACAATGTTTTTACAAATTAGTTTCATCCTCCATTACTTTTTAGTACTTTACTCTTTTTACAAATCGAAATCAGTAATGACGCGTCCGCAAAAATCTAAATAAAAACAATAACCAAATTGTTTACGTTCGAATAGTAAATTATGTATCGTATTAAATGTAAATAATAAAATCGCTGGGTTTTGGAAGAAAAATACCCAACAACCACTGGCCCTAATCAGCGAATTATTGTCATGTTACCTGTTGTCATAAATTCACCATGGTAAATAATACGAGAACAAAGTTCAGTATATGGTTTGATGGTTGAGTCATAATTTGTCAGATAGAACATTCCATGTACCCAGCGGTGGCTGCGAGGCGCGAGGCAAGCCGCGACGTACATAGCCGCAGGTGGTGGCAAGGTCAGTGTGTTCAGCTGTGGTGCCGTCACTCGCATTCCAAGCGTAACTATTGCACATTATTAAAGCGCTTTAAGTTGAAAATACAAAACTATACAACCCATCCATTCCAATAAAAGCTAAAGACTGTGCTGACAAATTAACTGCGGGTGATTGGCAAATAACAAAACTGTTTAATATACACAGAATATTCGTAACAAAATTCAAACAGCGCTGAAGTGATAATATATTTCGCAATAGATTTGCTGAGAACGAACAAAAAAACTTAGTATGATTTATGGGATGTAATTTATTTCCTCAATTTAAAGATTATAACGATTGAATTATTTATTTTATGCTTAAGCCTCGCCTCGTTCGTACCAATAATGGCATAACAAACATTACATAAAAAATCAACCTTAACACTAGGAACCATCATCAAATTGATAAGCAAATTACAACTCACTCTTATATATTCGCAGACAGTACAGTAGTCGCAAAATCACTTGTGGAGTTTAAAGTAACCGAAGGGATGCCGACAAATTTATACAACGTAGGAGCACGCAAAGATGTTTGGAAAAATCATCAAGGACTTGCGCTTTACCCGGTGTATAACTGGCGCCAATTCTTGGGGCCCACCCGTCCATAAGACCAATTCTAAAATTAACATTAGTCTTATGGACGGCGTGGGCCCCAAGAATTGGCGCCAAGTTATACAATCCATTTTCTTATGAACCATCATTTAAACTGAAAAAATAAATGATTGCAGCAGTATCTTTGAAAGCTTCTTACAAATTACTACTCGATCTGAGTGTTATTGCTGTTAAAAACCAACAAAAGCCATCGACTGAGCAAATTTTTATGTATTTGCATCGATGTGAAAACTTTAGTTATGGTGCAATACAAAACAACATACACAAAAATCCCCCTTGCATCTGTTGGGACATGTTGCCTCAAGGGCCCTGTTTCCTTCAAACTTCATTCAGGGTAATGAATTATAATTTAAATATACAAATATTTTTCTTGTTGTAAACTCTAGTGCTGTAATCTGTGTGTTTTTTTTTTTGGGGGGGGGAGGGGGAGGAATAAATTTAATTCATTCTTGAAAGACGACAGATCATAGATACTTGATTTTATTGATTCGCAACGGAACGAGATAAATTACATCTTGAATCAGCGCGTTTCATAGCAATCAAACACGACGATACCGTACTGTAAAACCCAATGACGTGATTCACCGCACAGTTTCTCCCACGAATGTCCTTTGTCCGACGAGATTCAGACCACGACCGGTGGCAGGAGAGCGGGCACAATCGGTAATGTCGGGAACGGGACGATATGTGGCAATGTCTCCAGCCCCGAGTGTCCGGTAACTGTAACCGTGTCTCCACCTCAATAAACGCTCCGTTACCGGCTCCACTTCCATCAACATCCGTTACGGACAGAACATCTCAAGTTTCTATTTGCTTCTGGTCTAGAACTAACTTAATTTCCTTTGAAATTATGGCCAGTGGCAAAGAATGATTTTGAATTAAACAATTAAATGGTTTAAATGGTGGAAAATTAAACAATTTAAAATGGTTTCATAGGTCCGATTTGGGTGAATAAATTATACAGCACCTATTTTTCAAATTAAAAAACTGCGATTCGTAATTTTTCATGATTTATCAAAATCCCAAGGTATATATTTGCTTCAATATTAATGTCGGCTTAAGTAATGACGCCCTCCATAACAAGACAGGAAAAATAATTTTAACCAGTATCAAATATTTTCAAGGCATCATATAATGAAGGACAGAACGACGTAATTAACACTTCACTTCTCATTATGGGATGTGTTTTAGAAAAAAAGGATGAGGGGTTCAAATTTATATTAGTATTTATTTTTTGTTGTTTCTTTTGATTAAAGAAAGCGTAACACAAAATCAAGTTATTTCCGTATATTAGTGAAGAGCCGTGACCTTTTACTAACCAACTACATCTTCATTCCCGCTCGGGACCCAGCAGCGCAGCGCGGCGGAAACAGGAATATCCGCCGGGATCCACGTATACATTTGAGTCGCTAATATCCGCGATAAATCAGCCGCGCGACAGCACTTTGTTTAGGGTCCAAAAAAATCTACGCGTGTTTGACCGATAAGGTCTAACAGCCGGGGACCCGTTCCCCCACGTGTCGGGCCGGGCCTACCCTACACCGCGACGAATAAGGACAAGCGTAACCTTCGCGCTGTTCCGCCTGTTTACATAATCACCTGATAATGCACTCATTGTTGTCAATCAATCAGAGTGATAATGGGGTCGAACAGACTCGGTTGAGCCACTTAAGCCTACCGCACTTCGCCGCTCTGTCTGCGGCCTCCGCTGCGCCCGTTTATCCTGCCACCGATGGTCTTTTACTGACGACCCGACACAACTAATGGAACGGTTGAGCCGATGCCAGGTGTTTCAATGACGGATAGGATATTCGCTAAATGGACTTTTTATCTTTTTAGCACACGAGTAATGGGGAAACTGTTGAGTAGGTGTTATTAAAACGCCGGCTGTAACTGATAACGTCGATTTCTTCCATCTACTAAGGATTGAAAATGTTTCTGCGTCACAACTTTTCTAGAGGCCACACTAACACCTTGAAAAAAACAAACTTCAATCGCCAATGCGCAAAATTTACTGCTACTAGTTCTCTAGCAACAAAACAATTCTCGCATATGAAAGTTTATAGTATTCCAATTTAAGTTTTCCGAAGTATATTCTTAACACTAAGGGTGTTAAATAAAAAATATTTTTTAAAGAGATCGCTTTCATAGTTATTTACATTTACATCTATTTGTTGTTGGTAAAGAATGAATTATCTTTCAACAGGTATTTCAAGGATTGTAAAAGGCTAATCTTTTAAGGATAGAGCAACACCGTTGTTGATCAGAGAGGGGGGTCACATTCTCCCATCCGGCATGTTCACCCCGCCCTATCTAGCGTGTATTACACTACAGATCGCTCCCAGTTTGGCCACGATGAGTGGCGGCTAGAGACAGCCTACAACTACAACACAGCACTAGCCTACTTCAAGGTCCCCACCAACACAGCGCACTTCGCCCGCTCCCCGTCTATTGATATCGAACCATTTCCTTGTCACAACCGTATAACGCCACCCCGCATTTGCACACAATGTGCCAGGGTTAACAGGTTTAGTTTTAATAACATAATAGTAGGTTATTCCTGACGAAAACGTACTACTAAAACTAAAAATTAAATTGATTTTACATTAAAATGTGCCCCGGAAATTTCAAATCGAGCGCTTATAAAGCTGCAATAAGAATGGGATGGTTCAATTTAGCCTACAATACTCTTTAGAAAAATATCTCATGATTTTTTTTACTAATCCAACCTGAATAATTATTACATATACGCCGATAAAAATAAACTATAAAAAACTTAAAACAAAAGCTTCTAAAACCAGCAGCGATGAATCGTTGTAGGCTCTGAGGAGGATTCTGGTGTAGAGGTGGCAGAACGATCAAACCGACGGAGTAATCAAACGGAGCAACCAAACCGACAGATATAACCGACTTGAAATATCAGCGAAACATATCCAACTCACTGATGAACAAATCCATGCCAATACGAAACCACCTTACCGATTTACGTGAATTGCAGGCTATCGAGAGGATACTGGTAGGTGACGATTACTGATGGGCAAATAAACCAAACGATATTAAGAAAACTTGAAATATCACCAAACTATATCTTCTCCCCTGGTGCACAAATCCATTTTATACGAAACTACCAATCCGACTGAACTGCACGTCACAGTGTCGTCCCCGCGGCGGCGGCGGCGGCGGGTGGAAGTGGGACGGAAGACTCGGAGATGCAGGAAGCCCCGCGGCCGAGGCTGCGGCTGCGGCGGTGAAAGCGATTATATCACGCGAATATCGGGTACACGCGTGACCGCCGGCTACTGTGCACGCCGGGCCCGGTAGCGGCGGGTGCGGGCCCTGCGAGACGCAGGGGGAGATTATTGTTTACTAGCTGATCAACACTGTTTTACCCGTGGAGAAACATAAAACTTCCTTGGATTCATGATTTAATGTTAAGGTTGCCATGACAACTACATGAGCTTCCCTATAATTTAACATTGAAACTTTGATGTATCATAGGGCGTAGCCCTGAGGGAATTTTTAAAAGTCCGTTCTTAGTGGGTGCCTATGCTCTGAGAGGAACGTTCATGCAAAGTTTCAAGGTTCTAGGTCAATTAGTTTGGGCTGTGCGATGATGGGTGAGTGGTATTTGAAAAATATATAGTGGATTCAACTGCAATTATTGCGGTGCGAAGCGAGACTTCGTGGAGATTATTGTATCAACTGCAATTGCGGTGCGAAGCGAGACTTAAGCGGAGATTATTGTATCAACTGCAATTGCGGTGCGAAGCGAGACATAAGCGGAGATAATTGTATCAACTGCAATTGCGGTGCGAAGCGAGACATAAGCGGAGATTATTGTATCAACTGCAATTGCGGTGCGAAGCGAGACATAAGCGGAGATTATTGTATCAACTGCAATTTCGGTGCGAAGCGAGACATAAGCGGAGATTATTGTATCAACTGCAATTTCGGTGTGAAGCGAGACATAAGCGGAGATTATTGTATCAACTGCAATTGCGGTGCGAAGCGAGACTTAAGCGGAGATTATTGTATCAACTGCAATTGCGGTGCGAAGCGAGACTTAAGAGGAGATTATTGTTTCTACTATTGAAGAATTGCAGTTCTTTAAGAGCTATTGAGCGTTTCGTTTTCTGTTTTACTTGATCGTGCAGACTTTCTGTGGAATCAATCGTTAAATGAAAGTGAAGGATATCTTACAAACTAAGCCAATATCAATGTATTGCACTTGAGAACATAGCCTTACAAGGTTGTAAAGTATAAAAAAATGAAAACTATGACATAGAGTTCATGCAGGTTTGAGAAAGTCGTCAGTTACTGTTATCAGTTAAATTGTCAATGGAAACTAATAGCCTGACCTTTTGATTGTTTAACGCCATGAGAAACAATCACGAGGTTGACTTGAACTTCTATTATTGCAAGCGGATTTTTCTCTTTCATCATCACTTTTGAACGACTTAACATAATCAATTCTCTATCTAGCTAGTACAACCTCTTAACAGGCCGTGAGTTAAAATAATTCGTCGCAACTGAGTGACTAGGGTAAGTCTCCTCTATTTTTGATGCCCGAGTGGGTTTGTTGTCTAGCCTCCTGCCTCCTGCCCCACCCAAAAGATCCTTTGTACCAATAATGAGTCAGGGTATACAACGCTGAAGAAATCCCACTGAAACATGAAAAAGCAAATACAATAAGAGCACTTGCAGCAAGTGCAACAAAGAGCACCTTCGCTTACAAAACACCTCACGATCCCGACCGACACCGACGCTGCTTTCGGGAAAACAATTTACAATTTCCAACTCATTTGTCACCGAGATGTAAGTTGTTGAAACAATTTGTGGCCGGGGTCGTGAGCGCTTTCACTGCGGCGGTTTCATAACCGTCGCCACCGCAGCGACGGCAGTACAGCAGCAGTGTTCTACCAGCTACACAAACGTCGCCACCAGCGTCTAGTCTACTGCGGCTACAGGTCCTGCTGGGTGCTGCTACATTCCATCAAGTGCTCACCGGCCCCGTCCGTGTGAAATACAATTCTAAAAAAATATCGAATCCTCGATCCTTGTCGAGGTAAACTCTGCATACTGTACTGGGTGAATTCCTTTTGGATGCATTGTACATGCCCCGTTCTTCATTATTGTATCCCTAAAACATGATCGTATAGTGGAGCCGACATGATATGGTAATCGTCTTTGAGAAAGTAAGATTTATTAAAATACTAAAATATGGAGGTCTCGAGCACGTGATGAGGTTGTAGAATTTATACACATATTTCCACACTATTCCTTACAGTGGGTGTGAGCAGGCAAGTTTGCAGATGAGCGAAAAAAACAAATAGGTGCTTTAAGGACATATTATAAACTTAATACAATTGACTGAATAGTCAAGTGGACGAAGAGCTCACATCATAACCTGATGGTCGCCTCATGACCTGGGTCCAGTTATGATTTGTCATCGGGCTATAAAACTATCGGTATTATCTAGCAAAAGGTCGCCGTTAAATAATTACAAGACCCGGGTTTGGACCGTTCCCGATCAAAACGTCAAAAAATGTCACTAACGTAGAAATACATAAAATAAATAAATAAGTTAGTATACAACCTAATAACGTTACAATGTATCGATCAATCTATGAATTAAATAAAAAACCTAACAAAAACTTTCATTATCCTTGAATTAAATATGAATAAATGGAAAGGGTCAGGGTAGATCTGGCCACGCTCTTACTGCCACCAACTAGCAGTTCAACGCTGTAGACTGTATATTATATACAGTATAAATATATATCGATATATTTATAAATAAATATATCGATTTATATTTTAAATATTTCATGAAATAAAATATTTGTTAAGATTTAGATGCTGATTCAGTCATAAACTAAGAATATATTTGTAAGGTATGTGTAGAATTCCGCACACAATGAGGCATGTTTCCACGTAATAATCCGCGGTAACTACTCAGCTCTTATCACCATCCGAATACTTCTCTTAAAGACTTAGATAAATATTATCAGTTATGAGGAATAAAAACTAGTACAGCACTCAAAACCCAGTCGAGCGATATAGATATTCAAACAGCAATTTATATTTGAAGTAGAAGGTGGATAAAGAGATCTAAAGCGGTGTACAAAAGAAGGTAAACAGTTTGCGGGCTTGTTTTCAATTTACATGATTACAAAACTGATAACCGGGGCTGTGTGTCCAATGCCGTGAACATAATGGTCGTTTGTATAATCTGAACAAGAGAACAGTACCTTTTTTCTACACTACAGTAAACATGACCACATCATTGTAATTAACATTGAACAGTGGTTGGGAACGTTCAGTTCAGAACATGGTCTCTCAGTTCAGGAATACGTCTATTATTACTGGTTACATCTTACTGGTTTAGCTCAATATTATATGGAAAGTTACGAGGTTAAATATTTAGTTAAATTAAAAATAATGTTTGGCTACTTAAACTAAAAGACCACGCGGAGGGGACGATAAATCCATGACACCACGATTCATGCCAAAAAGAGTAGGCTAATAATGTTTATTTCGTGTCAAGGGTCCTTTTTTACAGGACTACAGTACACGGTGGTTAGCGAGTGCAAGGTGTCCCCGGCATCACACGTGTCCGCCCGGCGACAACAGGTTACAGGTTTATTTACGACCAAGTCCTTGTAAGGCGCCGATCCGCGCCGTGCAGCCGTGCCGTTGACGATGCCAATGCTACACTGCCACACAAACTGGCGGTCACCGACGATACCACTAACGACCGCCGGCGCCGCCTGCAATCATTTTGAAATTGGCTTAGCTCAGCAGTGATTGGAGTCCGGCGATTAAATTACTGATAAAGAAATAAAATACAACTTAAACGAGTAGAAATAAGTCGTTAGCAAGTAGCCAACGTCCTGCATTATGCCTATTGTGTACTGTGCCCAGCAGTTGTTGCATTGGATCGCTGGAAGTCCGATACATTACGTATCGTGCGTATCGTTTCATATACGTAATATATGAAAATATTTTGCCAATTAAATGAGTTTTTTTTAAATACGCTTGTCTAATAATTGATGGCTACACTGAAGTATTGTTTCTCTCCGGGTTAAATGTTTGACAAAACCATATAAACGGAACATGTACTTCAGTCACTACAGTTAGAGTGCCAGCGACTGCTTCCTAACTGCTGAGAATAATTAATCAACTTAAAATTTATCTTTTTTAATTTAATAATGTTTTAATCCAACACAATAGGACGTAAATGAAATATTGCAATGCATCTGTGTGATGGGATTGATACAAGAGGAAGTACGACATGAAGAGTTTAATCAGCTACAAATTAAACCCACCAGTTCCCCTGTTTTTTTTTGTTTTTTTTTTTGCCTTAGATAACTTAATTAGTATGAGGAACACAAATTAAAATCATCTAAGCTTTTTACAAATAATATTGCAGCCATAATTGAAAATGTTACGATAAAAGAGGAGGCGCTTATATAATTTAAAATATACGAAACTCATCTGTTTCATTAATTATTATTCAATTCTTAGACGACGCCCACCTTAATTTAACTGATGCGGTGATCCTTGGTCAAGTTGTTGTCACATACAAAACATTTACAAAATACCGGATCGCACACAAACTGCCCGATGCTTCGCACGAAACTAAAAAAACATCGCACCTCTTCGGGGGAGTTAAAATCTTGCACTTGATATTTCGCAGGAAGCCGCTGATGCTTTGAGTCGCAGTAAGAAGTTCGGAGCGGCTTCTCCCAAAACATTAAGTGCGAAAATTTGATTCCCCCGAGGAGGCGCGATGTTTTTTTAGTTTCGCACGAAACGTTGGGACAGTTTATGTGCAATCTGGTATTTTGTGAGTGTTTTTGTATGTGACTACAACTTGACCAAGGATCACAAAATCATCAGTTAAATTAAGGAGGGTACTGCCCTAAAATTAAATAATGATATATTCCTTGCATAAACCAATACATTTCTCAATTCTTCAAACCTAACCTATAATAAACAAAGAAACATTTGTAACTGCTGCAGTGCTGCCATAAAAATGCATTAAACGGGTCATTCCATGTAAAACCAACAAGGTACTCCACCTGACCATCCTAGATTTTGATGAAACTTTACTTGTTTGTGTTTTTTTGGGTGCCAAATTCAAAAATAATTTTTAAAAAATTCGACCTCTTGTACTTTTTTGCTATGTTTTTTTTAAAAATCGGAAATTTCCACTGTTTTTGATGTGCGCTCAAACCTAAAATGAGCTATAACTCAAGTTCTATTAGGCCTATCAAGCTGATCAAAGGCCTATTTTAAAGAGGATTTCAAGGGCTTTCATATGATACCACACTTGACCAATTACAAAAATTTCAAAAAATGATTTCAAAAAATTTTTGAGATGGTTTTTTTTTAAATTTTGAAAATTACATATATTTTTCATTGCTATGTGGACAACATATATGTTGAAAATTTCAGAGTGGGATAACAATGGGATCAGCAGTTGTGGTAAAAATACTTAACGCGGTTTGCTATTTAAGTGAGATTGCATGTCATCTAGATTAACCATCTACCATCTAGATTTAACATGAAATATGATAAGTATGTGTAATAAAACAAAATTATAAACTACTAGCAGTTGCCCGTGGCTTCGCTCTTGATAAAAAAATACAGCTGATCTTTCTTCTGCTATTTGAACTGTCAAATTGTAGTATCCACAGCTGTTTACATTTCGGTATTTGAATGTTTACATCCTTATAAAATGTAAACATTGAAGCTAAGGACGTTCATGGGGCGTAGCCCGAGAGGATTTTAAGGAAGTGAATAGGCTTATATGTTCCCCAGGTTCAAGATCTACCTCTGTGTGAAATTTCAACCCAGTCGGTTCAATATTTTTCGCGTTCACTTGCCCCATACATACATACATACAGAAACCACCTGTTCTTTATAATAGTATAGATAGATTTCATAATAAACATAAATCATAATTAAACATACACTACCATATGTATAGGATGTACACAAGCAATCAAAAACATGCAATCCCTGTATACATGTAGATAAGTGTAAATAAATAAATAAATTTATTTATTTATTTAAATATGTGTGTGTTTTAATAGGTAAGTCATTCTGTTTGATTTTTTATTAATAAAAAGTTCTTTATTGTTTTTTCAGTATCTTAATTTTTTATTTAAAGCAATTTTTAAAAAGATATTAAAAATGTTCGGTGCCCTAAGTGAAGCGTATTAAGTTTATTAAACAACACATATTAACATGCTGTAGTAACTTATTTACTTCATTTTGTTAACGGTGATTTAATTTTACCATAAACATTATTTCAGGTACAAACTTATGATTTTTCAGTGAATAGAATTTATAATTTCATAGTTAAATATTTTATTGTACAATGCTCTCATAGTTATAAAGGAAAAAACTTCAAGTTAAATTTAGATGGTAGTAAGTGACCTGCGATCTCACTTAAATAGTAAACCGCTGTTAAGTATTTTTACCATAACTGCTGATCCTATGGTCATTCCACTCTGAAATTTTTAACATATGTTGTCCACATTATAATGAAAAATATATGTAATTTTCAAAATTTTCAAAAAATACTATCTCAAAAATAATTTTGAAATAAGTTTTTGAAAGTTTTGAAAAAAAATATTTTTTTGATCAAAATTGGTCAAGTGTGGTATCATATGAAAGCCCTTGAAATCCTCTTTAAAATGAGCCTTTGACAGCTTGATAGGCCTAATATTTCTTGAGTTATAGCACATTATAGGTTTGAGCGTACGTCAAAAACAGTGAAAGTTTTCGATTTAAAAAAAAACATAGCAAAAAAAGTATAAGAGGTAGAATTTTAAAAGTTATTTTTGAATTTAGCACTAAAAAAGTACAAACAAGTAATGTTTTATTCAAATCTGAGATACTAAAGTTTAAAATTTTTTTTATTTGGTTGATTTGATGTGGAATGACCCAAACGTCGGTTTGCTACGAATCAGCTGATTGTATACTTGCGTTTCCTTTAATCGTAGAGGCCTTTCCAGCCAACAAAAAAGAACAGAAAACAAATGTTTCTGTGCCAGTAAGCTGAAAAAAAATAATTTGTAACTGTTGATAATAATAATGGATATTAAACTGTTCATACTATAGAAAATGCAGATTCAACACAAACTATCTGAGCTTTAAAAATACAGTGAATAAAAACACTCGTAAATTTGATCAAAACGATTTTTAAATTGAGATCAAAACAGTAGCAATTGAAAAATACCCCCGTTGCAGCAGACCTGCATACTCAGCGAATTTCAAGTGCAAAACAACATATTTCAATCCAACACAGCGAGATTTGACATGTTTTTGTAAGCTCCATAAGAATAACATGGGGAATGAGTATGCAGGTTTGCTGCTACAGGTATGTTTAAACTGGTTGGTTTTAATTCAATATTTAGTAGATCTGAACTAGAAGAAGCCATTTACCAAGTTTTATCAAGATATGTTGAGAAATAAGCGAAATATAGAATTTTACTTATTTCCCATAAGGTTAACATTGAGACAACGTCCTGTGTTTACCACTTTCAATATCTCGGCAACCAATGGACATAGAGTAGTAATTCAAAATACTAAATTGTTTGTTTTTTTGAGCTGAATTCAATGGTGCTGACAAAAATTTGATAAATTTTATTTTTCTATGTGAAAAACTCAAAAAACCCATTTTTGGGGGGGTTTATCCCCCTTTACCCCCCCTTCCGGTAGTCCGATTGGGCTGGTTCACGAACTCGTCCGAGTGATTACCACTTTACACGTCTGTACCAAATTTCATTAAGATCGGACCATATTTACGGCCGCTATCGTGTTAACAGACATATATATAGATATATATTTATATAAAAATTCGAACGAATGGTGTTTTTTGCTTCTGGGGACCCCAAAATGAAAAGTTAACATGGTCTCGGACTTACCATGAGTACTACCGTAATAGCTTATTCCTTTAAGGAAATTCGCTAAAATGATGGGACAGCGCCGCGATGGAGCCATGCGACGAGCGTGTGATCGGAAACTAGCAAAGTAAACATTAACGTTCGCGTTGCCGCCGCGCCGCTGCCTTTGTGTTTGCGAATATTTATCACATATCGCCAGCCGCTTACGTCGAGTGTACTGAAGAGGTGCGGCGTTTGGGCGATCAAACCTAACTAATGCGTTTTCAGTTTCGCCATTACAAGTCATTAAAGCATTTCACCAAACAGTGCCGCCCTGGATCGACTATGTTCTTATCGAGGTTTTAGCAGGCAAACTTTGCCCCAACGTTCGTCTACAAATCATGTTTCCTCGCGCTACAAACGTTACCCGCAGTAATAAATATCGTTCCCGGATTCGTTGTCGAGCCAGACAAGTTGGCGGAGCCAGCATATCGATAATACTGGACCCAATATATTTGTCGTTTTAGCTATATATTTAAATCAATGCAATTAATAGTTTCATTGAATCATTATTAATGAACACTAATATACTATACTATTCAAAGACTTCAATATAAAGCAAAGCAGGCAATAATTGAAAACCCTCAGATGTTTTAGCAACTTCATTCGATACAAAGCCAACCTGGATTCCTTTGCTTACTTCTTAATTGGAACGAACGGTACATCGATAATAACTGACCGCCTAGTTTGGAAATTGAATGAGTTGAGCTCTGAAAAAGTTATAAAACTATTTTCACAGTTATGCTTTGTGTGTGCATTACCGATTTCTTAATGTATTTTGGTCTACAAAAGGAAATCAAGCCTCCACGGCAGGACAGTTTGGCTATTAAAAACATTTATTTTGTTTACCTCAGTTTACTAATCGATTTAAGAAGATTGATTAAAAAATCTTGGGAGCAATAAAATCTTTTGTGCGGTAATCAGGATATGTTGGGTAATTTGCCTTTTAAAATAATGATTATTTTAAAAGGCAAATTACGTGTTGTAATTATTGCAACACGTAATTGATACAGTATGAAATACAAGGATACGAAGGAATTTCAGGAAACGATTAAATACATCAAAACAAATCGTAACTTCCACGCACAGGCCTGAGGCTCATGTGGGGAGGGCTGCAAGGTAAAAAGACGCCGCCACCTTCTTAAAAAAGGAAAAAGTTCCTACGAAGGATGTCCTAAAATGCTTAGTTTCCCTGTATATGTGTGTAGTTTTCACATGATAAATTCATTAATTCTGAAATGAAAATATGACCTTCAAACATGGTACGGTACATTAGTTTAGACTTAAATACAATGTGACATATCCTGGTGAGAAGTACGCCCAATAAGTTTCTTACTTATGAAAATTATTACTACATGAAAATTGCGGCTATATTTACTTTTAAAAACAATTATTTTTAGACAAGAACTTTTAAAAACATTTTGCCTGAAAGAGAGTTGCGAAAATAATTACAAATATTGTTGTAATAGACACTAATTGAAATTTTTTCTGAAGCTAACCTACCATTGATTATACAGTACACAACCAGTACACACACTGACTAGTACGGAGTTAGATAATCAATGATACTAGCAAACAGGCTACAATTGCCTCTATTTCGTATATTGTTCGAGGTAAAATGTTTTAACAAAATTCATGGTTTTTAAGAGATTGAACTTTGAAAAGTAAAATTTGCCGAATTTTTAAATTATATGAAATAGAATCTTGATACTCCATAGAAAATGCATCTTAAAAGAGTCTATAATGTACCAAGTTTGAAGTTACCACCTGAAGACGTTCAAAAGTGAAAATTACACAGACAGGTAACCGTAAAACGAATCCATTGCATAGGAAAATTGACTATACAGTATAACTACAGTACGTAGTTAGATAATCAATGATATTACACGCAAATAGGCTGAAATTGCCCCATTTCGTATCTTGTTTTAGAGGAAAAATGTTTTTATAAAAGTCATGGTTTATAAGAGCTTGGACTTTAACAGATAAAATTTGCCACAATTTTAAAATTATATAACAGAGAATCTTGATACTCCATAAAAAAGGGTCTCATAAAAGTCTAATGTACCAAGTCTGAAGATACCACTGGAAGGCGTGCAAAAGTAAATTCATCTGTGAAAATTACACAGATAACCGTAAAACTAAGCCAAGCGTTTTAGGACATAACTTGCATACAAACATTCTTCTTTGTTATAAAGTAAATGATAATTTCTCGACGTTGCTGCGCATCGTCCTCTTAGTTAACCCTGTATACATTGGACAAAACCACGTACAAATTACAATAATGGGGAAACAATTATTGGTGCAAGTTGAAGAGCGTGCCGAGTGATCACAACGTAGGACACAATCTAAGGACAAGGTCTCCCGTCGGCAACCACGTTACCACGCCGCCCCGGCCTTGGGCTTAATTAATAGCCGCTGCTTAATTGACATGATTGGCGTTTTGACAACATCTGTACTGTAAATCCACCCGACTGCATGGCGTGACAAAATATTTGCTATACAACCTGTGATCTGAGACTTTAATAAACAATCTGTTGTTTAGTAATTAATTTCAGTTATTTATTGGAGGAAAATCTTGCGCTAAATGCTTAAGAAGCTGTTCTATAGTAATTGTAGTTAGTTAGGAGGAAAACCTAGGGCTGAATGAAAAACAAAAAAATACGATGTAAGTCTTTAGTAAATAATCTGTTCAGTTGTAATAGAAATTAGTTTGGAGTAAAAGCTCGAGCTAAATTGTTCTAACTATAATAAGCTTGTTCCTGCATTTTTATTCTTAATAAATGTTTAATGAAACATTACTTTTCTGATTACTAAACAAAACTGGTAAAATTAGTTATATATTCAAAAACGTTAACGGGCCTTAGTACATTCATTACATTACATTTATTGTAAACCCTACGGATATTGACCATGCCGACGCAATGAATCTAAAAAACATTTTCCATTTTAAAATTCATTCTAAACAGCGCTCACTCTGATGACTACAAGAGTTCAATATTGGTGAACCTATTAGTTATTTTCCCAAGTCAATTAATTCATTGATTAAGCACTGCATATTGCATTTAAAAAAATTATGGGACTTGTTTTTAATTAAAATACAAAATACCAGCATTTACAAGCTCGCGAGATTGTCGAGTGGAGAACGCAACGCCAACTGGTTTCTCGTTAAACAATTGAACAAAGTACAGTATGGGAATGATTAATGTTTAATTGCCCGTTGCCATAGCCACGGCACGCCAACCTCCCCGACCTTGCAGCGGACTGACGCAACAACACGGCCAACGTTTACATGCACTACGCTCGAAACACAGCTAACATCTACAATAGACTATATCCATGATTGGATTATTGATTCGTAACATTTTCTTCGCCAACTAATTTTCAATTGTTTTTATCATAATTTTCTCCGGTTTGTTCAAGATACCTATGAGAGGCTAGAGAGAATGCATGCTTTGGAAATGAAATAATCCCGTACACGTTTACAACTTAATAAACTAACTGTTACAGTAGTTATTAAAACTATATTGCATCTTTTGAACAATCCAACTTTTGCTTACAGGTTATTACAGGTTGCTAACTTTGCTTACAGGTTGCTATGCTTTGTTGTTCTAAGACTCTCCTTGGATTGAAAACTCAAAGCCTGAAGCGCAAAGACCTGTCCTCTGACGTCGCGCGCTTCCCTACTGTGAACCAGAATTTCATCCAAGGACTCGAGGCCTCGGCTCATCTAGTCTGGGTCATGTGTCATATAAAACGGACGTTTCCTGGGCACAAATATGGCGTTTACGACGTGTCTAGCGGGACAGGACTGGAATGAGTCAGCGAGCCAAGCCGAACCGCGGACCTTGGGCCATGTACGGGCCGTGTGCCTGCGACAACCTGCCTTCCTGTCGTAAAGTAGCCTTATGTCAACAGAAACGATCATTAGGAAGGGAAAAAGGTATAACGCTTTGTTACACGTTCCGCATATATTAAATATAAGGCCCTAAATGCCGAATACCGTGGAAGTTTGTATAAAAGCTGAACATGAGACTAAAATTTAAAAACAAACTAACTATGCTAATTTGCATCGTTGAAGATTTTATAAGCAAGTACATATATATATATATATATAATGTTTTTAAGTTATATATATATGTATGCTTTTATATATATATAGTCAAATTTATGCTTTGCCACGAGTTAATTAAAAGCCCACAGCGCTGGTCGTTTTTTTGATGGAAAAAGTTTTTAAGTCAAACTCAAAGTACCTAGTTAGGTTAATTTTTTTAGTACAAAAAATGTTAGAAGGCTTAGCTAGACTTTAATTAAAAAGCTTTTCGTAAGCCGCCTTAACATTATACATATGAATTAATGATACAATGTTCGTATGCTCGATGCTGGGTGTACAAGATGTATCGTGACGTAAGTCGAACGGTGCAGAACCAACGATACTAACTCCGGAGTGAGATATGTCGTTGTGCATCAGAACACGTACAGTATGAGGAAAATATACTTAAAAAATGGAACTAACTAAACGAGCGATACAAGCACGTAATGTAACAACAGTTTTTCCTCTACTTCAGTTAACAAAGGAATATAATTAGGTGCGCCTGCAGCAACGTCAAATTCCATATAGCATTCAAAATCCATATCTCACTGATGTAATTGATATTTGCACTTTTAAGTCACAAGGTTTTTTAAAAAATTTTTAAAATTAAAAAAAAAAATTTTAACGGATTTTTTTAAAATCAGTGAAAACCTCCGTAAGACTTTTTCAGAGAATATTGAGGTTTAATTATCTACTAACAAAACTTGTATACGGTCCTGTCCCAGATAATGAAATTTCCTCCTTTCATTCCTTGAACGTTGTTCGCTAATGTCAAATATGCGTTCTTGTTGTCGTGTGACATCTTTAATGATGAAAGGAAAGATGGCCTATCACGAGTGAAAGGACTCGACAATTCTCCCATTGTAATATTTGCAGCTGCAGTAAGAATAGATACAAACTCAACTTAGGTAGAAATGAACAGACTGGTGAATAAATGATAGAAAGCGAGAGACTACTTATTCTTAGGCCTGCATAATTTGTTATTTTGATTGTAAAGTAACACTTCTTCCTGAGATGTTGGAATAGGAGTCCCACTAGATGGTGTAAAAAGGCTTCAATACAAAAACATTTGATTCCACTACCATTCAACCCGACAGAGACTCGGGTTTAAAAATCATATTCTCGAATATCTCTGAATTGGATTAATCATGCTAACACTTATTGACGCTATCTCAGAAGATAAGCTACAACGTCTTGAACACCTATTCGTCCTATCTAATCACTAAATTACTCGTCTTTTAATTGGCATAATCCAAAGATGTTTTCATTATCACAATACAGAAAGATTCCATTTAAATCTTAACGTTACTGAAGTCGTGTAGCCAATTCTTTTTCGATCATAAATCTAATGTCAATTCTAAGACATTTCCAAAGATATTTCCTTTTGTGAGTTTTATAAAAAGAATTGTTTCGTCAGTTCAGTGACATGTTTATCAACGCAACGGGAGACATGACTTGTGCCTCACGTTCCTACAAGTTTCAATGATTATTAGCCATCGCCACATTACTGGTTTACGTTGAGAAAACTAAGTGCCAAGAACATCTGCCTCTGGATCTATCTTTGCTTTACTCTACTTCTGTAATCTACGCATATACAGTATAACTGAAGGTTTCCCCACTTACGACCGATTAGTTCTCTCGTCCGTCGTATTTTGTTCCTTAAATCTCGACGACTTCAACGATCTCCCCTCCGGCCGCCCGGCCGTTTCCCAGAACCGACAACAAATCTCCAATGGTCATTACTACGATTTCCCCCGAAAGTCACACACACACCGAACTTTACTCTCCTTCACGGAATCTTCCCGAGGAATTATCTCAATTACCCGGACAACAATCGAAACGTCCCCCATTAGGGGTCAGTTTCCCCGCTTTCCCCCGGTTGCTGGAGGATCCCCTCGCCGCTGAACCAGGAGGCAGATCACGCGACCGCCGCCGCCGATTGCCGGTGAAAGTCCCCAGTCACGACCCGGCCGTATGGTTTATGCTGCGGATGCCTCATGCAGAATGCATTGCACATGCTGTCCAATCTTGCGCGGGGCTCCAGATCCTCGCCATGCCGCGCGTGTCTCGAAGGTCAGCGAATGATGTAGTCATTGTCATGTGCGACGTGAAACCGGTGCAGTGATAATGTTTAGTACGTTTTTTGATTTGCAATAATTTTAATTTACGATTCAGCTAAAGTATCTGTACACGATTTAATAATTACTGAGAAAAAACTATAAAATTAAGCCTACCTAATTTAAATTTGACACTGTCTGTTAAAACTGAGATGAAACAAATTCCCATGTTCTAATCACAAAACACACAAAGGCATAAAGAAAGACATTCGATGACTCTGGGATTGGGCGGCTTGCAAGCGTGAAAGAAAACAACTGTCCGTAACCAAGGCCAAAATTCTAAGCGTTTTCTTTGTTTACGTTCAAGATTTCATAAATTGCATAAACTGTATTAGTTGATGCAATTAAACGCTACCAGTCTATTTTATGCTCTTCAATTTTCCAACCAATCACGTGTATACGCCTATTTCCTACCAACTTAACCTAGACATAATAAAATAAAGAAAATAACTTCAAATGTCATGAGCCAAATGGAAATAATTAGTATAGTACGACGAAGTGTCTCTTTAACCAATCCCAATCTTGTAAGAGAATCGTAGAGCATGACGTGACCCGGAACCCGGACGTAGGACTGATACAGGATGACCATTATATTTCTTATGCGATCGCCACTGGCATGAACGTGTGACAGATTCCGTTGCGGAACCGACAATCGGGCCTACTGGTCCATGGCAAAAAGCAATTTGTTAATAAAAAAATATTTGATGCCAGCAGGAACACGATTTTTAATTTCTGTATATCATTCATATCTAAAAAAATAGCATCATTAAACGTATATGTTAATTTTTTTTACGAACCTATAGATATAATTCGACCGTTTCATTCTCCGTGTCCCACGCAGACAATGAAGTGCACCTCCTAATTGCACAGCGGTAGCCAGAAGGCCACCGCCGCCATTAAAGAGGGTAGATACAATCTTACTGCAGTATAAGTGAGGTCATGTGCCCGATTGTCATACCACCCACACATACCGATATTGAAATCAGGCTGAAGGACAAATGACGGTATTTAGTCGACACAGTAATCACAGGAAAATGCAGTAGTTAAATTAAATGAAACTAAGCAGGCCAACTAAGGGGCCGGTGTACCCCTGCACCGGCCCATGGCAATTCTCCCATCAGTAATGAACATCTAGAAGTGGGAATTAATTATAAATTGTTTCTATAGGCAATTGAAAATAGGTGCTAAAACTCTATTGAGTTGGGGGCTATATAGGTGTTTTTATCTCATGTAGCCAGAACGATTATTCTGAAATAAGCAAGTACATAATTAAAAGATAAGTAAATGCTCCATCGATTGCCAATTCCATTTAAATTTATGTTTAGCAGGTCGACTAACGAAGAACACTTCTATGTACTGGGGGTTAGATAGTAAATATATTAAATATAGCAAGTTTCTCGAAATTCTGTAAAAATACTGACAATTTTTAAGGACAATTCTTCTTAGCTCGGTAGCCAATGTAAAGATTTTTTATTTATTTACAAAATCACAACCAACCCAATAATTTATAATGACTGTATTGTCGTGTCAAGGGGAGGAGCAACAACCTTCCAATTCCATCTAAATATTGACTCCACAGTAAAATAAACGTGGTCTGCCACTTGCTTGGATAAATTAAGCCATTATTGCCCTGTTACCCAACAGCCTCACTGCCGTTATTGAGCTCACAACCCCCCATTTCTAAAATCGAGTTCACCGCTCCAACAGCGGCCTTGACTCCCTCAGACCCTAACCGCTGGAACAATCGCGGCGAGTCGTGGTATCGCAACAGCACAGGCGTCGCCGCGCAGCGCCGTGACGCGACGCCAATCCCCCGACAATTAAGTGAAAGGCGTTTATAGCGTTCAATTGTGGGCCTCTGATCTCATAAACTTGCAAAACTACGGGCGAGCCAAGGTCCCGGCGCCGCTTTCCCAACGTCCGCGCTGCGGATGTCGCCCGGCCGGGGATCTGCGGGGAGATGGCGGTGGGACAGCACAAAAATACTACAAAAAAAAAACATTTTCCGACGAACAATTGCGAGTGTAATTGATCTGTAGGTTAAATAATATTTATTTTATTTGATTTTATTTGTAAACATCGAGGAGTAATACTTGCATTAACATTATTAAAATCAAGGTAAATGGTTTCGAAAATCAAAGACCGTGCCGAAGATGATATGTAACATCTTCCTCTAATACGATAACTTTTTTTAAATCAAATCCAAGTTCTTATTGAGACCTCATGAAAAGGTACAAATCAAACTCTTTGGATGTCTTAGGAGTCCAACCATCTAAATCTTACTCCTCGAAACGGTAAAAACGCCTGAGCCATTCTGAGCTCCATGAGATTATTATTAAAACACAGGCGATGTAAAGTCAAGTGGTTGCGTAAACCGTGTAGGCCCTACTTAACTAACAATTTTAAGTGAAAATCTGAAGGTTTTAATAAAATAGCAAAGAGCAGGGCCCAGCTTGGTCCGGATAGACCACGGGGTTCAAAAGTTTCACTTTGCATCAGCGATGGTATCGATCATCAATTTACATACAGAATTACATTGATCAACGGTGCGGAAGGGAATTAGAATACGTGGACCACGCGTAGCCAACGGCCACGAGCGGGAAAGTCCCTGATTTTAGTGGGAGTTGTGTGATATTGAGTACAAATCCATAGTGGATATATGAGGAAAAAAATCAAAATTTATGCTGCTTAAACGATCTTAATGACTGAACAAGATTTCGACCTTCGTCTATAAGAGTTATATCACTATTTTTGCCCACAAACTACTATTTCTGTAATGATAATACTATTTATGATCTGTTGGCCACTACTCTGTTACAATGACGATAGTGCTGTATTTTGTTATGTATTTCATCTGGACATTAGTGGTCTTTCTACTAGCATGAGGAATCGTGGCAATCGATTTTAAAATTGAGGTACTTTATGATCATATAAAAGGTACAGACGATAACAATAATAATAAAATCTTTATTGCAAGAGATAAAATACATTGTATTTGTTATAGCACAAAAACTATACAATGACAACTGTCCTTGATGGGTCAGACTCATCCTCTTGACTTGGAGTACCAGCTACAACTCTGGACACACAATCCTCTACACAACAATACAGTATTCCAAATCGGATCCGACCTGCCAATCTACACGCTACCGACTCATCTCTCATCTCTCGCTACTTGGAAAGCAGGCGGAGAGTCTGAGACGTCAATAATTGAGTGAAAGCCATCCGAGGTGAAGTACCGAACAGAGACAGAGGGGACACGGTAGCATCGGCTGCCATAGAAACTGCACAACAAAACAACGGCCGGGCGGCTTTCCCTTCGCTGGACAATGGCAACGGCAACGGTCGGAGCGAGGGTTTTGGTCCTCCGGGCCGGATCTCCGATTTCTCATCATCCGAAGGTTGTTTAGAAAAGCATTTCGAGTACAGTTGGCTCAAAATAGTATAAATCGTTAATATTTCATATATTCTGTACACATCGAGAATGTATACAACTGGTTCAAAATTAATAATGATAGTTTGCACATGAAATCGACCTACTGTACTGTACAAATATATATGTAGGCAAATAACGTTTAACACAGCTCAACACTAAAAATATTTTATAGCCAATGTGAAATTTCGTCAATCAGGTTACTAAATATCCCTAGACCGACGATTTGGTTATTCATTGTTGAAGCAGTGTTGTATATGTGGAACAACAGAGGTTATATACGCTACGTCCTCATTCGGCCCAAGGCTATGGACTTCTGACAGCAATTATGTCATACATTCATTCGTGCTGACATAATGCGAGGAATAATCCTGACCTAGTAAAATAATTAAAACAATTTTTCACTTTGTGAAGAGGTATAAACAAAAAACAAAGACGGGTTATAATTAAGGTGACCAGACGTCCCGTTTTGAACGGGACAGTCCCGTTTTTTAGCGAGGTGTCCCGTTGTCCCGACGAACTCTCTCGGGACGTCGATTTGTCCCGTTTTGACGTTGTTGGTAAGAAAAATACTTTAAACGTTTTGCAGTAAAAAACTCTTAAATTTTTCCGGTTCTTTTTTCTTTTCTCGTAACTTAAAATTAATGGTAAATATGAACTAGAGTATGGCACATATTTTCAATCTGAAAGTGTCTAAAACCCACCAAAATGATCCTAATATTTCATAATTTTTCGAGGAAGGACCCCTGGGGCCCCCCTCCCTTGGGGAGGAAATACGTTTTAGTGTAAAAACCCCTAAAATAATTTTTTGGGTTCTTTTGTAGTTTCCTAGTAACTTATAATTAGTTGTAAAGATAAACTAGAGTATTGCACATATTTTCAATCTGAAAGTGTCTACTAAAAACCCACCAAAATGCTCCTAATTTTTCAAAATTTTCCGAGGGAGGACCCCCGGACCCCCCTCTGTTTGTAGGGGATATTCCATACCCCCCACGCACCCCCCGGAAGTCGGCGTCCCGTTTTGGCTGTTCCAAAATATGGTCACCTTAATAGAAAACACAAACCTGCCATACTACATTTTACTGTCTTCAGGCATCAAAAAGCATAATATTATGAACTATTCATAACGGATAAACATCAAGAATTCATGATGCATTAATCAGATACTGTTTACCAATGTCAAACCACTTTGCCGTCCAAAACATAAAAACAAAACAGTCAGCATGGGAAGTGACGGTAACGATTTATTTATCTGCGACCTTACAAATCACCGGAGGACGTTATAATTTACCCGAAATAACCTCCCATACTTCAAGAGGTAACCCGATATTTGGACCCGTCAAATTGTGCGCGAGAACCATCAATTCCGCAGGATCGCCCGGGGGCCAGTGATCCACATGCAGATCCAGTTCCGCCGGTGACCGGTCCGACTTGACCTTCGACCCCGGCGGGTTGCGTCAGCGGGTGGGCACCTGATAGCGCGATAACGCCGAGCCAAGGTCGCGGAGCGTGGCCCCGTCACGCCGCGCGCCGGGGGCTCGACAGCTAATACGCGACAAGGATTCGGCAGTGGGAATGGCTGAGGTTGCAGCAACTCCGTGGTCGATTACGGTTTTTACGGTCGCAAACAAACGTGATTACGGCTAAAAAGTTACGACGCGGACGTTATGTAAAATCAACGAACGTTAAAACGTGTTTATTTTAACAGGTCGTTAAAACAGACGACTAATATCGAACAAAAATCGTTCCGAGGTTTCCAGGTTCTAATAACTCCAAAGATATTACATACTTCAATCAAAAACGTATACAAAACAGTTGAAAAATGAATTAATGACGTGTCTTACTGTATGGATTGGGATTAATTGTTGAAAGTTCGATACGACACGAAGAATAAACGTAATGCCATGATTGATAAAGCCAATTTAATAAACTCATTAAGTGCCATCTAAATTCGAGCTAAAATTAGGCTTCGAAAGGAGTAGTCCAAGAGCCCACGACCGCCAGACCTTCGTTATTTTATAAAAGCTGAAACTTTCTCAACACAATGTCCCAACAAAGATGGCAACGTCCAGCAAATATGAAATTGGGATATTGGTTGTTTTGGTAACGAAATGGTAACAAAAACTTTAAAATGGTACCAAAGTTTCGTTAAAGTATAAAGCTTAATTTGTTACGTATTTTCTTTTGAGGAATGTTATAAATCACATCACCCATTGCCAGACACCTAGCGCGGTTTGAACCCCCAGCCAGACACACCTGAAGTTTAATCGTAGGTAATTAAACTTTCGTTATAGTATAAAAGCTAAATTTTATATATGTTACTTGGGGGACTATAAAAAGACGTTTCCTCAAAAGCCAGACAGTTTCGATGGTTTCCAACCCTTGCCAGACACGTTGAAAGTTTGACTTCTGTGAGGAACTGTTACTTTTACATACGTTAGATTTGGTTTCACTCTTATTTTAAAAGCATAATTTTATATATTTTACTTTTAGAATAACTATCTGAGTATATTCCCCCAAAACCAGCCATTTTCGATGGTTTTTACCTCTTGCCAGACATAATAAAAAAATGCCGTAATAAGAGTGCCGTGCGAAACTGTTACTTTTGAACTATGGAAAATTCGGTTACAGTCGTAGTGTAAAAGCTGAACTTCATACATGTTAATTGCTGACCTATAAAAAGATGTCTCATCAAAAACCAGACAGTTTTGATGGTTTTTACCTTCTGCCAAACACATTCACAGAATGTCGTTACATTTGCGGTGGGAGTAACCGTTACTTTTGGATTAAGGTAAATTTAGTTTCAGTCATAGTATAAAAACTGTTTTTTTTATAATTTCGTTCGGAAAGCTATCATAATTTGGTTGATCTAAAGCCAGACAGTTTTGATAGTTTTTCCCTTTTGCTAGAAAACTGTTTCATATTCTATTAGTCAACATTCATGTCACTTTACATCACTAAATTTAATCCGTACCACATTTCTTTTCTTAGTTTTTTGTACAAAAATAATCAAAAGCCCTACATTTCCCATGTTACTGCATTCAAAATCTCATTTAATCAATCATAAAATCAAATATAAAAATAAACAAACATACACTTCTTATGATAATTCAACACATGATTCAATATATGCAACATATTAACAATGATGACAAGTACAAAAAAACCAAATGGAAAACTTAACATGAATCAAAAGTAACGGTTACTCCCACCGCAAATGTAACGGCATTCTGTGAATGTGTCTGGCAGAAGGTAAAAACCATCAAAACTGTCTGTTTTTTGATGAGACATCATTTTATAGATCAGCAATTAACATGTATGAAGTTCAGCTTTTACACTACGACTGTAACCGAATTTTCCATAGTTCAAAAGTAACAGTTTCGCACGGCACTCTTATTACGGCATTTTTTTATTATGTCTGGCAAGAGGTAAAAACAATCGAAAATGGCTGGTTTTGGGGGAATATACTCAGATAGTTATTCTAAAAGTAAAATATATAAAATTATGCTTTTAAAATAAGAGTGAAACCAAATCTAACGTATGTAAAAGTAACAGTTCCTCACAGAAGTCAAACTTTCAACGGGTCTGGCAAGGGTTGGAAACCATCGAAACTGTCTGGCTTTTGAGGAAACGTCTTTTTATAGTCCCCCAAGTAACATATATAAAATTTAGCTTTTATACTATAACGAAAGTTTAATTACCTACGATTAAACTTCAGATGTGTCTGGCTGGGGGTTCAAACCGCGCTAGGTGTCTGGCAATGGGTGATGTGATTTATAACATTCCTCAAAAGAAAATACGTAACAAATTAAGCTTTATACTTTAACGAAACTTTGGTACCATTTTTAAGTTTTTGTTACCATTTCGTTACCAAAGCAACTAATATCCCAATTTCATATTTGCTGGACGTTGCCATCTTTGTTGGGACATTGTGTTGAGAAAATTTCAGCTTTTATAAAATAACGAAGGTCTGGCGGTCGTGGGCTCTTGCTCTAGAGAGATCATTCAAGTTTGACGAATAAGGTAAACCCAGTGATGCGAACTGTTGATCCCAAAATAAACTGAATTTGTTATTAAGCTACTTCATGTACCTCAGAAGAATATCGGAAATGAAGAAACCTTCTTATGACACTACAACGTTCTTACAAATCACGCTCGATTAAACCAATACCGGGCGATTAGCCGTCGACAAGTGTGGGGCCACTCAGTCGCGAAGTGGCCGGTTACTGCGGCGGATACTCGCCACTCGATAATGGCCGGCTGCGGGAATGCGGCTGTTAATGCAAACAGTCACTTGCCCGATCTAATCGGTTCCCTGTCCTACACGTCATATCGCTTACCGCCGAGGAAAATACCGGCCAGTTTCCGCGTAAACGTCGATTAATAAGTTTCGCAAATCCGATCGTGCGACCGAGACGAATCTGAGTAATGCTTGTATTGAAAGGGCGAAACAACGCTAATGTGATTGTTCACGCTGATCGGATAATTCAGCGAATATCCTGCGGCAACACATATATGTTAATAGATGTATTTGTGCAGTTTGCCGATAATTTTAATAAATTAAGGGGGGCATTAATTTAATGCCAGTTCGTTCCCTCAAGAATCATATTGAATTTATTTTAACCTTCAAGGGAAATGTTGCATTAGTTTCGAGATCGTTCGAGTGACATGTGATGCTGATAGCGAAGACAATAAATTATAAGAAGTGATTTTATCACAAGCAATAAATTATTGATGTATTTTCAATATGCAATTCAAGAATTACTGACTTAGTCAACTAACTTTACCATTGACTACTTTGTAAACGCTATTAAAAATTTCTCCACAAACTAAATTATTGTGCTGAACTCTGGCATGCGTGATGCGAGTTGACTCCTACAAGTGCGCGACACAAGAACAGTTTGATACTACCTTGCATGAAGAACAGAAACGATCTTCTTACCTGAAACAAAAGTCACAATGTTAGTCTTCGAGCATTATTATTATTTGTAATTTTAAAATAGTTTTGCAAATAATTATCGCCTATACTTACTATAAGTAGGATACCCTACAACCACTGTAATGCACTTAGATAGTGAAGGGTATCATGGGAAATATGCTTCTAATTTCATGTTATTCAATAATAACTGATTTTTATTTCACGGAGGCAATTCGCAGATCGTCGCTGACGGAAATTAACGCCGCACGAGCATATAGCTTTCGTGGAGTCTATTATATCAAACACTCACTCTTATCAAAAAGGCTCCTGATTTTCTGGTCGACATTTGTCTTGATACTGAACCGCCTAAATGAACAAGCGCCAACGCGGTGATTGGCGCAAGAGGCGAGTCACGGCGCAATCCGAGCTAAGCTACTTTCTACGCAAGGAGGTTGAAACGAGGAATGCGGTCGAGCCGAACATGCAGCGGTGTGGCAGGTCCAGAGTGCATGTTACCTCAGCTGCGACCGCCGCGCCGAGTCGTGGCATAATCGGGTTTGGGGCTCGGTGTGAGTTTTTAGATTAAAGTGCCATTTCAAGAACTATAAATGGCAAATCTAATAAAACCAAAGAGCTGGAGTGTTTTTTTTTTCGGCTAGAGCTCCCCGTATTTAGTATGCAGATCAAGAAATTTCTGCTTTACGTCGATGAAGGCCGAGAAGCCACATTGATCAGAATTTAATTAAAACTGCGAGGGTATTCAAGTTGTATTAAATCTATTCTTAAATAAACGTGACGTCTGTGATCCTTGTAATGGTTCATTCTGGATGCCAAAGAAATAGGCCTAAAGAAGAAACAGTGGAAATTCGTGTTCTGTAAACTAATGTTTCAGCCTGCCAGAATTCTTAAGCGCAGTGTAATTCCTACACAAGCTATAGCCAAGAGACCAGAGGCGCAGCGGATTGTGATTCCAAACCGTATGGAAGCAGTTTAGTAAGCAAGAAACTCCGCAGGAAGAAACTCCAATTAATTGGTAATACGTACAGACAAATTATACATTATATTATTATAAAATGTTATATTGTAGTGAGCTCGCGTTTCTGGGGCAGAAACTATGCAACCCAATTATTGCCCGACTCGATGCTACACGATTACATTATAATTCTGTAAAACCTGTATGGAGGCTAGACTAATCGAAAGAAAAAATGAATGATATATCCGTCATTGTCGAAGATGGCCCATCAAGAAGTTAGACTCATCTGAACTTGACACGATACTCATTTCTGAAGGCGAGATGTGCGCTCGAGGAGGGTACACAGCTAGGGTATTCCAGAAATAGGAGCTCTTTGATTTGGGTTTGAATCTTGAGATTTTTCAGTAAAACTATTGCAATTTTTATATCATTTTAAATATCATGATAAAAGAAGCATTTTGAGGATAAAAAACTCAATTAGCTCAATTCTCAAGCGGAGAACATCACTTATACAATTTTTTTATGATTCCAAATTTTAAATCCTTGTAACCTTAGTGAATGATAGCTTCACAAATTACTCCTATCACAAAAGGTCCACTACTCATTTATTTATATTTTATCATCATTTAAAAGGGATGACATGTAACATACCTCATCATTTTAAGGTTAATTACAAGGATTAAGAATTTGGAATCAGAAAAAGGTTGATCGGGGAACAGAAAATTCTGCGAATGTTTGTGAAGAAAATCACAAACGGACACCATTTGGAAACTAACTGATACATGGAGTTCTATTTTCATCTAACTATCCCCTCTATAAGGAATTTTTAAAGATATTATAATATCCGTGCCATTTTTCAGACGTCCGGCATTTTTCTCTCAGCATATTGGTCTAATTTTAATGTGCTAATAGCAGTTGTATTACTACAGCTTCAATTACTTTAAATAATGAACACTATATATACCAGGAATCGACTGATTTGAGTAAGTTTTATACCACTGGCTATGGATGTATTTAGTCTAATACTTTCAGTCAATGGTTTTACGTACAAAATAATCACGACCCAGGCAAATTTATCAGGCTCGACGGAGTGAATGCAGCTGTCGCGAGAGAGATGAGACTGGAGCCTGCCACGGGGCACGTACTGTAGAAGCAATCACGACAAACAATGTGCAAGGCCGGGCCCGGGGCCTGGGCATCTCGCCACTCGCTGCACCGACAACTCCTCCGGCTCTGTGGGCCACAACTATCTTCGACTACTCTCGTGGAGCGTGTTTAAAAATACATTGTGAATAAGAACTGAGATTCGTATTCCGTCATCTAAAATCAAACCGATAGATCTTAATTTTAATTTTTTGTATTGTTAATCATGCAAAGTAAGTGTCTTCAATATCATTTTTGGTGTATTACAAAAGGTAAACGAACTGTATGTACTCTTTTTCAGTGGATTGAGAATTTATTGTCGATTTTATACTACCGCACCAATTTCTTAACCCTAACTGGAAGCAGAAGGACGTGCACAAAAAAGGTTCAACATCAAGCTTCAGTAACTCTATTATTATATCTTTAATACTCTTGAGTTTTATAATATAACTCAGAGAGATACTAAGAATTAAAATTAATCCAATCGTTGAGTTAATTTATGAGCCTCCAATTATTAACCCTTTTAAGGCCGGCAATAGTGGTACTTGCGAAAAAGGCCAGTTTCCAAACTGTGGTACTTGCTAAAAAGGCCATAAGCTATTTATAAATGAATTATTTTCAATAAAAAATATATGTTTAAGCGTATTAGATGAAAAAACTGAATTTATCGTGTGCCCACAGGTTTTAAAATGCAATGCAACATTTAAACAAGAGAAGAAGTTTCTACAGTTTCCCCGGAGACGGTCTAGCTGGGAAACTTCCGCAAGTTTCTCTGATGGTTTCTCCCCGCGGCGCCGGCGGCTCCTGTACTTGTACAATGGACCGACGCTTTCTCGTATTACCTGTGATATTATATCGGAAATTACAACACACAATAGTCGTCCGATATTGTACAATTCACGAAACATCTGCTCTTAGGGCTAATCGCAATACTATTTGCATTGGTTATTAGATTTGGTTTCGACTTACAGCATGCTTCTTTGAGCCTGTTGAATGTTCAGATTTTCATTTAACTGTATACAGTTTTTCTAAAGCGCGGAATAATTTAATGATATCTAACTCAAAGTAATGGCGAGGTCACCTATGTAAAAGAAAGGAAAAAACGACAAGATTACTGTATGGGATGTAAACATTAAATATTCATGTAATAAAATAAAAATCTATTAAAATGAACTTTACATATACTGATACATTTAAACATTAATTGTAAAAATAAAGATTTAATGGAAAAATACCAAAATGTACAGTCCTTAGGTCATATTGATATTCACACTCATCTGTGGTAAAAGCTGAATAGTAAACTAAGTATTTACGTGCCTACGCATCCTATGTTTTGATTTCTTTTCGGGCCAAAAGAATGGCCGTGAAGCTTTTAACACGGTAATAATCAAATCTCCGAGTGTGAACCAGTGTTTCCGGCAAACGTCGTCCTTGTAAATCTCCCAGATTTGGTTCGCGGCAGTTTTTACGATGACATTGGATAGTTTCGTCGCGCCCACTAGACAGGTCGCTTCCGGCCGATCATCGTGGAAACTAGTTTATCCGGATCAAATTTTGACTGGGAGAAATTGCAGAAGCTAATTTACATAAGATTAATTATAACTGCCACGAGAGTAAACATAAAGAGGAAGAGGTGTGGTTTTATGTCTATATTGCAGTAACAGGGTTTGTAATAAGGTAGATCTGAAACGATGAAAATATCTCAATAAACAATTAGAGTAGAGTACGGGTTTTTAGTAAATAAAAACTAACTTAGCACTAACTTTAGCAACCCCCGATAGTTGCGACTTTTCGAGATCGGAAACTAAAAATCAAACTCGTTATATTACGTCGTAGGTTCCTAGGTTATCAGAATTGCCTATTGAATTAAATTAACATTTTTTTTATCATGTTAAGGGTTATTTTGGTTTATATTATCAATCTTTACCATTTCAATTATGAACATTCGTACTGTATTAACAAAGACCGAAATCTCTCGGGGTTAGTTCTCTGGATCTCTGGTTGGTTTTGAAAAGTACAGTTGCTAGATCAACGTTGCCACAAAATCGATAGCAGTGTACAAAAAACTAGTTACAATTCAATTGCTACGCGTCGAATTATGGTAAATTATATTGGTTGACGTTAACGATAAATAAAGACAAATCGAGAGGTAGGCTAGTAATTAATTGTTTCCTTAACTCAAATTGTTCAATCCACTGTGTGCGACCTCGTGATGAGTTAACATGACTAACCTCTAAAACAAATTACTTAAAATTTGAAAAAAATAATACAATTTTACCATTAGCATACAGTCTAAACGTTTCTTTAAAAGCTGAAAGGTCTCGATACTAGCATTTTAGTCTCAGTTTTATAAACAGCGAAGTAAAAGAAGTGCAACATCATGTTCTACACTGGTACCTCCAGGTTCACAGATAGCAGGGGACTACTGGAGCTCACGAAACCTAATCTAACGTGACCCAGCGGCGCGGAGGCCCGCTGGTAGCAAGGGCTCCGTCGCACCCGTGGGGTGTTGTATCTCTCTCCTTAATCTAAATTTGTTGGTCATGTTGTCACGGCACCGGATGCTGCCCGCGTTGGCGGCCCAGTTACCCGCGGAAATGTCGCAAGTCGGCGGGAGTCACGGCTGGCCGCCCTCCCTCGTCGCTCTCGTCACGCTCGCCCTGCTATTGATCTGCCGAGTGATGACTGGCTCATAAATCGCCCGCGATAATTCGAAACGGAAACCCCCGGTTGACGGACGAGGTGGCCGCTGGTCAGCTGCTGCAGAGGCAGAAAGAAGGCTTGTTGATCAACAATCTCGGTCAGCAACGTCTTGACTATCAACAACAGAGGGTACTGACCACCAGGTTCGATTGCGGAGATCAGCAAGCAGGGCCACGGCCCATTTAATAATCATCATAGGAGGTGGATTATTTACTGAAAGGCAAAGGCAGTATGATTTAGGACACTCTAGCTTCTTCCTGAGAATTTACAAAAAACAAACCCCTATCTTGTAGCTCAAAACAATTAATACAAAAATTTTGATAAGTAGGACGTTTCACATTTTTGTTGTATGGCCATTGCTAATAATAATTAGCCTAATTAGTCAGTCAGTAGTGAGTCTACTGAACATTTCGTTGCCCACAAGTTGTGAAGTTACACTCCGGTCAATCCAACACGTATATAATAACACGTATACAAGGGTCCGTGAGTGATCGCCCCCGGCTGCGGCGGCCTCGGATGTCTGATGGGCGGCAAAGGTCAGTTGCCCATCTCGACCTCGCGCGCCGGAAACTCGGCCTACCACCTCGCTCCAGGCGGCCCAGCGCGGCTGGGGTGGCGGCGTCTCGGGGCGGGGATTGAGAACAATACACTCATGAAACAACTGAAATAGCAAAGTTCACATTGTAAAGTAACGATGAAGTTATTATGTTTTCAAACAATTCTAAATGGACATGTGGACTATGCTTTAGAATACAAGCACCCTTTGGAAGGTTGATAAATAAACTTATTCCAAACAAACCAAGACATAGCTTAAGAAAAATTTATCACTGATGAATAACTCATTCATCACTTGAAATAATTAAATACAGATGGAGTAAACAAGTTTTTATTCAAAACATCATCAAAATATAGTTTTTTAACGTTTTGAGATAAATTTGCCAATTGAATCGAAATTCGGTAGAAAAACGACCATGTATCTCGGGCAACCAAACGACAACGGTTGCATTGTAGCTGACACACACAAGACGGCAGTTGGAATAACTGTGATGGTTTTTCTCACGGGCACGCTGTGTTAGCGATCACTATACGGGTTCTCTGCGTGAGACTGGTGCGCTTCCAGACATAGGCTCGCTCGATAGTAACAACAATAATAATAACTAGTAAACCCGTTGCTCGAAATCGAGCAATTGCTATGTATTGATTTCAAAATAAAAATAATTATGGTACAGTATTCTAGAACTATTTTATCAATTACATGTTGAACTTCCTATTTTTATAGGCCTACTGAAAATGTTTACAAAAGCTTTTTTAAACTATTTTTTTTGTGAATACTCAATCATCTTTAAGGAAATGTCAATGTTTCTTTAGTGTTTTCTACGAATATTATGAGCCCCTCAAAGGAGTTGGCTTGACCTGCCGCCACATATATAGTAGTCCATGAGAAAGTACTGGGGAGGGAAGGTAAATTCCAACTTTTGCCCTGACCCTTTTGCAATGACTGACCCTGAGCTTTTCCTAGTCATAGCGAGCGCTGGGATTACTGTAAAACTTACTGCAGTGAGCGTATTTGTATACTTGTGAAATGAGCAAGCAAAGGAGAGTGCTCTCCCTTTCTGTAAATAAGAATATAAGGGTGTAATTATATCTATGATGCAAAGACGCTGATGAAAAATAGGATACGGTGATCGTGTTGCGCGTTCCAGCCTGGTAAGTGTATTCAGAAAATCATAAGTCTTCGGATGGCAATGTACTTTACAAAATAAATTGTAGTGGTGGTCTGGTGGTCAACTATACTATAACTAATTTCTATCTGCTACTATCCAATCCAAGGTATACTGGGGTAAGCATCTATCCCAGATGTATTTCAAACTTATTTATAGGGAGAAGAAAGCGGTGTAAAAATGAACCAATCAACGTTACATACCTTAATTTGCAACCGATTAAAACTTATAATTATTAATACTGCGTTGATAGTTATAATTAATATGATTGATTATGATACAAATTTCTGTCCAACAAATTTATAGCGAAAATGAAAAAGCACGACTTCTCAAAACAAGTTGAATATAATAAAGTTTGACGATACAACACCTGCTTCGATATTTTATTTGCAAACATCACACGAAACATCATACATAATTTACGGCTAAGCTTACTTGATATAGGCCTAACGCATTTGAATGGCTGAATGGTGACGTTGTCCACGCCTACGTCTCGGTTTGAATTGATCGACCGGCGATGCGACTGTGAATCAATTGAGTCTAAACGCAATTACACTTCCTCCCCCTGACCCTGAGTGTAGCCAATTAATTGTCTCCGACCAAGTTCTGCTACCCAACAAAGCATCACAGTTTGTAGCCGAAAATACAATTTAACAGTTAAGAAACTTACTTATAAATGGGTGTCATAAAATACCACAAAATAGACAACTATCTTTTCCTGTCAGGCAATAAATTTTATCATGAAAAAATTGGTAAGAGCTGCTGTTGAACGAGGTAAGGTAACATGGTACTTTATATGGGTTAGGAAATGATGGGGCAACGGTAGTCAGTTATGAGTTGGTGTCTGTAATCGCTCGACGCAATGAGTTTCCTGGCCATTTGTGAAAACATATGATCCTGTAAAAGTATCTTTTTAATAAAGTTGATCATCGTTCAGGAAATTGTATATACATGTTTTCTTTTTACATCGTACTATTATAAATCCACGCATGAGTCGACAATTTGTTCATTAAGTGGAAACTATTACAGATTAATTTTCACATGTTGGTATTGTGTACGCCATTCAGTAAACAATTAAGCAATTGACTGGATAACGAGTAGATAAAGCAGTGCTCACCTAATAACCTGAGGATCGCCGGCTCGAATCCTGAATTCAGTTGTCATTTGTCATTGGGCTATGGATTAATGGTGCTATCTAATAAAGGTCGCCATCATATGTTAACAAGACCCGGTTTGGACCATTTTCCATCAAAACGTAAAAAATGCCACTGGCTTTGAAACACAAAATAAAAACGTATTTGTTATTTTATTTGCTAAGCATATGCCAGGAGTTTTTTACAAATTTAACAGTGAACAGACGAACACCCTATTCGAAGAAAATACGATAACGTATCGAAAAAGTCACATCGTACAGCGACTGTGGTTCACCAATTCTACAAAAAATGCCGTAACCTCCAGACTATTTATTACAACCATATTGAATTCAATGAACAGATTCTATCTCTTGATTCGCCAAGATTATGAATGAAACCCACATCGGGCGTTCAGGAATCAAGGCCTGGATAACAGTTAATCCATTATGAATATTCATTCATCTCAACCTTCATAACGCGGTTAACACTGACGTTTTTATTTGCATAATCGCTCTGTTCACCAGTAATGGATTTAATGGTTGCGTTCACAAGGTCGCCATTTGAATCTGAACAGCTGTTTTAACAATGGAACGGGGACCGCCGCACAGAAAGGAAAAACGCGGTGAACATGGCTTAAACACAAAAAACTGTTTTGGTTACTGTTTGAATTTGGCATGGATTAGGTTTGGGAAACTCAAAAAAAATAATAAAAAATTACAGGTAAGGCCGATAATGCATGAGAAATCTTGATAATCTCGTTTTATTTGGCGCTTTGTCTCAGTGCGAGACGCTCGCTGTACGGTAAAAGTATACGTACAGTTCTTTTTTTTAATATTTTGAATAAATTTATCTGCACTTATATTTTAAAATGAGATGGAACCAGTAGCCTCACGTAAGTGTTTAAAACCATTAACGGCATACACTTGTTCAGTTTTAAAAATAAGCCGAATAAAATCAACTTAATTTCACCGAATTTACCACAAATATATATCTTAAGTTATGGAAACATGTAAAGTTTTAATTGTGAATTTACGTTTATTAGGCCTAAGCGAAGTTTTTTATGTTACAACAAAGTTTAAAATCCAATTAAAGTGATTAAGTGAAAAACTCCCGGCCGAATCTGCCCCTCGATTTTTGACAATTTTTTTTAATTTGGGACGTTACTCCGTAAAATTACTTTACTTTTTGAACTCTCAATGAACAAAGTGATTTAATGATAAAGTTATCAAGAGGCAAAACAGATGCAAAATTTAATTTCTTTTCCAAAAATATATAGTTTTAGAAGAATAAGAGAGCTAACAACTGAGAAAACTTTAGTTTTCAATAGTTGCTACAAGGTAAAATATTAAAAATGCCGTAACATTGCTTCATAAATGAAGTAAATTTAGAATGGATGGATTATTTTAGCTACTCAAAACACTTTTGAAAATTAAATTAAATTCTGTATTTTTTGTCCTATGCCTATGAGGACGTTCTATAGTTAATGGTACTATTTTAAGTTTTTGGGATACTAAGATACTATTAGGATACTTCTTTTAAGATCTGAAAACTAAAAATGGCAGCCATTTTGAATTAGTACACAGTATAAACTTGAGAGTCCTTATACAGAGTGTCCTTTAAAAACGTTTCAGGATTTCGGGAGGAGATTCCTAACATCTAAACTAAGAAAAAAGTTGATATGAAGGTATGTCCTAATAATGCTGCCTTTTTGGCTAAAAAAGACCATAACTCAGCTGTTTATTGACCGATTTTCATAATTTTGGTGTCATTAGATTGGAAATTAAATTTACCTAAAATTTTTATCCTTTATAATTTTTTGTAAAACGTACAGTTTTTTGGTATTTTAATTAAAAAGTTTTAAGCGGCCGTCATTTTGAAATTAACCGTTTGATCATATTGATTATTTTTTCATAAACTGACCTTGACTAGTTATAGGTACATACCGAGTTTTGAAAACATCAATTGAAAAACTTCAGAGATAATGTGAAAAATACAAAATGGCGGATATCTGGGTAAATATGCATTTTAGTTCATACCTTCATATCGACTTTTTTTTCTTAGTTTCGATGTAAGGAATCACCTCCCGAAATCCTGAAACGTTTTTAATGGACACCCTGTATACCAAAATTGGTCCTAACAGTATCCAAACCACCACCAAATATGTAGTTTGTACCTCAAGTGGATTGAAAGTTACATCTTAAAAAGGTATAAAATTATGTTAAAACATTCCAGCAGACCGACACACGGTAAATGAAGCTAGGTAGGGCTGTGTCCATCGGAACGTTTTTGCTCATTACATTATGACCAAAAATAGCTTCTTCCCTACAGGGTAAATTCACTAAAACCAGGATACGAAGTCTTCATGCTTACACACGGATCAACCCGTATCTTATAAAATGTTATCTAAGATTATGTTAAAGTACTTGTTTCGGGTCTTCCAAAATAAGGAATTTTATATATTATAATCCGAGTTTACAGCTTTAAATTAGCCTTATTCAAGTATTCAGTAACAATTAAGAGTCATTAATTACCACTTATGTAGCGTTAAATAATTGATGCCAGGTTTTCGGTGTTGCCCCAATGTGCGTCGAAGGCGGCCGATCAGGCACGAACTAGGAGATGAACTAATCTCTAAATTAACATTTATAAAATAGCCATTCGCCGTAAAAACAAATTATTCTACGCTCATAACGGCAAAGGAATGAAATTTTCAAACTGACCCGCTTTTTGTATCGCATCTTAAATACGTTTGAAAAGTTTTTACCTAAGCAAATAACATAACTCTCTATGAAATGCCTTCATTAATAAAATAGGCATTGTTATTGGTCCATTTCAAAGTCGAGTAAAATAGGCAGTAACTTTTAACACTTCAATATCCTTCGCATTCCAAGTACATTTACGAAATAAAGGTTTTAAATTGATAATGCGTTTTAAAACTTGATTTTTTTAGGTTAATATTCAACCAGTATTTGTATTTAAAAACTCTACTAAACGTTGAAACATTCATCAATTTGTTGAAATATGCATCAATGTATATTCACTGTCAATCTTTACATTAATGGACAAGCATTTTTAAATACGATTTTTGTGGTCCCTTTTTTCAGCCTCTGTGCGCAACGTAGCGAAAATCTGGGCATACCGATAAAATTTGTATATTACTGTTGTAGATGTGCACAAATCCATTGAAATTTATATAAGTCTTTTAAACATGGAAAAATTTTAATTTTAAATTTCCAAAAAAATAACAATGGTTGCTATTTTGGTGATTAAATAACAACAAAATGTAAACAAATGCCATCATATGTAGCTAATATCACATGCTATACTTTTTGGAAAAGATAATAAAAAATGTACAAACACATGTTTGGGAGTGCAAAAAGTGGGTAAAAATATACGTTTTTCTGTCATCTGATGAAATATAAAACAAAAACAAACGAAAGATCAGTTCTTAGGTATGCACATCATGATCAACTATTTTATTTTAATGTTCGGAATATTCAATATTTGACCAAATTTCATGCATGTGATTCTTATGTCTATATTTTGTCGTCATGATCCTTTAATTTCGATAAATGTTACTTTACGAACATTAGTTGGTGATCAAAATAAAGCAAACATTTTGTATATTGTACACGAAATATCACTGTTATGTTAACCACTATCTAAAACAAAGAAAATGATTTGTAGCAAGTTCATCAGATTTTGTTGGCGTCTCCTTAGCAAAACGTCTACAAGATATTCGTCAACGAAAAATATTTAATTTTCAAAACACCATTTTAACATCATCGGACCCAACGTTAGTTACTATTAGCTGACGACGCTATGCGAATTTATTCGCCCTCTGCCAATTGAGCCAGTTGTATTGCGAGCACGGCATTTTGATGAAGACTTATTATACCCTGCAAAGCAGTCCTCGACCGCCGACTTTTAGCGCGAGGTTGTCATTAATTATGCTCAACAGTTTGTAATCCTTCCCCGCAATTTACTCATGACCGTGAAGTAATTGAATAAAACAACAGGATTGGGGTTGGTGTAATTTTGTTAGCTTGTTTGAAATTCTTGTTATGCCAATGATAAACACTGAAATTCAATTTAGAAATTAAAAAAAACATAATGAACTAGAGGTCAAAATAAAAAATTAAAAAGGCAAAATGTACTAGCGAAGGAATGTTAGGATCAATTTACAATAATGAACATGTATTTAAGATTTTAAAATTAAAAATGATTTTGTTTGGTTGCAATCATTGATATGAGCCGGTTATTTTGAAAAGTACCATAATTTATACGTGCCTTTAGATATGAAAAGTTTCCTACCCCAAAGTCCCTTTCCCATTCGCATTCCAGATGGCAAGCACGAAAGGGCGCAGATCTGACCCTAATAATATCAAGTGGATTATTGTTTACTGTCGGCTACTATGCCAATAGCAAGCCTAATCACAAAGTAGGTTATAATTTTCAATAAATTTCCATGCAGGGGTTTGACCCGCACTCCCTTCCAATGGGGACGGCCCCCCTTTCGGTTTAGGTATCACACCCCCCTTTTGACAAAGGTCTATCTACGTCACTGTTTTGGTCAGCTAAAAAACTGACCAATTAAATTTTGTAGTGAACAGTCAGAACTCTCGAGTTCAACTCAAAATTCGGGATAAAGTAGACTTTTTTGCTTGAAACTGAATTTTAACGGCTAAAACTAACCATGTTGCTCAACATTTCAAAAATGTCCGGGGGAGACCCCTGGACATCCCATGGTATTGAGAAATTTTCAAAACCCCCCAAACCTCCGGTCACATAAAACCGCCCTCTTCCCGAAACCCTGGCTTGTCCCTTGTCCCTACACGCGACGACCAACTACTTCGCCAGTAGTCGCCAGTTCAGTAGCCCCGGCCTCGGCCGGGCGGAAGCCTTATCTTTGTTCCCATCTGCTTTCTTTCCCATGGCCACACACAATACAGTCCCACACGATAACGTTCCCGTCCCTTCTCTTCCCGTGCGGACGGCCACCTTTCCCCGACACGGACCGTACATTTTCCTCAGAATTCCGGTACATGTTGCGTAATGGAAACGAAAGTTTATCTAAAAATACACTTAACAAAATGCGCCATTAGTTAATGTACAAGGGGCTTGCATTCCTGTTACCTTCCACTGCACACGGTTGATTTTCGTCACATGCCAGTTTTAGTGGACACAACTCACTACCCGGATGAACTGTACAAGATTGAAATACCCCCGTTGCAACAGACCTACTTACTCAGCGAATTTCAAATGCAAAATATATTTTTCGTCCAGCGAGATGTGATATGGTTTTTGTAATCTCCATAACAATAACGTGGGGAATAAGTATGCGACGTTTATGTTAAAACTGGGTGGTTTATTTAATTCAGTATTTAGTAGATATTAACTAGAAGAAGCCATATACCAAGTTTTATCAAGATATGTTTTTTTTAGAAATAACGAAGATATAGATTTTTTCATTTCCCCTATTGATAACACGGTTTCCCCTATGAGTATGCAGGTTTGCTGCCACGAAAATTGAAATATCGGGGATTTTAGACTAAAATACATTAGATCACATCCATGGTGTATTCTTTACACCATGGATCGCATCTAGATGAAGCCACAAACCAAGATTTACTAAGATATGTTGAGAAATAAGTAAGATATATAGAATTTTATTTATTTCCCATAAGGTTAATGTAATGGACCCATAAGGTTAATGTGTTTACCACTTGCAATATCTCGGTAACCAATGGACACAGAGCAATAATCCAAAACACTAAATTGTTTGTTTTACGAGCGGAACTCAATGGTGTGAATCAAAATTGGATTATTTTTATTTTTTCTATATAAAAACCCCATTTTTGGAGTTTCACCCTCCTTTACCACCCCTTCTAATGGTCTGATGGGGCTGGTTTACGGACCATTTGTTCGGCCACTGTCGGACTAACAGACATGTATATATATATATATATATATATATATATATATATATATATATATATTAGCAGCCTACGTCATTTCGGGACTTGAAAAACTACATAGGTTGGTAGGCTTTAGTTTCAGGTTGATTATTTATGGGGTTTCACAGCATAAAACGCCTTTCAATGAGGAAGTGCGTGTATTGATGACGATTCGCGTCTTTGGAATAAAATTCCCAGTGGCTGAACTACCCATCAGGCAAACCTTCAAAATTAACCTATTACTTAAGACTTCAAACCTTAACGTGGAGAAGAAATTCCATGCATCTACTTTATAAGTGTCGTAATGTATACGTTGTATAATTTGCAATTTTGATAGTATAACTATTTTCATTGTGTATAATCTGAGGGTTAGTTTACATGGATCTTTGTTGCTTAGCGCAGTTTCATACCTCTGTTATGTATTATTTTTCCAATGTAATGAATCTGTATGTTATTTAAACGCAACATCGACGCATCAGCCTCTTGCATTCATTTTTATTAGAGTATAAGGAGATGCACAAACCTCTGATCTACATAAACTAATCTCAAAGTAAAATTGATAAAATGGTCATCCTCCCTTAAGAAAACAATTATTCAACACTCATAACGGCCGAGAAATTACATTTCCATAGTGACCTGGTTTTTATGTTTTGTATATTAGGAGCACGATTTGAAAAATTACCTAAGCAAATATCATAACTTTCTAAAAAATACTGACATTAAGTATGTGCATTAATTATTATTTAATTGGGAAAAGGTAATTTGTTAAGGTTTATCAAAATAAAGTATAGGCCCTAAGTATTTCTATTAGGGAGTTTTTGTCATCTATGATAAAGCAACACGGTAAATATAAAACGGTATTTTTTAACATTTTGCTAGATATAGAAAAACAGCTGATTTCATTTGTACTGGTTTCCTGTAGGTGGCAAAGACTCCCTATTTTGAATCCTATGTTGCTTTATGGGACTCTTAAAATCAGTTCCGTATTACAGATGTACAAAGTGGACAATGATCTTACTATATTTATCCATCCTTAGAGTGTACTTAATAAAATACATTATATATTAATTATATTAAATTTAAAATAAAAGAAATTAAACATTTTTATGTGAAAAAATGTACTATTTGACCATTTGAATGTACTGTTTTTTAACTAGGCATTACAAATAGTAATGTAAATAAGTATAAATTTAAGCCAACTTAATTCATTATATGAAATAGCCCTAATTAAGTTCACCTTCTTCCAGAAATTCATTTAGACAGAGCCTCAAATCAAGTAAAATCAACTTAAATCCTGAAGTGAGCATAATAACAATTTTCTTCTTAAGAATAACAGGGGAAATGCGCTAAACACAGGTTTGCTGACATGGAAGTGTGAAATTTGGATATTTTTTCAATAATCCAGTAAATATCACTCAATTGAAGCCATACAGAATAGAATATACCAAGTTTCACAAAGATATGTTGAGAAATTAATGATATTTAGAATTTATTTATTTCCCATATAACATCTTTGCGACATCATACGTGTTTACCACTAGTGACATCTCGGAAACCAATGGACATAGAGCAACAATTCAAAATACTCAATTAAACTTATTTGTTTTTGAAGCTGAATTCAATGGTCCAAACAAGAGTAATTTTATACTTTTTATTTTTCTATATAAAAAATTCCAAAAACCCATTTTTGGAGGGGCTTACCCGGCCCCCTTCCGATCAGAATGGTTTTTAAACTCGTCTGAATAATTACTGGGCCAAACGAATGATTACTGGGCCTACCGTACCTTAAATGTCTGTCCTAAATTTCATTCAGATCGGACCATTTTTATGTGACTTATCGTGGTTAAAGTCAGACAGACACTCACACGCACACGCCCACAACCACACACACAAATATATACACAGTACACTCCCAATTAACCGAGGTCATTGGGACCGAGGCTGCTTCGGATACCAAAAATCTCGGATAATACGGAGGCTACACTTAGATTTTGAGGTTTGAGTGTGACGGGATTACAATAGGCCCAGTGGGTGCCATGGGCGGATCTAGGGGGGGGGGGGGCTGTGGGATAAGGCACAATTTAGTAAGGATGTAGGTACGGTAAAGATGGTCGGGTCCCGAAATTTCGGGAAAATTAAATTCCCGATTTCCGAGTGGGATTTTGATTTACTTCGGGAAATTTTCGAGGCGCGATCGTTTTAGCGGTCGCAACTAAACAGCGGGTGTAGCTTCGCAAGGGTAAAGCGACAACACGACTGTGCAATAAAACTGACAAGGGCTATCGGTTTACCTGGTTTGCAGGGTTACGACTACACGACTGTGGTGCAGCTGCGAGGGGGCACCGTCGTGTAGTCCGGTGCACCGAAACTGGGCTCCAAAACTTAATCCGCAAAAGGGTCCACTAATCCCCGCACCGAAACTGGGCTTCTAGCCTTGCCTAGGTACCTGACCGTGCGTGCGGCGTAATGACTCTGGAATGTCACCTGAATTCAGCGAACAGGCAGGCCCTGCCAACTCTGCCAACCCCCGCCCCCGCAGTCACTTGTAAAACTTGAGAGCAGTTACATCGCGATAACAAGCAGTAACAAGTGATCTCCAATTATGTATAGTTTTTAAGTTAATAGTGTTGTTTAATATGTTTAAAGTAACAAGTCAAAGAGAGAAGGAGAACACTGTTAAGGACAAATTTGTTTATCGCTCGTTGGGTACATTGAAAAGTGGTGAAGAGCGGTGGCGCTGCTGTAATTAAGTAAATGTACGACGAGACTGTACACCCTAACATTTATATATTTTTGAAACCTTAAAATCAGTGCAAATTGACTCCTACGTGAGACTAAACAGTGCGTCCAATTCTGAAGTGCTGAAAAGTCGGAAGAAAACATGTTTGCGTCAGGACTTTATCAAGAATAAAATTATTCAGCTGAAGAATAGCCACATTGATTGACCTTAAATCATTCACAATGTGTGTTGGATCTAAATCGTCACCAAATGTTTGATGAAAATAAATGCATGATGTTTCTATTGTGTTAATGTTTTCTTTCTCCTTTGGCGATTCACCCGCGGGAGTTCTAGGGAGTGCCGGAGCCCAGTTTCGGTGCACCTCTGAGGGGCCTGGGAGGCTTGGAGCCCAGATTCGGCGTATACCTGATTTTTGGAGCCCAGTTTCGGTGCGCCAGTGTAGTCGTAGTCTGCACGGCTTGATTGGGGTAAACCTTGATCAGGGTTTGACAGCCAGTGGTGATAATATTCATACTCTATTAGAAATGAACATAGAATGATAAATAGAACATTGACAATTTAAAGGGAATGACTCTGTTAAAAGTTTTTTTATTAACAATTAATATGGAATGACTTTGTTTAAAATTATCATTGAACTTTGTACAAACTACAGCATACGTAAAATAGTTTGAAAAGCATTAATATGCAACGAATAGTAATTGATATTTTTAATAAATGTTTTGTTTGAACAAAAAGAATAAGTTTAAATACTTTACTATATCAATTGGTAATCTAGTTTGATAGTATGTATATAAATAGGCCTACTGTATATATCACGGTTTATTTCATTACGTACAATAGTAATGTGCAGTGATTTCTTTGTTTTCAGTGTAATCAAATAAAGGTAAAAATGTTGAGAAAAGTATTATATACGGCTAATTTCTTAGCTAGTATAAAAATCCGCTGTGGTAACGTAAATACAATCATAAAATGACAATTTACACTTATGATGGCTTGAACAATTATGTGAAGTGATTTTAAAGGAGTAAATATTTTCTAACTAGAAACTCAGTTTTGGCATGGATAACGTTTTCTTCAAGACAGCCTCGCAGGTAGCCGCGGGGGGATTAGCGGCTGGGGGCTCGGTGCAGACTACGACTATACGACTGAGCCGCTAATTAGATTCGGCACCGTCGTGCTGTCGTAGCCCTGCAGATTTGTTTATTAGCCCACAGTGGGGTCACGTCGCATTCAGTCGTTTAGTCATACAACCCTTCGCAAGACTCGCGATCGGCCGCGGAAAACCATCACGCGTATTTTCCGATCGCGAATAAACGGTAATGAATCCAGTTTTGCGAAACTCACGATCGTCCGTAAAAAACTATCGTGCGTATTTGCCAATCGTAATTAAACGGCAAATAAATGCGGCCTTGCAAATCTCGTGATCGGCCGTGAAAACCATCGCGCGTATTTACCTGTCGCGGATGAACGGCAAAAATAGATTTACGCTGTTCGCGAGCGGCCGCAAAATATGCTAGCGCGTATCTGTCGATCGCGGATTAACGGCCGATGTAGCTTTACGAAACTCGCGATCGGCCATGAAAAACGATCTCGCGTATTTGCCGATTGCGAATAAACGGAAAAAATAGCTTCATGAAATTCGCGAACGGCCGCGTATTTGACGATTGCGGATTAACGGCCGATGTTGCTTTACGAAACTCGCAATTGTCGTGAAAAATGATTGCGCGTATTTACCGATCGCTGATAAACGGCAAATGTGGGTTTGCTTACTCGCAATTGGGTTTAAAAATGAATCTTAGGTATTCACTGATAGCGGTTAATGGACGGATATAAGGTGTGACAGTGATGATTGTTCATATTGTCGGCCACATTAGTCTGCTACAAATTGTGGTTTTGCCCATTGATTCAATTTTATAAACTAATTCAGATGTCTTTGAATCCCAGCAGAAAGTATGATTATTTTTCATAAATGAGTAAAAAAATTTAGACAGTTGACAAAAGTAAAGACTTTAAGACTTTAAAATAAATTTCTAATAAATAGTAATTAATATTTTATGTAACTTAAGAAATATTAAGTTTGGGAATTGTGAACTTAAAATTTATAATTATTAGCTTGGAAAAACTAGTCTTTATGGTTGTCAACTTGAAACTAAATTGATTTTTTATTATTTACCGTAGTTTAAAGTGCTGGAAAAAATATGAGGTTCATAGAGTAACTTCCTAAAACAAAAACTCCAAAGCCCAAAGTTTATAAAAACACAATAACATGTTTACTGATTATACATGACAGTATATTGTCACCATGCAATAACCACTCCAGTAGTTTTGGCTTTGTGGATACCAAACAATAAAACTAAAAGGAAAAACTTAATAACTTTTGTGTTTCTATTAAACGTAAAAAAATTTATATTATGTGTATTTATTTTGTATTTTTTATATATTATCTCTGTTTTTAATGTATTCAAATTAGAAAGAATAAAAATCCAAATTCAATAAAAAATAATAATCAATAAATTATTTACCAATAAATAAGGCTAAACAATAAATTTATAACAATAACAATAACTATAAGGCTAAACAATAATAAATTTATAAGGCTAAACAATAACAATAAGGCTAAACAATAAATTTATTTACCATTTATATATAATTCCATTAGCTTTCTACAATATTTTCAGGTGATTCTCAGGGTTTTAAATGATTCTCAGGGTTTTAAATAGTATAAAAATAGACATTTTCAAGCATTTAAAATATAAATGCTTAGGTCCCCAGACCCCCTGGATTGGTCTCCAGCCCCCCCCCCCCTTACAACCCCGCCCATGGTGGGTGCAATGCTAGTAGTAAAATGTTTGTTTTACCAAAACCAGTTACAAAATACACTTTGTCAAGGATAGTCGTCATTAATCATATAACCGTAGATGAAATAACATACCGTAATTTCATGATGAAATAGCATAAATAAATAACGCTTTAGGTTATTTTATCTATGATATAACTTAACGTCTGATTATATTCGTGTAAAAACGTTTGTTTTTATGGTGAGAGTTCACTGCCAGCATGCAAGTGTTAATCTATGCTAATATGAACGTGGTGGTGTAGGTCTACTGGTGCGATACTTTGAATGTTTATTTTAACGTGAATAAATAAATAGGTAAATAAATTAAAAATTACTGATAATTTTATATTTTGATTTGACAAAATACCTGTTAGGCTAATTAAAGTTAGCCTATTATTAATGTTCCAACCGCAAATGAAAATTCCCTATATATTTTAGCTTAGAACGACCTTGGATAACCTGGGGTCTCGGATAACCGGGGCTCGGATAATCGGGAGTATACCTACTGTACGTATTAGCCTATATTTATTTATTTATGAAAATGAATGAAGAGGCTTAAAAGTGTTTTTGGCATCTGGGGACTTCAAAACAGAAGTTATCATGGTCACAGGCTTAGGTCTTACCATGAGACCAACAGTTCTGCCCTATAGGGGAAATTCACTAAAAGACTTCTGTTAAACTGGACCAAATAGGTTTAGCCCAATTTCCAAATGCAGTTGTTTAGGTCGCCTAATTTCACTCATTTGTGAATAGCCTATGTAGGCTAAAAATAAGTTAGCTAGTAATTTAGAGCAAGGATTGAATTGGGTAAGAAAGTGGTGGACTGGTGAATGTGGCACCATCTCATTAGCGGCGGTGGGATTAAGCTAGGCAGGAATACTCATTCCTCTATCAACAAGTTCATACTTAAAAAAGGGTCGCTACGAGTTAGGCACATTCACACACTCACCGGTAAGTCACCGGCTATCATAGAGTACAGGTAAATCCACCGCATCTTGGCAATCAACCACGTCCGGTATCTAACCGAGCTCACCTTGAAAAATTTTCAGTGGTCAACAATAATCAGCAGGTTGATAAATCCATCAGCCTACTATTAGAACATAACTCACCGGTGAGTGCAGCTGAACATACCCATTGTCTATGACAGAGAGCGACGGTTATACTTCCGCAGAAGGGTTACACCTAATTGAGGAAGTTAGTGGGAACGTGTAATGTCAGGAGAAGAACTATAGACTTATAATTAACAAAATACAAAATAAATTTGCCTGAAACCTTACTTAACCATTTTAAAGGCAAAGGGTCTTACCCTTTAAAATTATTAACTTTTTTATAGATCACAATCCACATAATCAGCTAAGCTATGTTGAGATGAAACTAGGTGGTTGGTATTTCAGTTATAGTTTTATTAGCTAAGTTTAGTTTAAATTAGTCATTACTTATTTAATTAAGAGTTAAATTCATACAAGAAAAATTCAAATTTAACTAACCCTTAACCTATTTTTATAAATGTTCTATAGGTTGGTAACAGTGTATATTTATAATGAAGTTTCTAGGATGATGCATTAGGATGATATTGGCAAAAAGCATTTTGTCTACACTTTGATTCAGAATTTCAGTTAGTAGGCTAAACGAAATTTTTGACACATAATTTTAACACTTTTATGGTCTTTTAGGTCGTAAGAACTATTAAAATATTTTTTAAAAAATGAAAGTGACATACTAATAGCAAATGGGGTAACCCTTCTGCAGAAGTTGCACCAGAGCGACTGTAAACATTAATAGGCCTAAATGGAGCTTACAGAACTGCAGCCGTCAGATATCTGCCAGCTAGTCAACTACCTATGACCAAATTAAGTTTTACCAAAATATGGTCGAAACGTTAATTAAAACATAACCACCAAAATTATACATATTTATAAAAAAATTTTACCTTCCAATATTGACCTTTTCTGATATTTCTTACTGATAGCTAAACTAATGAATTTTTTACCAAATCTAGGCCCTCACACAAAAATATTTCTACAAAACCTGGGGACCCTGCTGGCACGTCATTTAAAAGAAAGACGTTTTATACTAACTTTACTGCTAATAAACTTAGAATCCTACCTTGCAAATGGTGTGTCTTCAACATCATAGACGTTTGTGATGGGTTCATTTTTTATTATAGTGGAGAGAAGATCTTCACTCACTTTTAGAAGTCCTTTTTGTTTATCGTTCAGTCCAATCCCTTCTCTAAACACCGATTTAGACATTTCTTCTACAGTCTAGATGGTATATAAGAGAGAATTTAGGACTTATTCTAGATCTGGAAGCACCAAACAAGTAGGTTACCACCCAGCAAAACTAGGTTTTAAGATTAACTCGTGAATCTAGGTTAGGTTTATGTCAAATGTAAAAACCATAACAATATTGCACTAAATAAGATTTTAACAAGATATATGATGTTGAACAAAGGAAACGGACACTATTCATAAATTAATAAAACGTAATCATGCCCTTTCAAAAAGCACCACCTGTTGAATGTTCAGGTCCGTTAAAACTTTCAAAGAGCGCCAGCCAACTCACAAGAACTCCGATAACTTAAATTTCATCGTGTAATCGAACTATTCGAGCAAAAACACTTTAAACCAAATAAATAGTGTTACAATATCGCTCAAAAATTTCGCTATCACAATTATCACGAACTCTGTTGACGTTCAAGAAGTGAAACAATTTCTATCGCTCCACTACACGAACAGCAACAAAACAAAACAGTCTGAGTCTGTCTTGTCTACTTGTCGTCGTCAACAGACAGTTGGAATAGCGCTCTCTGATTGGCTACTCCAAAGAGAAATCACAGAGAAGCAACCGATACCTGGCGGAGAAAGCTACAACTAAATGGATCTTGCTGCCACTGCTCTCTAGTAGGAATCGGATTAACTTATTACCACCATTGACTTTACACAAGTATCTGAAGTATTTGTTAGGTACCACGTTGTGAATAATTTTTTTTATGGAAATATTTTTTGTCTAAACCTCTTTGTTTGTATGGATTGAATTTAAAGTGTTAAAACTACAAATTTTAAGGCAGGTTAAGGTAATATAAAATTATGTAATGTTAAGGTAAATGTTCCATACGGTAACCTAATGGATTTTGACGAAAACTGTCTTAATGTGTTCCTTTCACTATTTTATATCGATGATTTTATTACAGAATCAATACAAATGTTTCCGCGGAATCGGCGGGAAAAGTGGGAAAATCAGGAAAAATTGGGAAAATGGGAGGAAAACTTTTTCTTCAAATATTGCATTGTGGGTACTCAAATTGTGCAGCTTTTCGTCCTGAACACGAATATGAAGTTTGTTTTGAGATTGAACCATTTTGAAACGAGATATCCTTAAAAAACGTAAAATAATAAACAAAGAAATAACTTGCACATCAAAACGTGTAAACAGGATTCAGACAGACAGACACACACGGAGTGGGGAGCTATTGGGAGACTAGTGGGGACTAGTTGGGTGGGGAACTATTTAAACATTACTCTCTAAAAATAATTTTTTTTTCAAATTGTGGAAAATTTCCCATCGTGGGAAAATTTCCCAATTTATCAATTTAACTTGGGGACCTCAGCAATCATATTAATATTTATATTAATTGACAGCTTTTTATGTGTACTTTCTGTATATGAAGTGAGTTTATTGTTAAAACACATTTTTACCTGCAAAAATCACGATTTGGTTAAAAATTTAACATGGGCTTATATGGGAAATAGAATTTTCATTTTTTTAGCGTCTGTAAGCACGATAACTCTCGTAAATATCCTTCGATCGTAGCAAAATTTGGTACAGACATGTAAAACTAGATTCTCTTGGACGAAAAAATTTGCATTTTTTTTCATGTGTTTTTAGTATCAGGGCAGCAGGATGTTGGCTTAGCCAATTTCCTATTCACTCTCTACTGAGGTTTTCAGCGAGTCGCTTTGAGTAATTTCTAAGTTTATCAATGTAACTAATAGAATTTTGGTTTTTAAACAATTTTATGTTAATGTAATTTAAAAAATAAACATTCTTGCCTACTTCATTATATGAAATCTTTATGTTTTTTCATCTAAGTCATTTGCCAATTTTTACTTTCTCCCCCCTATACATAGTATATGGAGAAAGTATTGTTTTTGTCAAAATTTTCGAATTTGAGTTGTTAGTGGATATATTCGTTTTAGTGCTCCCTGAATCCAAAAAAGTGGTTTTTGGCGTGGTGTCTGTCAGTCTGTGTGTGTGTGTGTGTGTGTGTGTGTGTGTGTGTGTGTGTGTGTGTGTGTGTGTGGATAAATGTGTGGATGTAAACAAAGCTAGAGACGACACCAGTGGACCTATTTTCATGAAATTTGGCATGGAGGTATAAAGCCATGGTATCTCCAGGCGTATTTTTCATTTTTTTTATTTTTGATTTTTAAGGGTATTTACCCCATAAAAACCCAAAAAAATGACAAAAATCCAAATTTCTCAAAAACGGCTCTAACGATTTTTATAAAAATTTCATGGTTTTTAGTGCTTAATATGACAAACAAAATGACACCACCCATATGTCTGTAAAAATTCAGGTTCAGAAGTTATGGGGGTTTAAGTGTTAAAAAATTCATATTTTTCAAATTTCACAAAATCCGTAACCTTAATGAAAATATACTCGCAACCATTAAATTTGACATGAAAAACTAAATAATCCAGTATTTTGAATCATTAGTTTACATCAACTGGTTGTGGAGATAATTGATATTTTAGTTCGGCGGTAAACGCAGTACGTTGTCCAATGTTATTCTTATGGCAAATATTTAAAAACCGATATCTCCGTTATTTATTAACCGATTTTGATAAAATTTGGTAAGTATTTGTGTGACAATTAATTGTTAATTTGTTTTATTTCACTATATAAATTTTCTGGTTTTAAATGACATCAAGGGAGAAAGTATGTGTCAGTTTCCTGATACCGTTTATTTTTACAAAGGCTTTGTAAAACTAGCTATAATATAATATTTTAATACATAATTATAACACTTGTTTTCTTTATTTTTTTGAAATAATGGATTCACTGGTTATTCACTGGTTACTGGTTCACTGGATTCACTGGTTATTTTGTAATTGGAAATTCGCTGAGTACGCAGGTTTGCTGCTACAGGGGTATTTAAAAGCCAAATATATTTTCCATGGAAAATTTTCCAACAAGGATATTTCTTAACAAAAATTTCCTCAAAGGATAACCAAATTTCCAATCTGTAAATTCCTTCATCTGTGGCAGTATGAAAATTTCATACTGCCTCAGATCACAGAAAACTAAATAAGTACTTATTTAGTTTTCTGTGCTCAGATGAAATATTTAATAGTAATAGCTACAATCAGGCGACACATAGTCCCGTCACAACGTGGCGCTGTGAGTCTAGAACGTGCGGGGAACATAGGGAACACTGAGCTTAGTGGCAAGGACCAAGTCAGTTAGCGGTGCCAGGAAAAACAAAACTCAAAAAATTATTTCTCCGAATGACCCACTGACAGAGGGCTAGCTCGAGAAGAACTGCTCACTTAAATCTTCTTTAAAAAATCTCATTGGGCCTGATGATGATTTGTGTGCCCAATCGAAATCAATCGCCATTTTACACCATTTTTGTATATTTACCATCATATGTAAATACAGTATAAGTGTAGATATATTTTTAATTGTTGTAAGACGTTTTTTAATTACATCCAGGAGAAAAAATTTCAACTGCCCGCTGCAGTGATATTGTGGTATTTATATTAACATGTATAATTCTCGCGGGGCTAAGGCCCCTTGGGGGCCCCTGGAAGCCGGGGGCCTGTGGCAAACTGTCCCCATTGCCCCCCCCCCCCTCGTGGCGGTCCTGTTTTGTTCAGCTGGGACTAATGACAGTTCCTTCACTTTATATTTTTGAACTTTTAATTCACATAATACCCCTGTTGCAGCAGACCTGCATACTGAGCGATATTCATATGCAAAAGAACATAATTCAATCCAACATAGCGAGATTTCACTTTTTTTTAAATCTCTATAAGAGTAACATGGGGAATAAGTATGCAGGTTTGCTGCAACAGGCAGGGCCGGCCCTAGCCGTTGCGGGGCCCTGGGCCGATTCGAGTTGTGGGGTCTTTTAAAGCCGTTGTGTAGGCGAGTGCGTAAAGTTGTAGGCCTAAAGCGCTTAGCGCTTAGCGTTCCAATGGATTGTATTATTGCATCGGTGCTAATCTTTTATTTTTTAATAATTAATCTAAGAATTATTTCTTTACCTTACTTAATAACTAGAATTGAAAGTATATATAAAAAAATATCTGCATGCATTGTTATCAGGCACTAATGGGCTGCCTTGTTTAATTGTGACGAAAAAACAACAAACAAAAGTATTGTAGGGACCCTCATTTTCGGCCCTTGTTGCGAAATGTACTATTACAATATTTTGTAATACTGTATATTGTACAAATACAGTATTATTGATTGCAAAATCAGTCCTATTGTGATAGACTATTTAATGGGAATTAAAGGAGACTGATTGTTTTATTGAAAATTAGTGTATTTCCATCTAATTGATAAAATGCCTTTCAGAAAACTCGTATACGTACGAGGTTATAAAAGATCATTCCAATAACCATGGCACGATCAGTTAACAGAATCGCTAGACATATATAGTCGTTGTCCATTATGTTTTATCTACATATGTATACATCTATCTATCCAGTATACATATATACTTATTTAATACGCTAGGGGTTTTTTGTGATCATTACTCCTCCTAAACTACTCAGCCGATTTTAATAATTTAGGTGTCATTGGAAAGTGCTTCGCGTGAAGTTTTGCGGGAAATAAAATTTATGAAGTTTGGGCTAAAGGGAAGAGCCCCAGGAGCCATCAAAATTCATATTTGCCCATCTATATTATTTAAAGAATTTCTGGGATTTTGTAAGAGAAAATCGACCCCTGGCAATGAATTTTTCTTAACATATTTGGTATCAAATTAAAGCTATTACTCTCGAGATGTTCCTTTTGCGGGTTTGGAAAATATACCATGAAAGGCCTTCAGACAGGAGGCTTTTGAAATTCCAGCAAAACTGCTCCTATCTGTTATAAAACCTGTGAACTTTTTCCGATTGACATTTGTTTATAACGAAACAGATGGTCAAGATTTGAAATAGTTAAAACAATTAACCTCCAGAATGCAGGTCTGGCCAAAGTCAGTTAATATTCATCCACATTATGATTTTGAGTTCTTTTTATAAGTCTACGGAAAATAATGTACCCTCACCAGAAGGAAGAGTATCCACCCTTTTGAATCCAAGACCAACAGTCTGTAATCATGTTAATTTCCTGTATTTTTTTAAATTAAAAAAGATACATATGTAACTTAGGAGGTGCTCTGGGGGTGGAATTTTCTAACAAAATATTGATTCATATTTCAATGTTGAGAATTTCAAAATATAAATATTAGTTGAAGATTTTTGAGATTTATCTAATAAAAGATTCGAGGTTAAAAACGGATTATAAATTTAGAACTTGGATTTTGTTCTTGGAATGAGAAGGATATTAAAGTGTTCCCAGTTAGCGTGCATATTTAGCTAAATTTCTAAATGCATGCCCAAATAACAAAGCATCTTTTTAACGTAGGTATTCCGCATGAAGTTATGGTATTTGCTTAGGCAATAATCTGTCAAACATGTACTTTACACGTTGCTTGACACGAAACAAAAAACCAGGTCAGCTTAAAAATGTGATTTCTTGGCCATTTAGTTGTGTGTGCTCAATAACTTTGTTTTAAATGGAGAATAACCATTTTATCAATGTTATTTAGAGAATATTTATGGTGATCAGAGGTTTGCGCATCTTCTTACAGTTTGTTGTTAAGATCTAATATGATGAATGCAAGAGACTGACGTGTCACGCATCGATCCATCATTTTTTTAAATCCATTATTAAAAAAAACTACAAAACAGTGGTATGGAGGTGCAAATCTAATACACTCATTTTCTCATTGAAAGTATTTTACCTTACTAATGTGGCGTTTAACTGCAAAATCCTATAATTAAGATGAAAATAAAACCTATTTCAATATGTTGTTTTTTAAGTCACGAAGTGACGCGGGCTGCTAGTAAGATTTAACATGGGAATATAAATTTCAAATAAAGCAGCTGAATTGAGTAAACAAAGTTTTTCAGCAAAACCACATGTTATTAATGGAATCGAAACTATTGAATATACGGGGTGAGTCAGACCACCCGTCCACCTATTGTAACGAGAAAACGGTTTAACGTAGAAACGCCAAATAAAATTATTCCCCACTAATTTGCATATGAAAAATTCATTAAAAATATTTTCATCGCGATTTATCTACAGGGTGTTCCAGAAATTAAGTTCATGAGTTCGAATCTCCAAATTTTCCTAAATGAACCTATAGCAAATTTGACATCATTTTAAAAGTCTTGTTAAAAGAAACATTTTGATGAAATCAGAACTAAATTATACGATCTGATTCTTCTGTGATTCAAGGAGACTTTAAAAATTCTTTCATAAGTAGATTTATAGAAATTTTTTCAGTTCCGATTTAGATTAAGAAGGGTTTATTTTTTAGTCGCCAAACATTTAAAAAAAATAGCATAACACCCACTAAACCATTTTTTTTCAAAATGCAATTTCTTCATTATTTATTTAAAAACAAGCCATTTTAAAATAAGTGTGTTGTGTATTCAAATTTGACGTTGATTTTCAAAAAACGATTTGCTCTGATTTTTTTTTCTTTTATGGCCTGGAATAATTATAACAACTAATGATTTATGTATGACAAAGACACCTTGGTAAACTCGATTGAGAATACAATTTGCTCGGAGTTTATGGTGAAAGTTAATGTGAAGTGTTTGTGAGTAACTGTCTAAAAATGAAAATTTAGTAGTCGTATTTAGGCGCTCAATCAACTTGATTACAAATAGGGTACCTGTAGGAGCTCAGCTCTTTACTATCGAGCCCTGGGATAAACAATATGACAAATTGTTTCCTGCAGGTACAGTCGTCTAGTGATGGGACAAACGACTGATTTCAACCATCCAATGGTTTTTCTTTCATCTGATAGTTTTCAGATGGGTGATTCATCCGATGACCTAACGGAAACCAAAGAGGACCTTACAGAATTAACAAAAATTTTCATGCTAGAGACAAAATGCATGGGTTTAAGAATAAATGATGAGAAAACGAAATACATACACTTTAAAAGAGGAGACCACCCGCATACAGAAATAAATATTGAAGGACATAGATTTGTAAAGGTAGAGCAGTTTAAATATCTAGTAGTACTAATATAAAATAACAATAATGAAGAATTAGAGATTTTGAATAGAATAAACCTAGCCAACAGATGCATGTATGCTCGTAGTAAGACCTTGACATCAAAGTTGTTGTCATGCCGAACAAAAATACGAATATATCACACGGTAATAAGTACTTCTATGCCATAATCAAGAGATAAGACAGAAATACAATGACTGTGACATAGAAGCAACTGTAAGGTCAAGAAGATTGAGATGGGTAGGACATGTATGGCGCAGAGAGCAAGGGACGGTATTGAGAGAAGGATTGGGAAGACCAAATGGAAGGAGACCTCTGGGTAGACCGAAAAGAAGGTGGTGGAACGGCGTAAAGACGGACATCTCAGCACTTAGAACTAATATGGAGGAGACAGAGGACAGGGAAAGGTGGAGAGAGAGAGTTGGTGAGGCCAAATCCCTTCTTGGGCATCGATGGCCATGGGAGTAGAGTAGTAGTAGTAGCCTTTACACACACTGAGAGGCTTGTTGTCCTTTAAGTAGTGTCCGACTACTGTTCGTTCAATGCCCCACGGACTACTGACTAACCACCCCCCTTCAACACTGAGGACAATAGCCTGGAACTATTTTGCACATTACTTTGGGCTAGGTCAAAAACACATTTATGCCAATAGGGCTTCTCTCTGTGGGGGTAGATGAAGATCAAGGTCAGTCAAGATCGACCTTTTTCGCCCGAAGAAAGGCCTGGAAGAATTACCTAACGTAGTTCCAGTTGCCCTCTTCGTGGAGCATAGCTCCAATGATGGTCTGTGCAGAGTCGTGACAGCACCAATTTCATCACAGAGTGAAGGTCGATGAACGTGCAATTGGTCGCACTCAAAGAAGTTATGCTCGGCCGTTTCTGCAATGCCAGGGCAATACAGGGCTGGCGACTTTTTCCATCCTGTGGAAGTAGGCTCAGAAATACCCATGGCCCTAAAGGACCTGAGTCACAAAGTAGTTGACCTGGTCATGCTGCCGTTGCACCCGTGGTCGGGCGATGGGAATGACCCTGAAGGTACAGTGTCCTCTCGACTCGGCTTCCCAGTCGTGCTGCCAGCAGTTGGAAGCTGCGGTCACACACTTCGGTTGCAGCTGTTTCCCTGCCAACCTGTGATAAATTGCCAGACTCCCTCACAAGGAAGTAGATGGGAATGACTCTTGCGATCACCATCACAGCTGGCTTCGAGACCGTGCAATAGACAGATGCGGACGCAGGCACCTCGACGCCGAACTTGGGTAAGCCCGTCTCCGTAGACACTCAAATGTGTGGGCCCAAATCTCCATACCGTAAAACAAGACTGACTGGACAGCAGATACTGTGATGAAAGTACACGGTAGCATAGGTAATTCTCTCAAACTTATCAGTTTGGATCTCGCCACCCCTAACGTGGGCTCAGCGGCGGGCATAATTTGCCTCAAAGTCAGTGATGTACTTGATAAGTCAAATCTAAATCGCCAAACCCCTTGCTATTCTAATTTCCTCAGATTTAAGTGAATTTTAATTTAATATTTTGTTGTAATACAATATATCATTAATGAACATATAAGATATTGAAAATGTACTTTTCCTTACTTTTATATCCTAATTCTGACACCCGTGTTTCCCAAACTCGGCGCTTGCCTGGTTCATCCTAGCTTTTGGTCTTTAGTTTAAAAAATATCCTCAATTAGTTAGGGGGGGCAAAAATAAATGTCCTCTGATTGTCAACGATACATTTTCTAATAGCTGAATGCTTCAAATGGACACTCTCCAGCCTTTTAACACATTCAATGCTTATCCCGCACTTGTGCGGGATCGGGCCGGGGCCCAGGTGCATGTCCCGCACTAACACGGAGTCGGTACGCCGTGCATTTATTCAGTCGTGGAGCAGTTAGCTCGTAATGAATGGCTATAATATTGCAAGAGCCATTTGTTGAATACTTCCTTTGTATGGGAGTTCCGAGCTCCTCCACCCAAAGCGCCACCTACAGGATCAGCAATCACACAGTGCGATCTAGCGGTCTATTGTCAGTCAGCTGGTTGTTTTGACAGTTCTGAAGTGAGGTTAAATGTACGTGATTATTTGTTTTGATGTTATGAGTGTTTATATCGTGGTTTGTGCTAAACGATGGATCTTCCGGGCCCGAGTAATCAGATGTGATGTGGACATGGACTAAGAGGACCAACGTGCTGTTTGCTCATCCCGCACATGTGCGGACCGGAAATTAGACTACAGAAAAATGACGAAATCGACCTTTTTCGAGTTAAGTTCAAAAATTAAATAGAAACACTCGACTTTGTTTTATATAATAAGCACACATTGACATGAGGGAATAAATCTCAATTTAATTTTAGGATCTTTTTTACTGTCCCACCCTCAAATTCGGGACACTCATCCTCATCTCTCATTCATACTTGGTTTAAAGTACATAACTGGGTAGGTCACCACTTAAAGAAAAAATATTAAGTAGCTCTGAACCACTTTGCACACTATTTCATGCTGTGACTTAAGGGTCTTTGCATAATCACATAGCAAAAAAGCCATTGGTGATTTGGAAGTTTTGCACCAAATTATTGAATTGAAGTAAATTGGACAGAAAGTTAACTGTACATTAACTATTTTGTAGTGTTGGTAAAAACCTAAAGGGTTCTGTATTTTGTTTTAAATTTATGTATACAGTTTGTTTTGAGTAGAGTTATCTAAATTAAGAAGACTAGTTTTGCACCACCCAGTATTTTAACAACTGTTACACAGATGTCATATCCTTTTACAGCATTACTTTCTATTGTTTACCAAATTAATTTTTTTGTTTTTGTAGACTGATCTTTCTGCAGGCACTTGCTAACTTTCTGTATAACAACAATTTTACTCTGTTGTTTGTTGTTTTGTTTATGAGTAGAGGTGTGCGGATAGTGAATTTTTGGATCGGATCGGATAGCTTATGTTCGGATCGGTTTCAGATCGGATAACAACAGGTTCGGATCGGATAGTACCGGATTCGGATATTTACGGCACGGCATAATGAGCAGATTTAGGTTTTCTCATAAGCCTAAGGTAATTGCAAGGAACTACCATATCATCCTATGTGTAAGGTAAGGTTTGCCTTGATAGCCCTGAGTTGTTGATTGTTCAGATATATGGTTTTCAATGCAGGCCAAATGTCAGTTAAGTATGCAAAGGTACAACTAATTATCAGTTAATAATTTGGAAATTTATTGATTCCCTTTAAGCATAGTTAGTATTTAATTCAACAAGGTTATTAGGCCTAAATAAATTTCAGAATTAGGTTACTTAAAAATTCATTTTTCAATGCAATCTTAATTTGTTCATTTTTATGCCTCTGTATTTTTTGTTCTTTTACTTTTCATAAATCAATAAATTATTTTATCAGTGACTAGGCCTAAGTGATAAGACAAAATAATTAAATATAAAACTTGATTCACCAATCTCTTCACATATGAAGAAAGCTATACATTTTTATTCATGCATTAATGCCTGACAACCAAGATTTTGATTCACTACAAAATAATACTATAAAATAATAAGTCTGAGCAGTAAACTTAACCTAAATTTCAAGATGAGTTTCAAATGTTGTAGGTTTCAGTATTAAAGCTTGGTCATTTAATTAGAACAAATAAAAGTCTACTTGTTTTAGAAAATAAACATCAAACAAACTCACTAATTACTATCACAGGCGTAGGTTGTCAATTCAGAAATTTTACTGTTATCTAAGAATGTCCATTTTAATCACGTATTGGATATACTAGGCTTAATTCATCAATGATTTATATTTCAACAAAATTAAAACTTAATTTTGATCATTCAACTTTGTATTTCTAGGTAGGTAATTGCTTAGTTGATAAATAAATTAATACAATTGAAAGAAAGACATTCTTGAGTTAATTCAGCTTTTAAGCAGACGACGACATTCAAACACGATGTGCGATGGAAAGACAAACAATGAAATGAACAGGTTCGCCAAATCTTTGGCAGCCCAAAATTATTGTAGGCTTTTTATTTTATCCTATCAACAGGCCACTTAAGATATTTACGTCCTGAAATAGTCGTACGAAACATCAACACGACTATTTATTTATGGGGTATTTACGGGATATTTCGTTTTGGCAATTGAAGACGACTGTGGGGACACTGTCGGTCATTGACGCACTCTTGATTTGTCTTGATTGCGATTCTCTCTCGTACCAATCGATGTTTTGTCGGTAAAAGATACTGATCAAGATCACGACAGTAACAGAACTAATAAAGGATGTACTATTTGTTAACTGATTTAATGCTACGATACAAGAATTTATCTTAGGATGTTCGCTATCACGTCGGGTATTGCGCAATACTCTGATCGTATACAACGATCTCGATCTTATCACGAGTCGCAATATCAGCAACCGAAATACATCGCTTGATGCATACCACTACATAATCGCATCATGTTGAGGCGTTGTTCAAGCTGCAATCGCGAAACATCACAATTCAAAGTGTCACTTTTGCTCTGCGATGTTTTCTCTCACCATTGTACTCTCGTTGGCAGTGACTAGTTTTGTTTGGAAGACTTTCCAAACTTTAAAATTTGATCCTTCTTAAAAATTTACCCCAAAATATGCAGTCTATCCGATAGAGAGGGATATCTAGTCAGTCTTACCGGATAGTTATAAGACCCTCGGATCGGATTCGGATATCCGATCCGATCCGAATTTTCGGATATCCGCACACCTCTATTTATGAGCATCTTCTCTAAGTAAAATGCTCTATCTGTCTTACCACTGCTCAAAAGACTTCTGATTCAAAATTGTAATATCTTTTACATGGAATGAGCAGCGGCGGATTTAACACCAGGCCTAGGGTCACACACTGGGTAGGGCTACACAAAATAGAAATTAAGTGATAATTAGGCTCCAAAATGTAATTTGACTGAGTTCACTTTAGATGACCAGGGGAGCCATAAGCAAATCTGGGCCTTTGGCCACAATGACCGTAAATCCAGCACTGGAAAAGAGGATTTTATGAAGTGGGCACACTGTATCTCTTTTATCAATGTAAATCTTCCACATTTAATTGTAATTCTAACTTCAATTGAAACATGAGGCTAATTGGACTATTTCTCCAACACAAACATATTAGGAACAGGAGTGAAGGTAAAAGCTAATAAAAAGTGACGATCTTCTAGTAATAATTATTTATTTTACATTAAAAGGAACAGATATCTGTTCAACTTAAATATTCCGCATTAAAAGCGCTTTCAGTCAGTGTGACAAACTATGTAATATAATAAATAAGTACAATAAGACCTGACTGCAGTGAGGCTATATACACCAGGAGTAGAGTGCCAAACTCAAGAACAAAATCATATCGTACCATACATTATTGAGCAAAACCTAAGCTTGGTTTAAAATTGTTCATTTCCAATATTTGTAATATTGTCTTTATTTTAAAAAAAGTTTCTCTCATTTGTTTATTGAAATTGATATTATCTGCAAAGGTATTCAAAACTAAACTAAAATTCACACAAAACCAAATTTTATCCAAAAAGCCTATTATAAATAAAAATGAAAAAAATGGCTAAGTGGAGGCGAAGGAGACAGCACTCAATCAAATGACATTGTAACAATTTTGAGCTAGGACTCTACAAAATTAAAATTAAATGACAAAATAACTAACAAACTTATTAAATTATAACCAGACTGTTCCTACTTACCTTAATCAAACATTATAAAAATAAACTTACACTTAAACAAATATATACAAAATTACGTTGTGAAGAGGACCTAAAAAATCTAACTTAAGTGTTGGGAACATTCAGTGCTATTGTATTACTTTTCTTTTTACTTCATACATTAATTAATTTAACTTATCTAAAATTGCAATATATATTCATCAACTATTATTTAAAATCATTATTTAACATTCTCCGCCTATTTCTGCCCTATTCATAAAACAGATTTCAAAAAATTATCTCCAGGTGCATATCTTGAAGTGTTCACAATACTACATAATTATGGTTTAAATTGGTGATGACATCTCTAGTTTTTAATATATGATGTTTGGAACAACAATACTCAACTTATGTCTGCATAACATATGGCTATGTTAAAGTATCGATAGATTACACAAAATCGAGTGCAGTGAAATATTAAGTGCTAAGCTAACTAATCACACACTTACAAAGCCAATAAAAGAAACTTTAATAGTTGAGATCAAATTGGAAAAATTACATATTACGAACAACATGGACATCTTCCTCATACATTATCTGTATCTTTCCGCAGATTTGTAAATTTCATTAATCAGTCTACACAAAACATTCAACAGGGCAGAACATGAATTTATTACAGTAATTTAAAGTCAACTGAAACAAAACTTTGACTTTAGTATATCTGTTAATGCAGTTTAACAAATAAATACAATGTGTTGGTGGTGATAATGGTTCTAACTGTACTTTAGAGCTTGAGCCACGCCATTCACAGTCTTAGAAGTGAGGACATCATTTTCATACTGAAGGACTGTCTCCTTGCCATTTTCTTGCACTCTGAAACACAACAACCACAAAATTACTAAACTGAAAAGGCCAAACAATAACGAGAATTTTACTGATTAGTTTATGGTTAAATAGTTTCTTTCAATTTTAGTTCCAAGAGATTGGAATTTTCAGGTGTATGCTCAAGGGTCACCAAAGTTCACATAGCCTATGAGGCTTTGTCTCATACAGGTATAATTGGAGGGAATGTTGGAAAAAATGTTCGGTACAAGATTTCATCAATGCTTTTTATCACAAGAAAGAAAAATCAACAATAATGTGTATTCATGCCTCACCCTGATTTGATGGAGCCAATTTCAATTTCAGGACAAATTGCCTAATTTGGTCTCAAAACCCCCAAACTTTTACCTTTATCAGGGCTTGTAGCAGTTCTTGAGGTTGAAAAAATAACTTAAAATAAGAAAAAAATAACCAGAAAATAACTTTTAGTAAACAGAAAATGTTGCTGAAAATTACAAACCCGGCGTTATACTGGGGATAATACACTCTTAACCTTGGTAAAAAAGAAAATCTCGACCGACTAATCACAAATCTGCCTAGATTTGTCGGTGACACTTGGTTTTCACACAACAAGATTTGGTTTTCACGCAATGTAGGATGACGAGATTCATCTGCCGCGACGCTGCTACGAGATCGTCTGACAGACGAATAGTGTGAACAGGACTTGTAGCAGTTTTAGAGGTTGAAAAAAGTAAAAGCCAACCGAGAGAAAAAAAAACAAAAAATAAAAATTCCCCCGTTGCAGCAGACCTGCATACTCAGTGAATTTCAAGTGCAAAACAACATATTTCAATCCAACATAGCAAGATTTGACATGTTTTGGTAGCTCCATAAGAATAACATGGGGAATGAGTATGCAGGTTTGCTGCTACAGTAATATTAAAATTGGGTGGTTTTAATTCAATATTTAGTAGATCTGAACTAGAAGAAGCTATTTACCAAGTTTTAACAAGATATGTTGAGAAATAACCGAGATATAGAATTTATCTTTTTCCCATAAGGTTAACATTGGGACAACGTACAGTGTTTACCACTTTCATTATCTCGGTAACCAACGGACATAGAGCAGTGATTCGAATTACTAAATTGTTTGTTTTTTTGAGCTGAATTCAATGGTGCCCACAAAAATTCGATAAATTTTATTTTTCTATGTGAAAAAATCAAAAAACTCATTTCTGGGGGGGTTTATCCCCCCTTACCCCCCCCTTCCGGTGGTCCGATCGGGCTGGTTCTCGAACTCGTCCAATTTATTACCACTTTACATGTCCGTACCAAATTTCATAAAGATCGGACCATTTTTGCGGCCGCTATCGTGCTAACAGACACATATATATATATATATATATATATATATAAATTAGAACGAATAGTGTTTTTTGCTTCTGGGGGCCCCAAAACAAAAAGTTATAGTGGTCCCGAGCTTAGGTCTTACCATGAGACCTACGGTAATAGCTTCTTCCCTATAGGGGAAATTCGCTAAAATAACTTGCTACAAGCCCTGCTTTATGCCTCCTAAAACGGGGACAGGGGCTTCTGATTTATTTCCAGTCAATCGAATCTTAGCAAATAATATCTGCACCAATTTAAATAAAATTGGATGATAACTACAGCCATTAGAGTGCAAAATCCCCTCGAGCCAACCTACTGTGTTTAATAAATTCAAATTGTATTCATAAATCAGTTATTTTTGCTGCATGACTTGAGAAAAGGGCTTTGAATTCTTGTGTTTTTAATTCATTAATAATATATACATTATAAAACACTTGGAGCTTGTATTGCTCTTATTGGGCCAAAAAACCCAAATTTGGCACATTTACTCCCTAAAAGATGGGCTGTAATGGCATTCCAAAATCCTAGAGTAAATCTGTTAGTGGTAGTGACATCTGCATCAGGCCAAGGCCGTAGCCAATGAGGGGGGGGGGTTAGGGGGTCAGACCCCCCCCCCCAAAACAGTACAAATAGCATTGAAAATGCAGTAAATGGGGATGAAAACCCCCCCGAAATAGTCTAAACCCCCCCCAAAAACCCCCCGAGCTAACGTAGAGGGGCCCGGAAACAGTAGAAAATTATGATATGATAAAGGCGGCGAAAAGCACACACGGGAGTAAAAAAAAAGGTCACCACTTTTGCCGAGCCGGGAATTCACCTGCCAGCCTTGTCCAAACCCCCCCCCCCCCCGAAAAAATTTCTTGGCTACGGCTTTACATCAGGCTATATCAGAAACTAAGAATCATTTTTCATTGACAATTTTATCAAAATGAGAAAGATCAGTTGTGTTCATCCAAAATAAAGACTATTTAATAGCTGATCTCCAAATAAATAAAAAGTTCAAAACTTTTTGACAGTGAAATGTTAAAAATGCCTATGAAACAAATCATTCAAAGGGCTAGTCACAAACCTGCTTCCTCCAAAATTTGAGTTAATTAAGAGACATTTAAAATTTACCTTGTATTTTATATTTTTAATTACTGTTGGTTTTCCAATAATCTGACAAATTATTATTACAATCTCAGAGTTTGCAGCTATTCAGCATTTATCTGCTAATTTATAGGTTTCATATATCAGTCAATTATCTCTTGTGCTTAAAACTATGTAACAAGCAGTTCTACTATTCCTATGGAATGAGTCAGCAAACAGTATTGTCAGTAACATAAATTAGTAATTGATTGCACATGTTATTTAACTGCACATGTCACACTAGGCTGCACAGATGCTTCATCTTTACGTAACTTTGAAAAGTTTAAATTGAAAAAACTTTATTGTAATTTTACTTACTTTTTTGTAGTAATTTTCTTCCCATTGATGAATCTAGTAGATGTGGATGTCCGCTTGACTGCAGGGCCACTTCCTCCACCAGAGCCGAATGACGTGGAGAAAGACGTGAATTGTGCCGTGCCTGCAACAGAGGTGAATCCTCAGCTACAATCGGGCAAATGGAGGAATCAAGGCAAGGGTTTCACTAAATTAGAATGAACTACTGAAATGGAAACCACCTGAGAGGTCCTTAGCAGGCAGGACTACACAATGCAAATTGCAATATACCTACTGCAATATTAAGGATGAGTAAAAATTCATCTTTGACATTAATGATCAATAAATTACATTTTCTTTTAGACTGGTTTCCAAAAAAAAAAAAGTTATTTTGGTCATTCTGCACTTAATTTACCTAAAAAAGTGTAAGGAAGAAATCAAACCAGTGTTTATTACTGTAATCCTAAAAAATTTTCTGCAAAAAAATATCGAGTGTGCTAGAAGCTTTGTTTGTTTAGAAATGGATTTTCTCACACCTAGATATAAGCAAAAAAATCTGCAACAGTTATTTTCTCACACCAAGAAATAAGCAAAAAATCTACAACAAGCATAAATAACTACAACTTGTGCAAAATATTTATGAGATGGGTGGATTTAGGGTTTTGTTAAGTTTTACCATAACTTTCTCTGCTCATGTCTTGGTTCTTTGTTTAAACTGAAAATTAGTATTGGTGACGGTAAGTTTAAGTTATTATTTTGAGGACTTTTTTCACAAAGCAAAAACATGTTTTCCATTCTTGTTGTAAGGGGGAAAGAAACCCCATATACTACAAGCTTGGTAACAATAAAACCAAGTGAAAATAGACAAGAAACATAGCACAAACCAAGTAGCTAAATTCAAACAGTTCCTTGTCAAAGGAGGGTTGAAGTTTATGTGATTACTTTAGTTATGTTCTAGGTTTCTTCCAACCTGAAAACAGGATCAAGTTCCAGAACTCTAGAAGACATAAAACTTGTTTCAAGTAGTCTTAATCATGAATAGAAATTATGCAAGAATCTTAATCACAACAACAGTTTCCCAGCTGAACTTTTGAAAAGTTGCAGATTAAACAGGAAATTCCTGTGGGCTCTGGCGAAAGACTAGTTAACCCTTTGACCTACAATTTTTTTTGTCTTTTTCAATTTTTCATCGTAATATGTTTTTTTCTGTATTCGGTCTAATATTTTGGTTATGACCTATTTGATTGTCCATATGTATTGACAATATGCTGAATTAATTAATAAAAATTAAAAAAAGTATCCTCCTCCTCTATGCAAGGGTAAAAAGAAGCAAAACAGGTGTCCACTGCAATCCCTATTAAACCTACAAATGCTGTCAACTTCCACCCAAGCCGGTCAGCGTTTATTTTAGGTGGGTCTTCCCACCAACTTTACCACACATATGCAAGCCTAATAGGAATTGCTCATGGTGCGGGAATCGAACCCGCGCCACGGCGTATGGCTTCAACATTGACTCGTCAGTCAACGTCTTAAACCACACGGCCGCGCAGTACCGTCAGACCAATGCTCGTTTGACTCTTAAAGCCTTCGGCTGCTAGCGGCGATCCATTGAACGCTTGAGAACCAGCCTGGTGGCAAACCAGCGAACTACTAAGCCAAACCCTCACTAACAGCACCCGCGCGACCGGCGACGAGACCACTTCCTCAAAGTAGGCGAATGGTTTAAACAAATAAATTCAACTAATTGCTGCTAACTAAAATTCATTTAATAACTGTGCACTTCTAAATCCAAAGCAGCTAATGACATGTTATTCAGCCTCACCTAAATATCCATCATCAGGTAGACCTGTAATATTGAACCCTAATTTTTATTAATTCAGTTGAGACTAAATAAAAATATTACTTAATAAACTTAAGTTCGATCAAATGAAACCAATTTTAAAAAAGGATAAAAAGCATAAATTTGTTGAAGAAAGTGATCGTGCAACAATACGTTTAATAATTAAGCATACTCTAGTTGTGTTAATTAGCTTGGTTTCAAAGCAGACCAAGTTTTTATTGTGATAACTGTTATCATGGCTGTTACTGGTTTGATAACAGCCGACCTAACTCTGAACATCATGTATCTACTCAACTAGAAAAAACTAGAAGACGACAAAAAAAATAATAATTAAATTTAAACCAAAAATTTGATTTCCATATTTGCACAGGTGTTGTTAAGATATTTAAAATCTTCTACTTTACCATGTTAAATTCTTTTCAATCTTTCAAGACATTTTTAAACAAAGGAATAGTTTGTTTTGTTTAGTAAATTAGGACCACAATTCTCCTGTAGTGATCCATCTTTGCATGTAATGCAACATCTAAATGTATATCAACGCAAACCATGAAATATTCAAACTTTTAGTTTTTTAATTAAACCCTTATTATTGTTAATATAAGTTAAAAACTGTGACCACTGAAATCAGTAGATCATTTTTATTATTCCCTGCAATTAAATTCTATGAATTACCAAATAATTTAAAACAATTACAAATAAACAGTGAGAATAATGTTTGCTAAAGCTCTGCTTCATTGCATGTTTGTTACTCGCCTACCTCCGTGGGTGTTGCCGAACATGTCGTCGAAGCCAAGCCCCAGCCCGAAGCCGAACGGGCCGAACAGACTGGTGCTGAGGGTGTTGCTGCCGGGGTGGGAGTGTCTCTGCCGCGACCCTGCACACAGGAGCAGAGTTTACAAATGACATAATGATTAATTGCGGTAATGAAATCAAATATCAGCCAGTGACCTTCATTATCTTTGATACTTTTGCTTATATACTTAATCATGAATGGCCTTTGAGCCAATCATTTAACCTTTTATACATTTTTTTCATGCTTGATGAAACTCCAAGTGGAACTAAGGGTGGTATTATATCAATGAGGATATATAATAGTGTCTGCTAATATAGACAGTTGTTTTCCATCAATCCACTGTGTGTTTTTCCTTTCTCTCATCATACTGATGGTATAATGGAGCCTCTGTACTAATGGTAATTCCACCTAAACACTAAAATCTAAATAAACAAAGAGGTAAAAAATTTTATCAAGAATTTTTTTAGAGCAGAAAAAGTTAAAGGGGCTAATTAGCTTGAGATAGGTCAAGTCAATCATCTACAAGGTGCCGTACAAAGGATTCACAAAAATGCCTTACAGAGGATTTACAATAAGTAGTTTCTGGGAGGTCAGTGACAAGTAACGGATTCACACAGTAGTTGTGGTGCAGAACTAATCAATTGCAGCTGAACATTCCAGACCAATGTTCTGCCGCTCAAAATATAACTCCCCAACAAGGGCAAACAATTACATGAAAAAAATTAAAAATTGTTGACTACTTCACGATTTAATTCTAATAAAATAAAAATTAAGATTTGAAAAGCATGAAAATCATTAATTTACAAACTGCATGATACTTAGAATCAAACTAGTTATTAATAACTACAATCAATGTTTCTATTCCTCAGTAGTAAGTTAAAACTAATTTAGGCTAAAACGTTATGAGCTTATGAAAAATTTACTCCTATTTATCTAATTTTAAATTGTTTGATACAAAGCAGCCATTAAAATGACAAAACTTTGCAATTGTGAAAATCTGTAAATGAATCTAATGTATCTTACCAGGCATTCCTTCATCAGGAAGACCTGAAAGTTTGAACACATTAAAACTTGTGTTTTAAGATATGTATTAAACACGCTCAATAGTTCGACACTACGTGGAATTTAGGGGTTTTGAAGTGTCAAAATGTCGAACTATAGGGAATATGGGATTTTTCATTGACAGAATTATTAAAAATGAAGCTTGTACATATTTATCTCCTACATGTGACTTAATGTCACCATCCTAAACCATTAACAGCTAATTTATTTACTTTGTCGTAATTTAGATCCCAATAAATTTCACTGGACAAAATATTCGGTAATCCTTGAATGTTGTATGTGAATACAAGACTCTGTCAAACAATTATATAGATTGTCTAAGTAAGTATTGAGTGTCGAACTATCAAGAGTCAACTATATTCAAAAACCCCTATTATCATAACAAACAAGGATAATTATTTTAAATTAACAAAATTATGGTACCCTTCCAATAAACTTCGTAAATTTGGCATAATCTGACCAGATGAATGTAAAAATCTCAAAAAAGGCGTTCAAAGAAAGCCCTGTGATACTGAAGAAAAAAGATTTTAATATTAAAACATTATAGATTATCTTAAAAAGGTGAACATAAAAGTAGCCTATGATAATTATCGCTTCTCTGGGAACACCTTTGTGTGCATGTCGTTTGTTTACTCTACTGATGAATAAGATAATGGTTTCCAGATATGAAAACAAAAACTCACAGACCTTTATCATACAATATGCACTGAAATCGATCTACTGTGCGTTTTATGGATGCTGTATTCAAATTATTTTAACCCATAGCAACCTGTAGAGTTGAGCGTAATGTTCCCATCGCCAGATATGGGAACGGAAATGCCGCAATTCCTAGAAAAGTGTGGTTAAACCAAACTGTTGTCAAAAACAGGGTAGGTTATAACGATCTTTAATATCTGACTGGCAAGGGCGGATAATCCAATCGTCTGTTAAGAGGGGTCTACTGTACGTGGATAGAATAAAAGGCTCAATGTATTCAAAATTGGTATTACAGTACCCTGGACTCAATGGGATTGTGGAACTCAGGTATGTTTTTGGCAGGTAAAAAAAAAAACATTTCCAAATCTAAATCTTAAAACATCTCTTTCACTCAATACCAGTTTAGCATGATAAAATGATTTTATGACAAACATGTTTAATTTAAAACTTCATAAGAAGTATCAATTTACACTAAAAGTATGGTGGGACCTCATTAATCCCAAGTAATTAGAACTGAACCCAGTTAGGATTACCAAAATGTTTGGATTGACCTGGTACAGCAAAATTACATAGCCCAATCAAAAGAGAATCTTTTTGGGCAAGGTCACTTTTGCCAATCACGTGCAGTAATCTTTTTATGGCAAAGTTAATATCTCCGATCAAAGGGGATTGTGTTTTGCAATGCTGTTTTCTTCGTCCATGTTTCTCTTTGTCTATGTCACTTTCTTTCACATTAAAAAAAATTTCTTTTATTTATAATTTTTCGATTCAATTTTATTTTATTCTCTTATTCACATGAACTGGAATTTCTGAATACAGGGATTCGGATTAACGAGTTTATATTTTAGTTACACAAAAAACTGACCAAAAAAGCTACTTGGCAATAAAATACATAAATATTTATTAACAATTTGCAATTTTGGCGAATTACTAACACTAAAGTAACATTTCTTGACCCAAAGCTTTGAATAAAAATGTTGTAAAACCTTGAAAAACATACCTCCAAAAAGATCCTGGAATGGTGATCCGCCAAAGAACTCTCTGAAGACGTCCTCCGGGTCTCTGAAAGTGAAGGGGAATCCGCCGAAACCGAAGTCGAAGTCGGCGTCGTGGTGGTGCCTGCTGCGGCCGCGGGCTCGGTCCTGGTTCAGCCCGTCCTTGCCGTACTGGTCGTACACCCGCCTCTTCTTCTCTGTAACACAACAAGCTTACGTCAGTACGCCCACTGCCGAGCAATGGAATAAGTTCATTTCTCTTGGAACTACATGATGAACTGTAATGAACAATGTTACATTGTTCACAACCTGCTCACTAAAAACTCTCCGTTTCATTATGATTTTATGGTATCACTGCAACTTTGTATCAAACCTTAAGTGAAGAAATAAAATGTATATTTAAAAGCAAAAGACATTCAACATTCACCAAACTCAACAAGTAAACTTGTTCCCAAAAACACAACTAACTAAACTAATGTATAGAAATTATACTTAAAAACAACATCAGATAGTGATATAATCTTGAATATCATATTCTATTCTAATTAAAGTAAGTTTAATTTGTAGGTTTATTTAAAGTAATTTTTTCCATAAAAATTATCTGTTTGCACCTTGTTCACAACCCATATTTCTGTAGGTAGGATTGCAATTCTTTAAATAATTGATTACAATAACTGCTTTATTAGCAAGGAAAGCCTACAAAAATACCATTGGGAGCAGCATTAATAAATACAGTAGAACCTCGATTAACCGTCATTCTTTTATCCGTCACTCTCTGTTATCCGTCACTGCTTCCGGGCTCGCAATATGTGGTAAAATGGCATCGCGCAAAGCACGGAAGAAAGTGCAAGCACCATTGTGATCGAACACGACTGTCCGCGGCTAATGACCTTGAGTTTCCGCCGAAAATCACCACTCCCACGCAAGGAGTAGTATGGGGGTGAGCGAGTTATTTATTACTCATTGGCATGTTGATTTTTTGGTTATACGGTACTTCTCGTAGTTCAGCGTTACATAGTGGTTGCTGTTACACAGTGTGTAGCTAGATAAGTACTGTGAATCAACTGCAGTACAGTAACTGCTGATTTTTAACGATGGCTGTAAAACGAAAACTAGTCGTACTAGGGCTTGACCAAAAAATAAAAATTATTAAACGTTTGAGGAAGGGCAAAACAGCTACAAGTATCACGCTGATTTATGGTTTTGGCAGACTCGTTTAAAAGATAGCGGACTATCTTTTAATGTGAGGTTATGTAATTCACTTACGAACACTGAATGAGCCCAATAACATATAGTTTAGAAAGTTTTTAATTACCATTGATTGAATGTAATTTAAATATAAATATTTATTATCCACTTATAAAGGGTTTAATTTCTTCCAAAGTATTTTAAATCTACGTATTGAATAGATTTATAGCTAAATTTCTGTTATCCGTCTATTCTCTTAACCGTCACACTCCCGGTCCCGAGAGTGACGGTTAATCGAGGTTCTACTGTATAGGGGGCAGCAAAGACACACTAGCTGACAGCACAGGGTCTTTGCTTGTCACAAGCTGTAGATTACAGACTTAGATACATTCAAAGCTGGCTCTACAATGAGATTTAAGTGTGACATTAAACGAACTCGAGTGACACAAAAGAGCAAAGCATGATTACCACGCCTCGCTGGAAACAAACAGACTCGATGTTTAATAAAAAGTTGAAGGTGGTCCAATAAACAGAAAACAATGATTGGCACGCACAATGATTGCCCCTGCTACTGCGGCCAAACTTCATTCTCTCTCAGAATACAAGAAGGTGAATCATCAAGTTATTTTTAACCGTCTCACAAGCAACAAAAAAAGACACCACTTAACAACAGACATGGCTCTGCTCTTGTGCCTTTGAACTATGTAAAACACGTTATTCTAAATGGAATTCTTAAAACAACAAAGCCTGTCTTCTCACCTAAACCAAGAATCTGGACTTCTCCCTGATTAAACCTTTCCATGATCTGATCACGGTTTGTCCTATCCTAAACAACCGTGGAGGGTTGTAGTATAGAATACTTTGGAAAAACCTCAAAATGACTGCCATAGAATTATTTCTTTCTTAACAGTGTATAGCGGTTCTGACAGTACAGGATGTGCTGGCTTTGAAATCTAAATATACCCAGTTTAATATTGAGCCAAATCATAGGGACATCTTTATCAATTTTAATTTGTATGAATTATTTATATAATAAAAAAACCTAATGTTAAAGCATTAAAAAAGTTCCATTGACATTGATATACATCAAATATCATCTCTATAATCAATGTATGATGTGTAAATTGATATAATAAAGAGTTAATAGTACAATGGAGTGTTCAAAAACTGAACTTCGGTTCTGGTAATAGAAGTTCGTTCAGTCCGAAAAGCTATGGAGAAAACTTATTCATTACAGATAAAAAACTAATGTAACTCTGCAGTAGATGTAAACAAACTTAAATCTGACTGTGTGTAAACTACCAGGATTAATTGTGTAAGACTCTTGCACATTTTTACCAAAGGTGAATAAATATACAATACATATCATAGGCAAACAACAGGTATAACAGCAAAAAAGGTATGCCTACACTGCTGTTGAATTTAATTGGGCGTTATTTACCGATTATGTGAAAAACTTAAAAACAAGCACAAGCAATAATTTGATTGTGTGTTATGCTTGGTTTGGAAAACGGCCACCGCAATGCAGTGGTCACGGAAGTAACTTTGTGAATATCTTTGCCAAATAAGCAACAACTGAAAAATTTAATTGCTTTTATTTACTAATAGCTAAATGGCGGGAGTAATTGTATATAATTTCACATTTTAATGATTATTATTTCGCTTCTTACAAGTATTTGCCAATCATTTCTGATTTCTTCAGAGTGAAGAAATCAGAAATTTCACTCTGATTGTTTGATTAAACAGTGGATATCATTCAGGAATCCACTGTAAAAGCAAACATAAGTCTTAGGAACAGCCGCACAATTTGAGGAAAGGAAGGATTTTAAGAAGGGTTCTCAATCCCGGGATTCGGGATCCCAGTAACTTTTATACCTGATAATCCCAGGATTAGAGTCTCACAATCCCGGGATTGATGGGATTGCAAAAGAGTATTTTTTTCTGAATTTTTGCGTGCTTTGAATATTTTAATTACTGCAAAAGTCGTCCTTTCAAACGTATAAAATAAAAATATGTTTTAGGAAATTAATATTTCAAATAGAAAATATATTAATATTTCAATAGCAAATACCGATCCCAATGTTTACTTTGTCCAAAATCAATATTCAATTCAACAATAACCTTATTCCTGATGGAATGTATTGGGACAGTACTCAATGGTTTCTTTATCGCTCTGAACTTTCGTTGCAGTTAATTCCCACGATTCGACGTATCCTAAGGGCCACAGAGGGGACTTTATTTTGATATTTTTTATCTTACTGAATTTTCATATCTATCTGATCACTAAAATTTTCAGTTGCTATCGGGCTTTCGTGTAGCGAACATCTGAGCGAATCGGAAAGATTTTGTGTAGGGAGTAGTGAGTTTCATCAATGGTTTTTAAGCAGTAACCATGCGTGATCTGTGAATTATTTGTGAAGTGTGAAGTAATATGGGCGACCAAAATGTTGTTGTGGCCCATTAGAAGGATTGTGATGTTTCATCCGTTTGATATTATCGTCTTACTCAAAAGAACGGCAAAACAGCACAATAATTCGCAAATTTGTTTAAAAACATAAGGCGGCTCCACGAAGGGACTGTATACTAATTTGCCAAGTACAAACAGCATGAAAGCCATTAAAAATTTTGGAACAACAGGTAATCAGCCGTAAAGAAGCCCACATTTGACAAATTTGTAAGATAAAATTATAGTTAGTTTTAATAAAAAAATGTCATAAGTGTTGTTCTCATACAGCAATATATTCTAGGTAGGCTTATATAGAAAACGGGAATCCCGGGGTTGATCCCGGGATCGACTTTTGTCAATCCCGAAATCCCAGGATCGGAATTTAGGTCCGGGATTGAGACCCCTAATTTTAAGAGCTGAATCATTTGATATGATATTTAAATAAATTGGAAATATTCAAGTAAGACCTAAGCTTTACAAAATGACATAAAATGAAATCTTTAACAAGATTAGATAAAACTAAAAAAAACTAAGGAAACCAAGGGTAAGCTAGGTGGAGACACCAAAATTAACGATAAATTAAATATGAAATGTCAGGTAATAAGTCGGACCGTAAACAGACCACAAATAAATCATCAGCGTAATTATCGAACATCACAGCAATGTAAACAAACTGCCTCAGATCAACTGCGACCAGCTGCTGAGACCACTGCCAACTGACTAAAAATACAAGATTAACGGAGGCGGACACATCTGCCAAATCTTTTTTGTATCCGGGTAGGCGACAACGAACTGCATGAAACTTTTCCGAGTGAAACCCTTGAAAATAAAGGACACCCAGGAAATATGGATTAAGTATAAAGAAATATTTTATAAATCTTAACGTGTTTTATTCAACCAAAATAGTGACTGAACATTGAAATTATTTACAACTAGAAAGCTTTTTAAGATTTTAAACTTATTTTTTACAGTGAATGCCTGTGATGTGCAACTTAACGATCATATCAAAACTTTAGTCTAACAAAGAGGTATTAGGTATTAGCTCAACCAATTTTCAGCAGCATCATTGAATTTCCGATAGTTGATATAAAAGACTCAAGCTTAAAAAACTTATTTAAATGTTAAATTCAGTAAAAATTGGAAATTTACCAAGGTCTTAGTTTTTGATGCTGTAAAGCGTATTAACCACCTACAAAACCTGAACAATTTTTGGCTTTGGTAGGATACAGCAAACTACTGGACCCTTAATCCTAACCAAAAAATTCTTTTCGCAGAAAACATTTACCACATTTCCAAGAGGAAAAGGTGATTTCTGATTATAAATTAGATTGCTTTTCAAAGTATGTTATGCATCAATAAATTAATTTTTTTAAACTAAAATGGCCCTCAGTTGACTTCCTCAGTAGATAATTTACATCTTGGGCATAGCATGGCCAATGGTTTTACTGTGTGGCAAAATAGTGTTGGTTTATTAATGCCATTAATAGGTTAAAACAATAACATTACGGAGGAACTGAGAACATATGAATTAATTATAAAAAATTCTTTTACACATTACCGCTTCCTCACCACATCACCTCAAATTTCCACCCCTCCTACCACACAAAGCTTCAGTAATTAAATTATAATCATATAATTTCCTGAGAGGTTTTTTTTTTACTTAGTATTACTTTTGTAATTTGGGTAAAGTTTTGGAGGAAATGTTTCAATGATAATCACAAATCATATTCTTTTAGCGAATTTCCCCTATAGGGAAGAAGCTATTACCGTAGGTCTCATGGTAAGACCTAAGCGCAAGACTATGATAACTTTTCGTTTTGGGGCCACTAGAAAAGCTTACTTGTATTTTAGTAGCTTACTTTTTTACTTGTATTTTTCAAGATGATGAAAAATGTCAAGTCGTTTGATCTAGCCTATTTAAGGTCTAGTAAATATTTTTAACCTCATAGTTGATACTATTCCCAAACAACTTGTTAAAGGATCATACACTATAGTAGACTAATAAAAATAACAATCACGATTTAATTTGTTATAAAAATATTTATTCACAAAATCTCTTTCAATCAGACTTTGATTGATTTCAAAATTAATTGAAATGTAATATGTATGTATTGCATTTCATTGCTCGATTTTCACTCATTAAAAGCACCATGCTTACTCAAATGTATCGAGTCATTTTACGAAATAAATATAAAAAGATTAAGAATAATAAGATTCTTAAAAACCTTTCTTGCTCTTACTAAATAATAAAATTGTTGATAAAGGTAATTTTGTATAATTAATTAATGTGTGGTGTTTATTCTTAAATGTATTGACAGACACCTCAACAGGTTTATTTTGGCAGACAAAGCACCCACGAGTTAGTTTAGACTACAGGAATAGCATGTACCAGGCAGGTTTCAGTGAATGGATGAGGGGCTTTACATTACACAAAGGCAGTGTTAGGTATATTTTTTTCTAGAAATGATGACTTACTCAAGTAGGCATTCTAAGCCAAGAATGAATACTACAAAAAGCAAAGCACAATGGTTTATGTCATAGACTGAAAATGGTTAAGCAATTTTTTAAAGCAACAAACAATGAAGGAACTTGTATGACTATAAAAACAAAATATGACCCAGAAAGATAATAAAATATATCACAACCGGGATGATTACTCAAAAGACATCGCAAATTTACTGATGACAAATACAATACGAGTATCAAATGGGCGTTTCCATCTTGACTGACAAGTGTTAAGTTGTTGGTTTGATAGCATTAATTAATCAAAACTTGAGGCATTTGATGGTGTTTGGGATATGTGGTTGAAAAACATTTACAACTAAGAAAACATTATCTGAAAATAGAGCTCTTGAAGAAAAGATTTAAAACGCCTGCTCACCACACCTTCAATAACTATGATGAAGAACGACAAGTTAAATAGCAAACTGTAAATAAAGAGATTAGTTTCCATCAAGCAAAGCACTCGTTATTTCAAACTGTAGGAAAACGAGTACCAAAGAAACGAGCGAAGGGCGTCTCAAATTGGAAATAGTTCCTGAAAGCGGTCTTGCCGTTGTGTCGAGCGGGGGAGACTTTTGGTGCGGCGCTTCGTTGGTCATAAAGTTTCCTCTTGGCATCTGTTGAAAGTGTATTGCGTTAAACTATCTATCTACTGACATTACAATGGTTAGTGCCAACACAGTGCTGACAGTTAAGTGTTTACATTTTGATTTAGTTGGAATAGGACAGCACACATATAATTAAGAAAAGGAGTAACCATCATATTTATTAACTTTTATGAGCTTAAATTGAATTACGATTAACATAGCAAAAGTCTTCATATACATTTTCGTATTACTGTCCAATCCAGCCCTGAGGAGGCTCAGTAATCAAATGTGTATTTCGGAATCCCAGTAACTGTGCAACCAGTTATACCGTCACGTGCAGAGAGAGTCTGACTACAGGGGTCAAAGAACCCATCTATCGGCACTTTGTCTCATTAGGTTACACTCACTACTTCATTGTCAGTTCAATAGTGAAGTCAGAGGTTTTGACTTAATACTGTTCATTTCATTACATCTTATTTACTGATTATAAAGAATTTTACGATATCAATGTTTGTACCCTCAATATCCCATGCTTTTTATCTGAGAATTTGAAAGTGAATTCGAATTCGTCAAACCGTGTGATAGCTGATCGAATGTTCTACAGGATCCCTTTTCTGTCTTGTAGCCTAGTTTAAATCTTAATGAATGTGGTGGTTGAAAATTTGGTAATTAATGAGACATGGAAGCCAATAAACACCACTGAAATATTCAACAGGAGTGATGCTATTATTATTTGTTTTAATAAAAATCTTTATGATATTCAATCAAAATAGCAATTTTCACATTATTTTTAAAAATTCACATATAATGAAAAGTAATTCTTTTTAACACTATTAAGAAATTTAAAAAAATCATTAAATCTCCTTTGTAAGAACACTAAGAAGGTTTGAATTACTGCCTGCAAATACCTTTGTTATCAATCTTTTTAAGTTAAATTGTGCAAGGTCTCTCCACAACACACAATCTACAATGAGAAAGCCTTGAGCGGTATAGGATGTGAATAAACAAGAACAAGGCTAGTCTGTTAATTGCAGCAACAATAGTTTCAAACTATAAAATGAAGTGATTTAAAACATAAACTGAACCCTCCAATGTTGACTCCAGTAAAAACTCACTTCTTTCACTTAGCTCATGTTATAATAAATTAGTACCTAACCAAACAAAAGTATTATTGAATGATCGAACACACCAAAAAGGACAATTTACGGAGATATCCCCTCTGACTGTCCAGCTTTTCTCCACAACTATTTAGTTACAGTCCACGACAAAATGTGTTTAAATTTTAGCTAGCCGATTACAAAAACACTATAATCGTTGTTTTGCAAAATATAATAAAATTGATTTGATTTCAAATATTTGAAACCCCTAAACCTTTCAACTGAATTTCCTCAAAAATTCATTAGCTTTAGCATTCCCAATTTCTCAGATTTTTGTAAATAACTACATATAAAATCAAATAAAAAATATACATAGGCTATTATAAGTAATAACTCTCTAGTAATTAAATCAAGGCCAATGAGTCATTTTTATAACGCTTTTTTTTAATCCTTATGGTAGCCTATATGAAATTTCATAATTCTTACAAACAAGCCTATTATTGTAAACACTGTTTACACGTAAGGGCAAAACAACTAACAGTTGTACACACAGATGGCAACAGCGGAGAAATGAGTTTAGTGGAAGAGGAGAGGGAAAGTAATCTGCGGTTGCATCACGACATTATCATTATCTAGCGGCAGTAACGGCTGTACTCCCAAGGTCACGTTCACTTCAACAGTCCAGCCTCGCGCTCTTGTTCATGACTTATTTTAGGAGTGATAGGCTTCTTAACAAAAATGAATTTTGAATAATCCTAGCCTTCAGATAAAAGTTTTATTAATTATTTTTATCCAACTCTATGAAAACTAAGATGTGATATTTTGTTTCAATTAATTATTTTGACTCTAACAGGAGTGGTATTTTTGCAAGCTTTAACTTTAAACATATTTTTACTTGAGTTGTATTATTACAAGCTTTGACATTCAACATATTTATATTCCTCCCAACCCGCCATGCTTGGCAATGTTGCCGCTTCAACAGCTGTCAATCACATTACAGTACACCTCAGATCATATGGACATAGATTTCCCGGATCCCAGATTATCTGTGCAAGGTCCACAAAAAGAAGGATGGAGAAAATTTGGTTTTTCTCTTGAGCATAGTGATTTAAAAGTATTAGTTTCAACTGAAATGCCGTAATGTGCAGGCGAATTACTATTATTACTATAACATATAGGGTTTTGAATGGAACCTGGACCTTCAGAAAAGGTTCAATCTCTGACATGTAGTCGTCAAATCACAAATATGCTGAGCTTGACAACTTATGACAAGATGATAGAAACCTATGCTAAGCTTATAATCCAAATACTGATCTAGAGGAAGTCACTGGTCATTTAAGTTTGATTTTTAGGAATGATTCTAGGAACATTAATTAAAACTAAAGGTACAGTACGTTTCATATGAAGGCAAGAAGGCACACTGATAAAATCATTTGACTAATGATGGGTAAAAACCTTTGACCAATTAGAACCAAATAGCAACAAAGGTGGTGTAGTGACAAATGTCCAGTGGGGGAATGTTAAACGTGCCAGATCAAAATTCAGCAATAAATTATTTTCTTTTTTGAAAAAAAAAACTGTGCCCCTCCACTACACTACTGGCCACCTCCATAATGTCTCAACTCAATAAATGAAACACATTTTGAGGCTTAAAGCGAAGACAAAATCCAAATTTCAACCGTTATTAACAAATCCCAATATTCTTGTAATCCTAAAACCCCAAACAATAATTTGTACATTAATTTAAATCAACAGTGAGCATTAAATTTATGAACAATGACAATTACGTGCTTACATGTGTTCTTGTGTCACATCAATCGTCATCTGTTACACAAAGTTTTGGCAACATCGCACTATAAATCCTTCCATTACCTGTGACTTGGCAATGACAGTCAATATAAGAGAACTTGAAATATGCAATGAGACTCAACCACACTAATTAAATCAATTATTAATTTTAAAATAAAAATTATAAAGTCCATTTATAAAAACAACTACCAAACCAATTCTGTCTTTAAATTTTAATAATCTAACATCAAGGTTTGTTTGGTACTTATATGTGTATGATAAGTAATTAAGAGTGATTACTACTTAAGTAGATTCCATCAGAATAGATGCTGTCAATTCCAACTAGCATACTGCAGCTGAGGTGAGTAACACCAATTCGCCACAGCCCTGAATCGCAAGTGAAATATAAGTGAAACAGATTTCAACTACTTTGGTAGCTATTGGCGATTGGACCACTAATAAATGATCCAAGCTATAATCGGGCACACCATATTGGGTGGGCAGAGAGTGCGCTGTTGGCGAAATTAGCGTTTAACATTTATTTTAGTAGTTTAATATAAGATCATATGTTTAAGTAAACACACATTTTTTACACATAAAAGGTCCTAACAATAAAGTTTTGAAAGTCATAAAAAACAATTAATTTATTCTTCACAGTTGAGATTTAGCTGATGATTAGATGAGTTTCCTAGTTTTTGCTCCCTGCCTAATTACTGGTTTCCAATTAAAGAAGTCCCGATTAATCTACTAGTTTTGGTCACTAACAGGCTAAACTTATGTTACTCATAATACATTCATTCTTCATTCATATAAGCTATTCCTAAAATTAGTACCTATTTAACAGTGTACATTTGTGATATATAACTTGGTATTAATGTTCCCTGCACAACAGAGAGAGCAAAGAAAAAAATATTCACCACTGAACAAGGCCAAACAACTTTCCACCTTTTTACAGCGACCTTCCTCGTTTTATTGATTCTTAAAAGCCTTTGAGAAGTCTAAATGTTGCGTTGCAGAACAAAAACAGTAAAAAACCCTCATAAGTCACTTTCCATTAAGTATTACTGATTTTCATTAAGTAACCTATTAATGATTTTGAAACTCAAAACACACATTTTTTTTACTAGGCCTACCTAAAGAATTGAGGTCTTAACACATATGGTCCATAATTGTTTTCATGTACCTACCACTAACATGAAATGGTATGGAGATTTTTTCTATCTTTTGGGTTTTAATATCTGTTACCACTTTCAACTTAATAATTTCCATTTTATTTCGATATAAACACAACTTATACTTCACAACAATAACACAGGCCTACAAAACACTTTAGGTTGAAATAAACTGTAAATAGCTGAAGAACAGATTTTTTCCTTTGCTTTGCTTTTAGAATTTAAAATTAAAAAAACGTGTTTATGGATTCTGCATGTTATTGTAAACACAAATAGTCATATCCTTGTGGAAAGATCCTTACCAAAGAAAAATGATTCTGTCAAATAGCAGTGGCAACAACTGCAAGAGCTAACAAATACATTTTTTCCTATTAAATGCAAGAAAAACTGCCTAAATCATTCCCCAATCCGTCCATGAAATCACATTGTTAAGTACTAGAGCTAAAAATCAGCTGCGATTGATTGTTCCAGTGCGCCAGCCTCCTACATAGTTATTGTTTCACTAATTTGTATAATAAGCCGAAAGCATGGTTCCATTGTTGGTTTGCGATACTAAACGTTTTGATGCTAAACAACAGAAATGTAACAATTGTAAATAACTTATAGTTAACCACAAGGAACCAACTTAGGCTAAAAATTGCAATAATTCAGAGCTTATTTCCTAAACCCTTGAGCGGGCGCTTCACCGGCAAAACGCGAGAGGGTGCATGCGGAGTTTTACTCCGCAACACTGTATTGCACAAATTTAACCCATTTTACTTGTTTTGTAACGAAATATTGTATTCAAATGTTGACAAACTTCATTAGGAATCATATTTCATCGTCGATGCAATTAATTGTTCAACTTAATAGGTGTAATATTTTAATTAAACATAGTAAGTAATTTTCTAGTATAAAATATGTATTAATTATTATTGACATTTTTGGACTTTTCCTTCCGCTTCTTTTTTTCGAAAGTGAAAGGAAAAGTCCAAAAAATGTAATAATTACTAATCATTCGCTATTATGAATTTTAAAAATATGTATCACTGTCTGTGTAACGGGCGAGGGTGCTCCATAAACTGAGACGACATCTCTGAATTGCAAAAAACGAGGTACTAAGGGAAGGGGGTGGGGGGTATAAATAGCTTTAGGAGATTCCTGGAATGAGGGGCGTAAAGTAAGGAGCCGGACACAACCGCCGACACCCATTATGTCCGATTATTTTAACATAAAAAACACGTGCGGAGGAAAACTCCGCGTGCGCCCGCTCGAGGGTTAAAAAAAATTTTTTTAAAGTGGTTCTATCACGTGGAACAAAGGTTTAATTGTCTTTTTGGTGCTTAGTAGTATTTAAAAGCTCAACTTTGTCCCGCTTTTGAAACAAAATTGCACACAAAAAATTACCATTTTTGTTCCTTGAGATCAAAATTATTATTTTAGAACAACTTAATTTAAGATTTCAATTTAAGACAGTTAATTTTTTTATTCTTATGGATAACTTGCATAATGATTCAGAAATATCTGGAATTTAAGATTCCAATTTAAGAAAATTAATTTTTTTATTCTTCTGGATGACTTGCATAATAATTCAGAATATCTGTAATTATAGGCGATATAATTAGTTTTATAATGCTTCCACAGTTATTTTCACTGGTTTAAGTATTAATTTAGATTCATCATAAACTTGCAAAACTTTTTTTAGTTAATGGAGTTGGAATATTGTTTTTATAAGTATAAAAATATTAAACTTTTTTATAATAAGTGCACTTTCAAACAACCAAATGTAAAAGAGCAATATTCCTTTAGAAGTCTAGAAAAATACATATTACCGAGATATTGCAACACCTATGGTAAGAACTCGCTCAGTCACGTGGTTCCAAAACTGTTCAATGAACTGCCTTTTAATTTAGAAAATGCAAGACGTTTTGACATTATAAAATTAGATTTGATTTCTTGGTTACTAAACAAAAGCCAAAAGTACACAATATAATAATTAAAAAGGAAAATAATGTGTGAGTCAGTGAGTGATTGCCATTGTTAAGCTAGTAGGCTGTTTTCAGTCTTGATTTTGATCTTGTACTATTAATTACTAAGTAGTAATCTGTATTTGTGGGTAGCTGTGTATGGTTTCTTTTGTGTTCTTTTTATTTTCAAACTTAGTGCATCATACGACCTTTTACGTAAACTTATGCTGAGTTCATTATTATATATATATATATATATATATATATATATTTTTTTTTTAATATCATACCATATATTGATAAAAATTATTGGTTCTCCTTGAGATAATCGCTTCCTAGTTTAAATACGTTGCAATGTTTTGAGTTTAACCAGTAGGTAGAAATATATAGTTCGTTTGTGCACCGCCACCTGAGCGCTGTGTTAATTTTTGTATATTTTTAGTTTTACGTTTCTGTATCTCTATGTAATTATGAGCACCCAACGACAAATCATGTGGTTTGTTGGGACTCGAAGATTGTATGTTTTTATGGAAATAAATATTCTGATTCTGATTCTGAAAGTGGTGTGCCAAAAAATGAAATATTGAAATTTGATGCACTCCATCATTTTGTTGGTTTTAACAAACCTCTTAATTAATCACATACATGCTAACTAAACGAGTAATCCGACTATTATTTAGTGATCAAAATCAATAATCTGTTTAATTATTAACTTACCATCTGATAGGACTTCATAAGCTTCTGAGATCTCTTTGAATTTCTTGTTTGCTTCATCTGGGTTGTCCGGGTTCTTGTCTGGATGCCATTTCAGGGCCAATTTCCTGTACCTATAAACAAGAAGACCACTTTCATTTGAAGCGCACTTAACAGTTTCCTATAGTCACCTACAACTTCCTTAACCAACACTGTTATTATGCAAGTTCAATAAGTTTCACTCTCAATACATACAGCCTTGCTCTCAGATAGTCTGTTGGGTCAGTTTAGCTCAGATTTTTTAGTTGGTTTTCTAAATTGCTTAACTTTGTGGCAAGAGATTGAAACTTTTTATATTTGTTTTTCTTTACAACGGAAAAAGCTCTGATCCTTGAATCTAGCAACTGAATGCTCCTTTCTGGTGTCGCAATAAACACAATAAATTAAAAATCCAAAGGAGAGCCCAAGAATAAACTTCAAAACTCGAACAAGCACATTTTATTGTAATCTTTTACCGGGATAAAAATCTCAACTAACAAAATTTACCTAGCGGGAAAAAGCAGTTTAATTACATTGGAAGATATAATGATTTCAAAAGTGCATTAAGCAATACAGAGCAAACATTTCGCAGTAGTACAAATGCCTAAAACACTTCTTTAGAGAATTTTTAGTTCTTGTCTTTGAAGTTACTGAACTTTTTTTAGACTATTCTTTGTAACTTAACAATTCATTTACAACTAAACTACCAACTACTGTTAAGAAAGTAATGGCATTATAAAAAATATAATATATTTTGGTAAAACCACATTTTAATTCCCAAAAGCTCACCAAATGTTTATGTTTCCCATAAAGATGTAATTGCATGGGATTGTCAATATTGGAACACAGTCCTCTGATGAAAATCAGTCATTGTTCATTACTGATCTTAAGTTCATTCCTCTCGGAATAGGAAATTTCACACAAGAACGAGGGAAGATCAAACAGCCTTCTGCCTTGTCGGGGCTGGCAAGGAACCAACATCAAATATAACCCTACGTCTATAACCAGGCTGCTCGCAGTCTCGAAATATTCTACTTGATGGACTGCCAATAGGACAATGTAATACAACGCATCCTGCACATCTTACATATCTAAGTTTTCCACCACTTCTCTAAAATCAAAACCTCAACAGACAACTTTAATGATAGCAAGCAAATATAAGCATGAATTATAAAAAAATAGGTTTTAGTCATCTTGGATATTTTAAATAGTCTCTTAAAATAAACCATTCTTGATTATTTATTTTGAATCAAGAAAATTATGTTTTATCAATGCTTTACCCGACCGTAAAAACTTGAATTACCTCAACCTTTTACACACAGTGTCTGACGATTGGCACAGCCACCTAGTGGATAGCGCTGCTGCATTGCAATTATCTATTGGTTTGACCAACCAACTCAAGGGGCGACCTTATACCCTAACGCACACACAGAGCCTAGCCTATCTGTTAACACTTTTTATATATAACCAACGAGGTAATTTTCTGGAAAACTGCCAAATTTTTAGGCTCTTGATTGCACAACATTATATTTGCATTTAATTTAATTCTGTTTCTCACTTCTACGAAAGAGTCTAAGATAGAATATTCTGCCTTTCAATGATTATAATGTCCTTTTACAGGTTGGCTTTAGTTTTTTTTAAGTGGTTGGCGGCCTCTTTTTTACCTAGCCTTTGCCCTGCCCACATTGACTATTGATCTGAGCGTGAACGTTATCAAGCAAAGCAAGGAGTGAGCCAGTACAGTGCAAGGGTGAAGAGTACTGCTAAAAGTATGTGACATCAACAAGACTCGAACCTGTGACGCTTCCGCCACAGACCCAAGACCGAGTGCGTAACCAACTGCATCACTGACTCACTTAATAGTCTAGATACAGTACTTGACAAACTTGGTGTCCTGAATTACACCCCCTCCCTCCGCTTTCATAAAAAAAAATAGGTCCTAACGGTTTTTACTAGGTGCTTTTCCTAACAATGCTACCCATTAACATTAGGCCTAACACACACAGTAAGGATATGTGTCCACTTTCAAGAAAACGATGCACCACAGTTCATCACTGGCGAGGCATTTCTGTGTAGGCCTACTACAGCAACATAAGGAACAGAAAATGTCTTGTCACTGAGTAGTGTTTCCACATGGTAAAAAAAAAACTGTTGCCAGGGTGAAGTAAATGCCAACATCTTATGACCTAAACTGAACTGACCATGTGAAATTCATGTAACTGGCGCCAATTCTTGAGGCCCACGCCGTCCATAAGACTAATGTTAATTTTAGCATTGTTCTTATGGACGGTGTGGGCCCCAAGAATTGGCGCCAGTTATACGTATGTATATGTTTTTGAGTAATTCATAGTAAAACAAAGGAAAACGATTGGTTTAAGTTCTAACACAGTAAAACAAATCCTCAATTGTAAAATAACTTAAAAATTAAAAAGTCATCTTTCATTGTTATATATTCCAAACAAGGATTTGCAAGTTATAATCTCAATAAGTGATTTTTTACAACTGAAATTCCAAATCAGTACTAAATCCAAATCTATACTAAAAGAAAGACAAATGTTGTAAAATGCGTCAAGAGGCGGTTTCAGGTCCCGCGTTCAGTTAGCCTGTGGATAGGCTTAACCAGCGGCTACGCCAACCATCGCCTAAATTTTGGGTTTCAGGTCCCTAGCGTAAATCGCTTAACCTCGCGTTTAGCTTATCTGTCGGCTAAGGCTAGCCGGCAGCTAAGCGCTAGCTTAAGGAGGGAAATTAGAGGGAATTCGTACTGTAACGTTGGCAGCTGCCGTCGCGTCGGCCGGTTCACCTGGCTGCCGATGCAGGCGCGCGCGATTTAGCTGTCAAAATCAGTGTTTTGAATCGTTTTAATTGGTTGCAACCTCTTGAAACATGTGACAGGTGACTGTGGTGAACACAAGCGCCTTTCTCTATATGATAGGGGCGGGGGGTGAAGGTTTTAAAACCCTGTTAACATCACGATATTTCCATTTGTTAAGTTTGTATTTATAATCAATGGAGGTGATATTTAAGTTTTATTCATAATAAGAATGATGTTGAAATAGCTATTTATAGGTTTTGCACATTCCCTTCCGTGATTACCGGTGTACTTGATCATTAGATACGGAAAGAAAAGTTCTAACATCGAACTACTGTTATTAAATTACAGAATTCTGGAAATTAAATTTTCCAGAATTTAAGAAACCTTCGACAATTGATTTATCTGTATTGTTAATATTATATTTTGTTTAGTTTTTACCTTTTCTGCGAAATATGATTTCTGGCGTTTAAAAGAACTAAACTATTAGGCGTTTTGAAACCTTATTACCTCATAGGAAAGTAGTTCCGCTACACCGCTAAAGCGCTACTTAAGCGGAATTAATTGATGTTCACATTTCAGTCTGGAATATGCCATATGTATTTCAAATGGTAGCTTATTATTTTATAATAACATGATATATAGAAATATTAAAGTAATGTACTCCGCACAGGTATAATAATAGTATCTCCCATTAGGCCTGTACTGATAGGTGAACGTGGAATGGAGCATAGGCTTGTTTTCATAGTTTGTTTTTAGAAAGTTATTAAAAAATATGTAATTACTCTGGAAATAATACTTGTTAAAAACCAAGCAAAAGCTATTAGCAGCTAGTGTGAACGCGTATTAATCGTAAATAATTATTATCCATCCATAATTATATCCATTATTATCCAGTACATTATTGGCTTTCATTTAAGCTCTTAATTATTTAAATCGGTTGAGTTTGAGGTGAGATATAGACCTCAAACCAACATAAAAATCAATTTTTGCAAAATTTTATAATTATTTAAAGATTTGTATCTCAAGTCCCAAACATGGCCTGCAAGTTGGATTGGTTTTGAAACACGCGCTGATCTACTAGCTTTCATTTGACATATCGATAATTGAAATCTGACTAAAATAGGATGAGTTATATTCTTTTATGTAATCTTTGACAAAAAACAAATTTCTAAAAAATTAATTTTCCTGTTGATTTTAGCCTTATAGCTCGTCCAGCAGTCGCCCGATTTTAATGATCGATAGCTCATATAAAAGCCGTTAAATGACTGAGTGTTTTAAGACCAAAATGAACTACATACCTTAATTAGAACCGGAGATATAAGAGATAATTCTTAAAAATTCTTTAGAAAAATTAAACGTCCATAAGAAATGTATAGGGATGAATTTTTATTTGAGCATATCTTTTTAACGAATGCATATTTTCAAAAACGTATTTCGGCACTGTGTTCAGGGTAAAAATCTAGTCCATAATGATGCGACACAACACCATCTTTACATTTGAAAGAAATTATTTATATCCAATATGGCGGATCCAAGATGGCGGCCGAAAATGTAAACTCTGTAAAAATTTAGAACCAATCACCCAACGATGATTGGCGGCGGTCCAAAGTCAATATCTCGAAAAATATTTATACAAAATGCAGTTGAATGTCTTTTTTCAAAAATGTTTATATGGTGAGAAAAGCCGCCATTTTGAAACGTGATTTTAGTGAGGTTCCGATGGTCCGATTTTGGTAAACTTTGGATATGTTAAAATTCATATTTGTTTTAAGTATAATTACATCAAAAAACGTTTTCTTGCAATTTTTTTGACGTCATCACGTAAATTGACTGGACTATTTATAGTATTCCCCAAAATCCCTTACATTGTATAAAAACCTTATTATTATTAATAATTTTTCCATCATTACAAATTGTACATGACTACATAAAAATCAATTTGCGTTGTATAATACCAGATCCATTAAAATTTAATAAAAAAAATAGCATATTGTTACACTTTTAAAAATAATGACTAAAATTTAAAAGTTAATACAGGCTTATGAAAACGTTGTTTTAAACAATTTAGTATAAGTGACCAAATAATACATTTCACAATAATTATTATTATATCATTATTTTACTCCATTATCTTTCATCACTTTTACATGTATAACATTGCACTTGTATTTATAATACACGTATTTTTAAAACCATACGCATTTGATAGCAATATTAAAAAATAATACACAACGTAGTTTTTAAGTTTAACGGTGTAATATTCGTGCATGGATAAAATTTTGTAGCATAAAAGTTCACGAAATGACTACATTGACTAACATTGATTGGTTGTAAACAAAGTAGTAATATACAGTGTGTTCACTGGAATATTTAACAATTTATATCTATTCGATTTTTGTAAAATATAAATTACATTTTTTAAACTTATTTCTTAATAACAAACTGTCCCTAAGATGGTCCAAAAATACGTCAAAACGTTTTAATTGATTATTTATTCAAGTGTTTTTAATACATTCATGATCAACTAATGTTAAATTCCAACTTAAACCTGCCCCCTGGCTGGTCTAAGTTGTCGGCTAAATACGGCAATATTTAGCCGCTGACTTGGTATGTTATCTACGAGCTTGGGACCTGAAACCCACCTAGTTTATGTTTTAGATGGGAGTTCCTCTCGACATTGGACCTGAAACCCGATTTGTAAAGTGCGAGTTTATCCCTGCCCATTTTAACTGACAGCTAACGCTAACCTGCGGCTAGCGCAAAACCTGGGACCTGAAACCCAATTCTTTAACTGCAGCCTAAATACCAGTTATAACCGGTTACTAAGCTGAGGCTAGCGTTAAACGCTGGACCTGAAACCGCCTCTAAGAGTTTAGGCCAGCGGTTACCAAAGTGTGGGTCGTGGAAGGGCTTTAGGTGGGTCGCGACGAGGTTTCAACAACAATAATCATAGTAAAAAGAACCTTGAATTTTTAGTTTTTAGAAAACTTAGAATCAAAATGGCGATCAGTAGTAAAACTCCAGCTACTTAAAAACATTTTTCAGAAATATAAATTTGTTTTCATTAAAAGGACATTCTTTCAGAAATATAAATTTGTTTTCATTAAAAGGACATTCTATCCCTTGGGTGGAATAACTTATGAATAAGGCTAGGCAGAGTAACAAAGTTAATATGAGGGAGAAATATTTCCGCCAATCGGATCCCCTACTTTTACAATAACCAGTCAAGCCCTGAAGTGTGATTCGCTGTTGATCCATGCCGTTTCTTTGGGTTTTGAAGGTCAGTTTGTCTTTATTACTCTTTACTTTTAAAGGGATTTTTAAGGGGTTTCATTCATTTTTGAGGAGGGCTGAACTTTTGAGGGAAACTAGTTGTTTGAAAATCCTAAAGAAGCATCACATTTTTATGTTTTAATGGCCCCACGAAATATTGCGTAAATTGTTAATCGGGACAAATTTGGGGTTTGTGTGAATTTTGTCATCTTTCTTTTGTATATTCACTAACCTCGAAACAAACGCAAAGGTTAGAGACAGTTCAGTCATCTAATAAGAAGGAATAGGAAATTAGGCATGAACCTTGGATTAAGGTTCCGACTCAAATTTTATGATTGATTCTAGTTTTATTTGATGCACTGAACAAGAATATGACGGATGCCAGAGAGGCATTCTTGTGCAAATTTGAATGTAGGAGATCAAAGTTCACAGGGCCGAATTTATTTATAATATCCTTACGAAAATTTTCCATTACATTGATTCCAAACCGCGGCCAATCATTACTGGGGGGTAAATACTCCATTTTCATCGGGTATTATTTTCAGCTGCCATCTTGGATCCGCCTTATTGGAAATAAGGTGTTTTTTTTAGATATGAATGTAGTACTGTGACACATCAATACAGTTTGAGATATTCACACTAATTTATCTCTGGTTCTAATTAAGTATGAAGTTCACAGTATGAAGTTCTTTTTGGTCTTATTCGTTGTTGTGTCTGAACCCTCCAGTTCTTGTAAGATAGTTTTTATGAAAACATCGTAAATTTTAAGCTGTCCATAGTAATTGATTTTTAGCTTTATTTTATGAAGTGCTTTTAGCGAATTTCCCCTATAGGGAAGAAGCTATTACCGTAGGTCTCATGGTAAGACCTAAGCTCGGGACCACTATAACTTTTCGTTTTGGGGCCCCCAGAAGCAAAAAACACTATTCGTTCGAATTTTTATATATATATATATATATCTATATATATATATATCTATATATATATATATCTATGTGTCTGTTAGCACGATAGCGGCCGCAAAAATGGTCCGATCTTTATGAAATTTGGTACGGACATGTAAAGTGGTAATCAATTGGACGAGTTCGTGAACCAGCCCGATCGGACCACCGGAAGGGGGGGTAAAGGGGGATAAACCCCCCCAAAAATGGGTTTTTTGAGTTTTTTACATAGAAAAATAAAATATATAAAATTTTTGTGGGCACCATTGAATTCAGCTCAAAAAAACAAATAATTTAGTATTTTGAATCACTGCTCTATGCCCATTGGTTACCGAGATATTGAAAGTGGTAAACACAGTACGTTGTCCCAATGTTAACCTTATGGGAAATAAGTAAAATTCTATATCTCGCTTATTTCTCAACATATCTTGATAAAACTTGGTAAATGGCTTCTTCTAGTTCAGGTCTACTAAAGAATGAATTAAAACCATCAAGTTTTAATATACCTGTAGCAGCAAACCTGCATACTCATTTCCCATGTTATTCTTATGGAGCTTAACAAAACATGTCAAATCTTGCTATGTTCGCTTGAAATACGTTGTTTTGCATTTGAAATTCGCTGAGTATGCAGGTCTGCTGCAACGGGGGTATTAGAACTATCTTGCGGAGAAGTCATGAAAGTCCCTAGTATATATAAGGGGAAAACCCACAGGCTAATGTCATTTTAGATGCATTACGACGCAAATCCGTTAAATATTCTTCTCAACTTTCATTAATTTCAAAACTCAAAGTAGAAATAATCTGCAATAGAAAATATTGAATTTTTCTCTTTCAGGATTATTCTTTAGTAACACGTAAATAATAAAGTCTCATCACATTATTATTCTTTCTGGCAGGCTAGTTAGTTTTTAGAGGATCGACTTACAAGTTTTATGAAATTAAATTCTATATTTTGCAATAAAAAAAAGAAAAAACAGCATTAGTTAGCTTTTTTCATATATTTCAAACCTAATCCGTATTAAAGTTTCACCTCATTTACTGCAGAGCACATTGTCTCGTCCAAAATTACTTATTTTTTCTGGCAATAGCCTTAAAACTCAACATTCAAATTTGACTATGACGTTATAGGCTAAATCTAATACATTTTATTATTGTTTTGCTATGGTATATTTTTTGTTGGGTTTGGTGTATACACAAATTAATGGCAATGGTGGGTCAAGAAAAATTTTTAGGTTCTTTGGTGGTCGCCAGCCAAAAAGTTTGGGAACCACTGGTTTAGGCCATTTGTAATTATTATTATTATTATTATTATTATTATTATTATTATTAATATAATTACAACACTGACAATTGTAAACATTATACTTATATAAAAAAAACATTGGAAATGCCCAGTACTATGAAATCAAATTATTATGTAAAAGAAATAAGTTGGGTGACTTATAATACAACAATACCACCAGAGTATTTTTAATAGGTCTAAGTGTACAAGAGTAGAATCTAGATTAAAATAAGAAAATCACTACTTAAAAAAAAACAATAAAATATAGTGGTTAGAAACAATAGTCAATTCTTGAAGCAGCAATACTTAACAAATAACTGATGCATTATATTTTTTATAAGAATGAATTATCAATACAATAATCTGTTTAGAGAAGTCTGCCATTGCTGGGGGCAACTAAGTCGCTAGTGGACACAGCGCCACTTGCCTGCATGATCCACACCTGTCGCCGGACTAAATTGCTGTTGAAATGTTAACAACCAGTAACAGTCCGATAACAGTTTTGTTGCTGCCTCTGCAGTGGATATAATTACATTTACTCCAGCCAGTCAAATCAAAGAGACCAAAATATTTTGTAGCATTTTAACAGAGGACACATAGTCTGAACTGAATGTCCTAAGAATATTTTAATCTAGGCACATTGCTCCATTTTTTTGGCTATGTTTGCCTAAAAACCAGGTGACAGCATCAGGTATCTTGTTTCCTTCGTATAACTAAAAAAATACGAGGCTAATCAAAGTACGGTAATCTTAAGTTGACGTCAAATAGTAAGACTGCCAAAGCCAGAGGTCAACAATGCACCAATGACGCCAAAAACTAAGTCAATTGGCAACAACTGTACTGACGCTATTCTTCAGGGTTATAATGCGGGGTTGACTTTGTTAATGTCATAGTCGTATGTTGAAATAAAGGAATTTACTAATAAAAAACACCATCATTACAGATGTTTCTTACAAAATTAAAACTCAAACTCAAAAATAATGATTGATTAAACTATGTTCAAGAAGCACTACGTTATATTTTTTTATGGTCCTTTCTTACTCTTCCCTGAAGAGGAAAATTTTTTCCTCACTAATACAATGCTTAAAATTTCATAACCAATAACACTAGACAATTCAACTATAAAATTATAAATTACATTTATTTTGTATGACGTTTGTGAAATGTGCCTTGTGGTATCTTCTTGTCACAATAAAGATTATTATTATCTTTTTTAACAATTCTTAATGAAAAATATAAAATAGTACATTTTGATTACTGATCTAAAAAATTATCACTTCAGCGATAATAACATCTATCTGATGATAACCTATGTCTTTTATCACAAAAAAAGAACTCTTCCCACACAGAGCAGACTGAGGAGACCTGCGTTGAGTGTTGAGCAGTCCCCGTGTGGGGTGACAATGTGTGATTAACATGCGATGGGCCGCTGTGTAGGAGAGCCCACAGCACCAGAGTGTCCACTCGACGTTACTTCACCTCCGCCCCTCCTCACACACATATTACACACACACACACACACACACACACACACACACACACACACACACACACACACACACACACACACACGCACACACGCACACACACACACACATACGCACGCACGCACGCACGAGTGACGTAACAAGCAATATAGTGACACAACACATGACACTTGATACATAAGTGGTACATTGATTTTTAACGTTAAAATGAAAAACATTTTGACCAATACAATAACAACCAACATTTAGTGACTAATGAGTCTCACAGCAGTGTATTTTTAAGATTCAACCTGTACCAAAAGTCACAAATTATAGCCACAAATGGTCTTCAGTCTGTGCACACATACATTGATATGAGTAGCCCTCTAAAATTAGAATGTTTCTATAGGCATAGAATCAAGCTTGAGATTTTATGAAGTTTGTGAAGCCTCTTTTCATTAGCATCCTATACTTTTACAAGAACAACGTTAGCTAGTTTGTTTGCACAATTACCTCAAAAAAGTCTTCGAGGATTTCCTTCAAAGTCAGGAAACAACTAATTTTTAGCTCAATAACCTTTTTTTTCTTATCGTTGTAACTTTGTGGAAACGGTACATTAGTTTTCATTACATGTGTTGCGGGCATAAGCTCTTTTTTGCCCTGGGGAGAAAAAGAATCAGCTGATATTGAGGACGTCAGCTGGTCGTTTATAAAGTACAAAAATTGCAAACATGTGTACTTTAAGCATTGATGGTGAGCTATTGATAACACTGAGAGTGGATATCAGTTATTATTAGGCTACCAATTTTAATTTATAATTTCATTGTTGTAATAAATTTGTGAACCCGCTCATTTCATCAATCGATTGTTAAAATCGTTCGATACATCAATAGTAGATGATTGTTGCCAGTCTAATCTAACACAAATGAAATAAGACATTCAGCTGATTGTTTTAAAAAGAAAGAATACGATGAAAACCTCTTCGGTAGGTATTTTTAAGGGCTTTTAGTTGTAACATTTTAATTTTCTTAAAAGGTAGCGTGTTGTATTGAGCGATATAACAAAATAGTAGCTATATTTCATTACAAGGGGCGAAAGAGACGCTTTTCGTACGAGCTCAAAAAGGCTCGGTTGTAATTTGAGCGAGTTATGACCCGTGTTATGGACTAATTTTTCGTCATACTGCATAAAATATTAAGCTAACTACTTAAAAAAACAAAGGTTTTACAGGCAAAAGATTTGTTTCCACTTTGATCTTCTTGCATTTTAAAATCAGCTGATTGTCTGTCAGTTGTTTTGATGTTATGTCAGCTGATGATAACGATTGATATATATCGAAAGCTGTGTACTAACGATTGCAACAATGAATGTTTTTATCTACTGTTTTGTATCATGAATCAGACTTACCGCTAACATCGTTTCTCACTGAGGCAAAATTAAATAATTATTATTCAGCCTCTTGACACGTGTAATGAACTATATTTTTCGTTATACCGCTCAATACAACACGCTAACTAGCCTACTTAAGAAAACCAATATTTTACCTTAAAAGATATCTCCCAAAGATGCTTCGATCTTGTTCTTGCTATTTAAAACAATCAGCTGATTGTCTGTTTATTTTGTGTTAGGTTAGATTGACAGTGACGAACAACTAGGCCTATCGAGGTATTGAACGCATTTCATAATCAATTGGTGGAATGAGCGAGTTGCACAAATTGATTAAACCGACAACAATGCAACAATGAAATGCAATTGATAATAATAATCGATTAACCACTCTCGATGCAATCGTTAGCTCACCATCGACGCTGACTTAACACAAGTTTGCAGTTTTAGTGCATCATAAACGAACAGCTGTCGTCCTCTACATCAGCTGACTCTCCCTCCCTAGGGTGGAGAAGAGCTACTTTTGTCCCGCAACGCATGTATTGAAAACAGTTGTTTTCGCAGCAGTATGATGAGAAACTAATCACATCACAAGTCACCTGAGCCTAAAGCTGCTTTCCGTTACTCAGTCATTTTTAACCAGGTTTTTGATAAATTTTTTTCGGGTTACAGCCTCGGTCGTAAACTTGACCTCGTACAAAAAGCGTCACGCGTCACTTTAGGCCCTAGTAATGAAATATACAGTTTTAGCGGGTCATTTCAACAAAAAAGATCTAAATAAGTAAAACAGTTAATTTTAAAGTTGTAAAACTTTAACATGGGACCATATGTGTTGCTATATTAGCAACTTAACAACTAAAAAATGCAAACAAACAAGACTAATGTTAAAGCTGACCAGTCATGTTTTATAGCAAAAAGAATTAGAAACAGAGTACATTAGGAAAATTATTAAATACCTAACAGGGCTCAGCTCTTCAGGTATTAATATATAAAAAAGTAAATTAAATAAAAATTTAAAGAATTTGAACAAATAAAAACTCAGAATTCAAAAAATATCTACTCAACATCGGTAAATATTAAAGACAAAATGATATACAAACAATTGACACCAGTTACAGAGTGTACTTCAGTGCTAGTGTTGCTTGTTGTGACAGACTGTACAGATGTGCCCAGATTAGACTGTGAAGGGCAGTGCCCCTCCCTGCTAATGCCGCAGTACGACCTACTCCCTACTTACACCTCCCTATTGTGGTCAAATTAGTTCTTCCTCTTCCCGTCCACTCAATCTCAATTTTTTTTTTATTCTTTCGTTTGTGTTATTTTATTCACTTTTTTATCCTCTATGTAAACTTTAATATACTTCTTTCAATTGTACACTTACAATAAAATAAAACAGGTTAAAATAGTTATCTTTACTAATTCAAATGGAGTTTAAGAAGATTATCAAAAGAATATTGATGTCTACAATACACTCATAAGTATTTATTAAAAGCTTAAATTAATTCAAGAAAATATTAAATGGTATTTTTTTAGTCTCGTAACTAAAAAAGAGCAGCTGATTCCTTGGGCAGGATTATTAACTTTTATTCTAATAAACAATTTTAGTCGGGCCCGGAGATGAAAATTGTTCAGGGATTTTGCTTGATAATGCAAGCACACATAACCTCTATGCCATCCAAAGAATGAGCGATGAAAACTCTACCTTTCAACCTTATCCTTTTCAAGGTTAAGATTGCGCAATTGTTTTGCTCAAATGGGGGTTTCGGCACAAATGACTTTGCTCATTACATTGCAACACAGCTCATGACCTTATTTTATCATCGCTTCCACTTCAGATTTTCTGGCTAACCTTGGATAAAAAATTAGCTTTATACAGCCTCAGCCTCCTTTTCTTATATGAAATTGCAGCAAATTAAGTTACTCTTCTACGTCCCAATCCAATAAGAGAAAATATGAATATTATTGCTTACTTGGAAGTTCATAAACTCTGATTCAAGCACTTTTCTCTCGTTTTTTACACTCAATTACAAACATTTTAAAGCTAAATCCTCAAAACCTACGTTTAGCATACATGAGCAATGTTCGTTTGCTCGATTGAACAATTTATCTCAAAAACGGCTCCTTCAAATGCTAAATATAACTTATTTATCAATCAAAAACGTGTTGTTAGATTTTGACCTTGGATTTTATGAGTTGCCATGATAGCGACGAAAAATAATTAACGATAATATAGGCCTAAACTTAATAACAATAACATCCATTTTCAAAACCAGCCATATGTATAATATATTTATGTGTTGTGAAATTTTTGCTCAGAAATTGTGGGCATTAAGCAAGTTCTCGGATGATGGGAGAGTGCTCAAAATGAAGGTCTTGATCCCAGGGACTCAGGAAAAATACTGAAATTGCTCGAAGTTTATACAGGGTGTCTACCAAATTTCATATATGAAATTCCCGACTTTTCCCGACAATTTAAAAAAAATTCCCGACCATAGGAAACATGACCATTGCCTCCTATAACGAATATTGAGAACGATATTTGTAAATAAATACATTTAGACGGGAACAATGCAAGCGAAAGATCGCCAAAAGATGAACATGATGACCGCGATAAGTCCAATAGATTTGCCAGCCGTAATGCGGACGAGATTGCCGGCTGCGGAAAGAACGAGCGATTCTCCGGCCGCGTTGTGACCAAGAGGCGTTGTGGCCGTGGTATAAATGACCAAGATTTGACAGCCACATTGCGACAGAGAGATTTGCCGGCCGAAATATGACCGAATCATGTAACGGCTATGAAAAGAGTAAGCGACACAATACCATCAAGAAACAATCGGCCACCCGACAACCGAAAAACAAGCAAAAGATTTCTGACCGAAATAAGTCCAAAAGATTTGCCAGCCATGTTGTAAATTACAATATCTCTGGCTTTGAAAAAAATTAGGATTTTCTTGTCACAATACGACCGAGAGATTTAACGGCCACTAAAAGAGAAGAGCAAGGAACTCCGTCTGCCACGAATCGACTGAAAAATGTTTCATTCCTAAAACGAGTGAGCGAATATCCAGCCGCAATATGACCGAGGTCTAATGGCCGCGATGCGACCAAGAGATTTGCCGGCCGCAAAACAAGCGAAAGATTTCCGGCCGCAATAAAAGCGAAAGATGTGATGGCAGTGAAAAGAGTGACAGATTCGACGGCCGCAAAGAGAGCGAGATATTTGACGGCCCCAATGTGACCGAGGTTTGCTGACCCCGAAACGACCAAGGAATTTGCCGGCCGGGTTATAGATATTCTGGCCTTCATGTGGCCAATAGATGTGATAGCCACGAAAAGAGTGCACGATTTTAAGATAGCAATACTAACGAGAGATGTGTCAGCCGCGTAAAGAGCGAGACCTTCGGTCGCGTAAAGAGCAAGACTTGTCGGCCGCGTAAAGAGCGAGAGACTTGTCGGCCGGGTAAAGAGCGAGAGACTTGTCGGCCGCGTAAAGAGCGAGACCTTCGGTCGCGTAAAGAGCGAGACTTGTCGGCCGCGTAAAGAGCGAGAGACTTGTCGGCCGCGTAAAGAGCGAGAGACTTGTCGGCCGCGTAAAGAGCGAGTCCTGTCGGCCGCGTAAAGAGCGAGACTTGTCAGCCGCGTAAAGAGCGAGAGACTTGTCGGCCGCGTAAAGAGCGAGACCTTCGGTCGCGTAAAGAGCGAGACTTGTCGGCCGCGTAAAGAGCGAGACCTTCGGTCGCGTAAAGAGCGAGACTTGTCGGCCGCGTAAAGAGCGAGAGACTTGTCGGCCGCGTAAAGAGCGAGACTTGTCGGCCGCGCAAAGAGCGAGAGACTCCGAGTACAGACCGTAGAGACTCGTCGGCCACGTAAAGAGCGATAGACTTGTCGGCCGCGTAGAGTGAGACTTGTCGGCCGCAAAACGAGCGAGTGTTTTTACAGCTGTATTAGGACCGAGAAACTTGCGGCAGCGGAATAAGTGACAGCTTTTCTGGTCGTGATATAGCTAAAAATTTGTCTGCCTCAAATCGTTCGAGAGATTTGCCGGCCGAGATGATGATAATAACGAAGAAAACTGCTATTTCGTTTTGTTTTATAGTCAAATTCGAATTTCCCGACCAAAAGTTGAAATTCATTACTTTTTCCCAACTATTCCCGACCTTACAAAATCCCCGACATTTTCCCGAATTTTCCCGAATTCCCGACTGGTAGACACCCTGTTATAAGAAAACAAGAAATAGTGTAAAATATCTGCCATTTAAAAAGCATTGGGACTGAAAAACGTCTGCTTTGTTTACATTTAAATATGTGATACTTATATTCAATTCAGAGTCATATGCTATATGTTGACGTAAAGTTAATTTAAAACCCAGCTAAATATGTTGATTGAATATACTGCAACAGATAAAGATTTTTTACTTTTAAATACTCCTGTTTTACAGTTAGGGGATTTAGCCTATTCACCACTTGTAAAGCATGAAGAGTTAAATACGTCTTTTTTGTTTACAATATAACATGTTATATTGTAAACAAAAAAGACGTATTTAACTCTTCATAACTACATGTACTATAACTACATGTAGTTTATAGTAATTTAAAGCCAAGATCCAGGTGATACGTAATATAAACATATTCGACAAAAACAGATGTTCTATTCATCTTGAGTGGAGACTTTTGACACTGAGAAGACTTGTTATTTTAAGGCCCAGCTTTATCAGCTATAAGTGCAGTTAGCAGATATAGTATGTTGATGGCTTTGACCGAGCTAAAATACAGGAAGGTGCTGCACCAACGGTGTTTGGTTGTGACCGAGCTACAATACAGGAAGGTGCTGCACCAACGGTCTGAGTGTATCTTCAATTTCAAAATGGACCCTAAAAAATATTCACCTTTAAATTCGGCCAATACAAGCATATTTTATCCAAAACCTACCAAGACAAAGTAGTATTTATTCAAGGGTAGCCATAACACTGAGAGACATATGCTAAAATCCCCAGGAGAAATCATATATATTGTTATTAATGGAGTTATAATACTATAGACTGTGCAGCCAGAGTTTTTGGCGTCATTGGGAGACCCTCTTCTGACTTCATTCTAGCCTGTTAGCCTATTGGGTAGAAAAATGTAGTCTCAATTGGAGATTTCCATGATAAGTACCATCTGATGGCCATTATATACTTTTGAACCAGCTGGAGGCTACAGACGAACTTCACTCTTCCGGTCTCTTGATGATGTTACAATTGTCTACATTTTTGTTTGAAATGTCACGGCTTTGGCGGAGATATAAATAATGAGTGCTGCAATCTGTGGTTAACCTTTAGAACTTTTTCAATTCATGTGCAAATGTTTAAAATGTTTTCACAAATGTCAAAATACATTTGATTTGAAATTTCAAATGTTAATGTCTATTCAGCTGTTAACAAGTTATGAGGGTTAAGAAACCCTTTAGCACAAAAATATAGTAATAATTCAATTTTTTACATAAAATAATCACCTTTTATATTTAATTTTTAGGGGCTTATGCCCCTAAAAGCCACTTGTCTGTCAATCAGTACTAATGCTGTTTCGTCAAGTTGAATGAAGATTGTGTGTGGAGTTAATAAAATGAATGTGTGTATGAAAAGAATGATGCTGATTTTTCTTATAGTAATGGGATGAACTGATAAAAATAAAATATTACCAAACAGGGCTCAGTCCACCAGGTACTTTTTGGAAGTTATTGTTTGCCAACTAAACTAAAAAAAACCAAGTATTTGTTGATTTTATTAATTCTAACTCTACAGAGCTTGATAGATATTATGGATTGCAGAATGCCCAAGGTCTTGTTGAGCATAAGGAATGAATATCAATGATTGATGAAAGACACTAAAATAAACATAGAGAAAGAATGCTGACGCTGCATGGTAACAGACTGATAGTCAATCAATCGGTAATGCAATGACATCACAGATAGGAGTGGGGGAGAGGGGAGGGAAGGGGAGTAGGCCTTGTTTGCCATACAAGGATCAGGCTATCGATACTGGTAACTCGACTCTGGTTGTGTGATTGCATTAGGGTAACGGCTGGACACTGGCCTTATGAGGCCTCCTCCTAGACTGTTTTAAATTTTGTGGTCAATATGATTATGTACTGTCAGTATACCAGAAACATAAATTTAAAGCCACATAACAAAACAACTTTTCACATGCAATTATTTTGCTATTTAAAGGACTGATACAAAAATAAACAAGGAATATTCTATTTCATCTAGGACGATTCCATTAATTTCAATTGACCCAAATAATTAATTGTGGTTTAAATAATTTTGAGATAATTGTGCCCTTTTTAGAGTCCATCTTGCAAGAACAAGTACAATTTATATCAAACTGATGTGTAAATAAGTAGGTTACCAGAAAAAACTCCCTGTGCAGGTTATGGCTTGTGCAAAAAAAACAGAAAGTCCAACATTTGAAGGTCCAACATACTAAGTAATAATCCGACGCAGTGCTAAATGTGTTATTGGCTGACTTCTCTAAAATACTAACTTTTTTTCCAACCACAGCCAAAGGGTAGGGAGTCGTATCTACAAAGGTAATTCTTGCCGGGTCAGGGTGAGTACATGGTACAGCAGAACGAGACACGCCAACATTGCCGTCACTCTCGCACTTGCCAGGTCATGCCCTGTTCTCTCAAGGGTGTACCGGCACTTTGATTCAAGTTGTGTTGGCTGCAGACACATTAAGTCAACTGCATTTTTATATCATGCATATAATGCAGTTTAAGTACCGGTAATGATGAGCTCTTTTAGGAAGGCAATCAGAAGGCAATCGCAGCCTTTTCAAGCGTTAAACTTTTGTAGTAGCCTACCCAGGCCTTGTAACGATATGTTTGTTTTAAAAAATAAGAATAAAATAACTTATAAGGGTTGTAAATCGAACAACACGTTCTTTTCAGTAGGCCTACACATTTGATCGATGAAGGCTTTTATAGGAAAGAAATTTAAAAGTGACAGTTTTTTTCCCAAGGTCCAGGATTTTTTATTGATTTCGTGAAACTTTTTGGCAATGGAGTTCAGTATCAAAGCATGTCTGGTAAAACGTAAGGCCTTACAATTTAGGCCTTGATAATTGAGTTTTTTGGTTGTTAAGTAGTGTGCTTGCCAGTCATTCTTTCTTTTGGATGGAGTACAGTAACTTATCAGACATAACTTATTACATAAATATTTATTCAAAAGTGTTGCCTGTTATTGCATTAGGCTAGTTCTTAGCGGCACCAGCTCATTTTAAGGGCAGTTCTGCCCCCAAGACAGCGATCCAGTGTTTTTATGTACATATATTTGGGTTTTAGGGGGTAAGGATATCGGATGTTATTGTGAAAAAAAATGTACGCCCCAATAGTGATAGTGGTTTCCCTTCAATCAGCAAACTAAAATATCTTTCATTTTTTTAAATAAACTAATAACATAGGTAAAGATCTAACATAGGTAGGGCTAAGTTACAACAGTGAAAACATTTTCTTTTAAATTTTCAATTGGCCTGCAATAAATATCTCAAATTTAATCGTGTTTATCTCGTTTTAAAGGATGATGTGATTAATTTATCTTTCCTTTCCCAGCATTTTTCTTTTCAAACTTAGCAATGCTCTTTGATTTCATGTAGGTTACCTTAAAATTAGACTTTTAAGTTAGGGGTGAGAAAGGGGTTGATGTGGGTATTAAGTATTCTATGAAAAATATTCCCCTTTATCAGTGATAGATGTTTTCAGCAAAATGAATACCAACTAAAACTCATATTATTAATTTAATAAATGAATAGGCTAGTTAAAAAATACTGTATGAGCTGTGAGCTTATCAGTATTCTAAAAACTTTAGACAGATGGATCATTAAGAGCCACTGCTCACCTGATTTACATGTGGAGTTAGTTTTAATTTATCACCAGTTTATATTTTTGACTTCAGTTTTAACGTCTCGGACTTTGGAGAACACTGGATTTTGAATTAATCACACAATTTTAGGGCTGGGATGAGTTTCAAAAACAGCCTACAGCTGGCTGTACTTGTCTAAAAGCCCCTGACCTTGGTCTTAACAAATAAAAGGAATTGATAAGCCAATACACTGATCTGCCTGAAAAGGACCAGTAATTAGGCCTAACAATCAATTGGTCTGTGGAAGTGTAAAAATTGTAGCTCATGAGCCGTCGGTAGCAAACGAATTAAGCTTTGGAGGCCCCAAACGTAAAGTAAGCACCACAACTTAGGCCTTCAGTTAAAAATAGGTAGGGTGTTTTTAACTTACGCCTTCTTAATTTCAGCAATAGAGGCCTGTCTGTGCACTTCCAACACACGATAGTAGTCGACCATCCCGGTGAAGCCGCACTACTCAGATCTGAAAAATATTAAATCTCTTTAATATTTTAGCAAACATTATTTGTATGAAAGCCTAACTTGTCTAAGGTTATTGACTTAACTTACTGGTAAATTAATAAAACAAGTATAGGATGGATAGGCCTAAAGGATTAAGGATGGGTACATGATTCTGTCCATGAGGATTATAAAGCCCATTTTAATATCAATCATAACCAAAACATAAAATTTTTTACCCATAACTAGGTATTTTTGGTTAAAGAAACAACTTGGCCCTAGTACAGGCATAGGCTTTACAAAAAGCCTTCTCATCTTAACAAATAACCTCAGGAGACCAAAATATTAAACTCAACATGATCTTACTAAACAATTTTCACATATTAAAAATAATCATTAGATATTTATAAAATTTGCAACGGAAACTAGGAAAAAGTACAAGAATTTAATGAATGTTAATTATTTAACGATGCTCACTTAAAAAGAAAAAGAATGTGGTGAAGATTGAGGTTATGTACAATATTGCGTAGCAAACCAATAGCAATGCAAGGATATATCCTCATATAAGGCTTGGAAACCAATTAAAATGTCTTGGAATATGCTATGAAATAATTAATTACCTTAAAATCTACTACACCTTTGCACACACTACGAATTTACAATATAAATAAAAACAAGGAATCAATCCTCCGCGTAGTTTGTTGTTAGGAACTGAAAGAATTACAGCCGCAGTGCAGCCAACAATTTCAAGGCTGTGACGAAATTATCGTGAGCAAAGATTGTCCGGATTTATACAACGCGCAGGTTGGCAAACCATGCCACAGGCAATGGAATCTTTAAATGGATATACTGTAACAAAAATTATTTGCAGCTGAAATATAGAAGAAGAACTGTCACAGACCGTCTAATTTCCATCAATATATTTAAATTAACACAAGACAATTAAAATGAAGTTGAAAATAACTAACTACAGAACCCACGTTGCTGAGCAGCTTTTAACAAATAATTGTAAAAAAATTAAATGTATCACGTGATCAGCCCTTTTCTTTAAGTTCATTATACCCAAAAGGAACTAAAAATCACCTAAAATTATTTTCTCAACTAGACCTTTCATTCAAGCATTGTTGGGTGTTGCGATTTTTTTTTAAAGTTCCGCATAATTTATCAATCCAATACAGAGAATATTTCAAGAACTCCGATCGCGCCAATCCAATCAATATTTATATAAGTTACATTACTCAATGATTACAAATTATTCCTGATATTCTTTATTATAATCTTTAAACATTTTACATTGTAATCGAAATCAATCACGTCTAAAGAGGCAAAATCCATTCATTTCGTCAAAAACCTAAGGTTAGGTATTTAAAAATTAGGTCTAAAGCTTGATATGTACAGTACAGTTTTGAAAAAATATATATTTTTAAGTTCATCAAACTTATTTATAGGGACTATGCTAATTTATGATATTTTTTACTTAAGAAATTAAAAATAATACAAAAAATATTGCTAAAAGATCACAAAAAATTAAATTGATCCTCACTGGTCCTATCGACTCAGATTTGTCCTATACTTCGGATTCGAAACTTAAATATATTTAAATTGTTCGAACGAAGTGAAACGAAGTGAGTTATGCTCGACTTGAAAATCACTCTTTGTGAACTAACTCCTCTTTTATTATTTGATGAAAATTCGTGAAATTTGAACTACAACATATTTATACCCTGAAGATTGTTTTAATCTATAAATGAGTAGTTAATTATACGTTTAAATATTTATTTTTAAGTTAATAGCCTTCCTTTATTTTACTGCACTTCGTTCGACCTATACGCGACATAGGAGCGTACTCCTAGTATTGTAAAGATAGAGAGCATAAATAAAGGGGGTTGATTTTATTACGGTATAAAATCATGAATTTTGCTTTGTGTATTTTAAACGTCTTGAATATGACCTGGAAAAAATAGGGATTAATAAGAAGTATTAAATTAATTTCATATTATATTGCTATCCTCAGCTAAGGGCTAAGCTGAAGAAGTTTTGAACAGTCAAGAATTCTGGGGTGATTGTCTCCTTCTATCAGTGACTGAATAAATCATAATTTGAAAAAGTCACACTCAAGGAAACAGATAAGACAATAAAAAGAACGATTTGATAGCCCGTTAAAATGTTGAAACAACCAAAAACGACCCCAAGAGCCAGGAAGTGGGAGTTTTTAGTCGGCTTGTTAGTATTGCGTGGAGCCGTGGGACAGGGACATAATTATGCAACTAGAGCGCTTCCCACAACGCTTGATCAATGCCCTTTCTTTCCACAACTGCGCCGCCAACGCGCCGAGCGGCCTACCTGGCGATACCGCGCCGCGTGGGCCGCCTCGCCGCTCGGGGTCGACGAGACTCCACGTCGTCCATACGTCGTTTGGGTCAGACGTTTTATTGTCACCCTCCAATTTATACGTATACAGATATAATTAAAATCAATGTAACGAGTTCATGGGTCATGGGTCTCAAAACGAATTGTAGAGTTGCTCGTGTCTTTTAAAAATGTAGAAAAAAGATCAAATGTACTTAATTCTATATTTTTGAATATGTAACTTCTGAACAAAATGTATGTCATTTCTGGAAAAATTAGGGAAAACTTTTGAGCCTGAATAGTTTAATTAGTCCGAAAAGACACTAGCCCACAGGAAAAAAAAATCTTCAAAATTCTCTTGGGTTTTGTTCAGGCCCGCGGTTTGCATGTAATCCGCTATGGGCCTGGGCCCGATCACCGCCCCTCCCCCTTCCATCAACTGGGTTTATAAAATGGGTTTATATATGAAAAAACTTCAAATTCAAGCAAATTTAGCTTTTATTTCAGGTGAAACTACAAACATAAATACTCAAAACTTAACATGATTAGTCGTTTCCTACATTTTTTCCGCTTTTTGGCCGCCCTCTTTCTAAATTCACTGCCACTTGGTTTTTTACTCATTTCACAAATCACAGAACAAGCATTTTATTCTACTATTTGTACCATTTATGATAAAAGATCAAACCGAACATAAATACAAATACAATTGCATTAAAATAGTTACCAAATAGTTTGCGCCCCCCCAATCTTGCGCCCTGGGCCCGGGCCCACCGGGCCCATTTACAAAAGAGGCCCTTGTTGTGTTTGTTTTTATTAGTCTACGCACATACGAAGAACCAAATAAATTAGCAACCTAATGCATTTTTTCGTGGCAGTTTTTTCTATCGGCGTCGTCAAGTTTGTTGAGCTGTTTTGTCAACCATTGCACTGATATCCAAGTTATTATTGACTATATCAGCATTGATTATATAACTAACGTAACTTACGTTACCGTAGTTATATCAGTTCTTTGGGACCTAAAGATTTGCCATTGACGAAAATATCCTTTGATACCAAAGCAAAGTGGGTGACAAATCAGTCTAACAACCTTGACCCCGCCCAAAAAGACGAGCACGAAAAAGTGCAATGGGTTGCTAAACTGTTCATCGTGGTCTAGGCAACCTTTGGATACTAACTCTTAAATATATCCGAAACCGCCTTGCTCGATATAACCGGCCACACACAACTGACTGTTTGATTTTGGGCTACCTAATATTATTGATTATAACTTATGTAATCCAAAAACAAATTATATTAAGGGAATACGCCTCCTTTTATAGGCTTGTTTTTCAAAAATTTTGACATTTTTCAAAAGTGACATTCTTTTATTCCAAATTTAGTTCTGAACATGTAAGAAAATTATTTCAGGTATTTTTGCAATAAAATTGAAAACGTTGCGCTCAGCGATTTCAAGTGATTTTAGTGTGTGTGTGTGGAGTGTAGTGAAAACTTAACGGCGTGTTCTCAAAACTATGTTTTTCATTGACTGAATTTACGTAAGTTTGAATAACTTTGTAACTACTGATTACTTTCTAATGAAATTTTAACCACATGTTCTTGATAGTATTTAGAAGATTTGTGTGTATAGAGAACAATGTGCAATTATCTTTTCTTTTAAATTTCATCGTTTTACATTGAAAATCTGTTTTTTTCGTAACATTTTTCATCACATTGCAAAAAAGGCTGCTATAACAATGCATTTTTGGTGTTACCATATTTTCGATACAAATAAATGTCCATTGTTATGTGGGGAAGTAAAATATATTTACTTTTTTAAATTATGTTGATAAACAAAAAAGGTATTCACAATTGAAAATATTAAAATATATTCTTAATATTTTCAAAATCACAAGTCACCCAAAATACATTTAGATAAGATATTTTTTTATAAATCCTCTATTTGGTCAAGTATAAACAGAATAACCCCACAAAAGCCATTAAAAATAAAAATAAAGTCTTAGAAGGAGGCGTATCCCCTTAACAATGCAGAGAAGTGTCCTGCAATCATGCAATTTACAAGCAGATGATCAAGAGTTATAATCAAAAATTTCTTTTAATGGAACAAATTCAAAATTTCTCGTAAAATTGTAAGTAAAATGTTTATCTTTCTTGGACCAAAAGATGATTGGTAGGACATACTAACCAATGACGCATTTGGTAGTACAATTCCAGCGTGACTAAGTTTTCACAACTCATCAATACTAAGAAAATTCAATTCTTTCCATACCACTTTCCCGCTATGACAAACACAGTAACTATTCCGTTCTACTTAGTAAACACTGGACGCCTCGACGTGGAAGAGGTACCGTTTTGAAAACAGAATAACCGGAAGTCGCTAGGTGTTGGTTGTTGGTAACACTGAGCAACGCCCTTGCACCATTGCCTCACGACTGGGGGGCCAAGGTCGCTGGTTAGCAACTTCTTTTATCAAGTCTCCCAACCGACATTGGAGCTAATGGCTCGCTTTTGGTAGTTTCGTCCAAGGCGTTACCAATGATTGAATAATTGGTTGCCCCTCAACAACTAAGTCCTATGACGACATTTTCCACTGTGAAAAAACTTGTTTCTCCTTAGGAGATAGTTACAGTAATTTGTTTGTTCGCCCTATAATGTAATATTAGCTCTGAAAAGTCGAAATTAAAATCCTAGTTTCAGTCAAGAAAAGGCAAAATATGTAATTTTTCCATAAACGGTATTTACATTGTCTAAACTCAACATATTTGTGCACTCGATCAAAGTTAAACAAGGTTAACTTCTTTCGTAAAGGAAAATAGTCAACGTTACACTCGACCGACTTGTAGGTAGGCCTAACTGTTGGTCGAGTGTAACGCGTCAACTGCATTTCCTTGCGGCACAGTTTTGACCTAATTACCTCCCGATTTCTCTGCATCCCAATTGATGATTATATGCTATAAAAATACAGCCCTAAAAACAATGGCAATTCCATCACAGATTAATGTTTGGTATTTCGTGACTAGCCCCATACTGGCCATACTGATTTAATTTCCCAGTTTAAAACTGGTATAACATGGATGGCAATCCATGAATATTGTTAGCGTAGTTTTAATTTGGATGTAAAAATTAATGCAATTTCAAGGACAGTATGCACAAAACTAATTTGTATGCAAAATAATTAAAAAAACATCCTGAGCCTGAGGGAGAGGCGAGCACCCCTTCGGTCCCACCTTAGATCCGCCAACCATCATAAAATTATAATCATGAAAACATAAAAGCAAAAAACAGCTGAGGATATAAAATCACACAAACCCGCATATTCTCGGCAATTCAGTTGATATAACAATCCCTCGTTCGGCATTTTTAAAAATCATTTTTGAATCAGTTAAAAAGTGAGTTGCACACGAGGACGCAGCTGAGTGGAAGTGTTCTCTGTTTACACGGAAACAGCTGTAAACAGGGTCTAAATCCGGCGACCATACGTCACTACTCACACTCGCGCGGTCTGTCTAGCGTCTGCGCTCGCAACGTTTATGTACAACCTCAGGAAAATCTTTCTTCAGACCCTTCCTTCCTCCTCTTCGCGTGGCGTCAACGGTGCCCCACATCAAAAAACGGTATTTTTAACCAGTGGGCTTGCCTGGATTGCGTGTTACATTGTCCGTTTTGAGGCGTGAGGGAGTTTATATATTATTAAAGGAAGCGAGGATGGTAAATTGCAGCGACCACATAGTAGAAACAGACGGAGCATAGCTATCTTACTTGCATTACAGCAAGTGAGGCTTGGGCCGCCATATTGCCTGGGTATAGAAACATAAAACGGCGCTTAAAATCGCGTAATCTGACAGTAGTGCTCATGTTTCAAATAACTCGTAGTTTATACTATTAATTTAGCGTTGAGGCTTAAGGTTGACATTTTGCATGTGAAGAGTCCTTTAGTTTGGAACCATAATAGTATCTTTCATATTTCGAAAATAATTTTTTTTATTTAAAAAAATTATATAAAATCACAAGGTTTTATTCAACTTTAAAAACATTACATGAAAAAGTAGCGGGATACTACTTTTTTTTATTTTTGGTCAGGCAAAATAAAAAACGGTGGAAATTGTTGCTAAAGAGTTGAATTTTTCAAATCATATTTTTTGAAAAAATTATCTGACGTAGTTTGGCCGATAACTTAGTTACTGTGGGAGAGTTTATCCGTGCGGCGCATGCATAAAAACAAAGTCGATCCTAAACTGTTATTTACAAAAATATAGTCGACTAGAAAAATACAAATTTGGTATCAAATTAAAGGTCTGAATCTCACAATTACTATGGTACCAATTATAAATGGTTTAGAAGCAGTTTACACATCACAGGAACGTTACAGGTGTATTCCGTAGTGGCAGCTTCTTTCAAAAAATGTTAGGACAAGGTTCAAGGTTATCAGTGTTTATGATGTGTAAACTAACTGTAAGCCATTTATATTTGGTACTATAGTGATTCTGAGATTCAGACGTATAATTTGATACCATATTTGTAACTTTTTATGTACTTTATTTTTTCCATGCTTAGGGACTAGAAGCAAATTTAGGCTTCACTTCGCGGTTTCTAGTGCTCCGTCTATTGCACTATGTGGTCGATGGTAAATTGTGAATATTACCGAATGGGTGCAAATCTCTCCTTGGCATCAATCACCCTACCACTCACAAGGAAAATAATACAAGCCCCCATCATGCAAAATTTTGCCATACTCCCTCGTTTCAAAAACAATAATACATTTCAACATAGCGTATCGTAACTTATTAACATTCGTTTTCAGCAATTTCAACGGGAACGTTTTTCAACAGCGCCCCTCAAACAAAAAAAGTTGATGGCATACTTTGGTATGAAAACCCTCCCCTCCCTCAGGACAACCATGGAAATTACAGAGGAAAGCATTTTTAGACATGAATTCAACCTGGTGCTGTCATTCGAAATTTTACAAATTTAAGCTTGGAGTTATTGTTTGAAGAAAGCTAAGGCAGTCCCAGGGGAGTTTTAGGGGGCGGGGTGTCATGACTACCATAAAACCATAAATGTTTTAGGTTGTTAATGTTAACTGACTACATAAGCTGTAACTACAATTTCATAACTGTAAAATTGTACGGATGACCTCCCTTAAAATTCAAAGCTGGGACTGCCTTTCTACTTTCTAGATTAGGCATAGATATATGCATAATATGATCATTTTGCTGTTTAGTTATGCGGCATAATATGACATGGTAGTACATTAAGATCAGTTTTAAAAATCCCCTCGGCAATTTGGATCCACTGAAATCCAGTGATAGTTTTGAGCATGGCATATTTTACCCATTGATAGGATCCAAATTTTCTCTTTTACAGTATATTCAAAACGTTTGATTGGGCGTTGAAAATGACACTACTTATAATTTATGTAAAAAAAAGCTATACAACTCCATGGCTAAATCTTCAGAAATTGAAGAAATTCACAATAAAGAGTCTCTAGCTGAGAAAAAGACTTAGCACAGAAGGTTCAAAACTATAAAATGTAATTAGAGCAGAAAAAACTTTGCCATCCATTATTTAGATGTAAAGCGATAAATCAGCCAAGATTGTCAACGAAGCCACTGAAGCAGGGAAATCTTATAAGGGCATTCTTTTTTCATTGCCACTCTTCCACAGGTTTCCTCGTTCTTACACCTTCAACACCTGGCAACTTCGAAGATTGCTTATCTTAAGTCAGCATCATTTTCAGTAAGTCAAGCATCTCACAAGTATTTTTAAGTAAGGTTACAAAAACCATGAGTGAAATAAAAATGTTGAATTACAGAGTAGGCCTATCTTAGATTGATAGAAACATTAACACTTTAGTGTATGCTGCACAATATAAACAAACCAGCATCCAAAGGGATCATATTCCAGCTGTGGGCAAGGGCAGCCTACCTTGTATATCAGGTATCAGTTACAGCCATATAGTAACAAGGTTACTTTACCCTAGACTGGACGTTTTCATTGTGGTTGAATTTTTTTAGACAAATATATGATGATACATTACTATCATGAGCAGCAAATACGGCGGGTGCGATGTTGGCGGAATTATTGTTTATTACTTGTTTTGGTAGTTAATCAAATATAACATCATGGTAAAGTAAACACAAATTTACACGTAAAAGGCCTTGAGAAACGTAAACAGAGCTTTGACAGTTGAACATTAACATATCATTCTGTCATTTCAGCTGATGTTTAGCAGAAAATTTTATGAGTTTACAGTTTTTGCCACCTGCCATATTTCGTGCTATCTATGTCGTAGCCACTTGCTGTAATTGGGCACTTCATGAAGTGCCCAATGCAACCCGGGCACTTCATAAAGTGCCCAGCGCGCCTGGACACATTGTGTTCAGTAACTCGATTATTTCAATGAAAATTACAGTATGTGCCCAACGAAACTGGACACTTCATGAAGTGCCCAACGCTCTTTGGGCACATGATGTAACTACTGTATCGAGGCGTGATGGGCGGACGATTCAAAATCTTTGTTAAAGTAAATCCCAATGTTTATATTAAATCCCAATGTCTGTGCTAAAGTAGCCAATGTTACTGTTTGCTACGAAACCGTTCAATATTTTCCAAATCTAATAATTCTAATACTGGTTTAGGCCTTTTGAAAATATAATTAGTCTACGTTTAGTCTGGATAGTGACTTTTTTGTTTTATAAGTTAAGTTCTAACTAAAATATACAGTTAACAATAACGTAGTTAGTTTTACAATAAAATAGTAACCACTTAATCTAGAATAAAAAATAAATACATATAATTAGTTTAAAGTTCCAAAAAAATAAGTTTTCAAATAGTTGTAAAAATAAACAAAAGTATAAAATGATAGGTAATGTGCTATTAGAAAAAATAGAAATGATAATATGTTTTTCATTTTGATACCAAAGAAGAAACTAAAGAATAGTTTTTATTAATGTTTTCAACACTTTAATGGCACTTTCTGTAAATTTGTTTTACCTTGCTGTATCTTGATTTATTATAAGTTTTATTGTATATATTTTTTATAGGGGGGACTAAGTAGGAAGTTAATTGAAACATGAAAAATATGTTAAGATTAATGTTTATGTTACGTTACAGTACATATAAATGTGTCAGGTAAAATGTTACATGTTTTTTTTAACCAAAGGATAAAATTTTAATTGACTGAATTATTGGTTTATGTTTTGTGAATTATTTCGGCTACACATCATTTTAATATTATTATTTAAACACTAAACCAATTTAAAACCGTCTGTTGTTTCGATATTAATATTAATAATGATGTGGAGCCTAAATAACTCAGAAAACATAGAAGTAACCATCACAAAAACACATACAGGCAGGAATTGCCTGGTTTAGTGATAAACGATCATATTCTTAATGTTGTATAAACGTCTTAAAAAATTTACCTATTTCGTGTAATTGAAAATAATATGTCAGATAATATAAACAACAGTTTTATGTGTTTGCATCAAGTGCCCAGCATCTGAGCTAGCTGGACACATAGTGTAAAAGAAATAATTATAGCAAGTGCCCAACAAGTGTTGGGCACTTCATGAAGAGTCCAGTTTTGTTGGTCACGTACTGTAATTTTTCATAAAACCGTTCAGTTACACTATGTGCCCAGGCGAGCTGGGCACTTCATGAAGTGCCCGGTTTGCGCTGGACACTTCATGAAGTGCCCAATTACAGCATGTGGCTACGACATCTAAACTAGATACATTAGATTCATGATGATAAAAGTGATTAACCTTTTTACTGTAAAGTTATATGTGAAGTAGCTATTTAAAAGTAAATAATTACTCTTATTCACTGAAGAAACATTATAAAGGTTGTGTTATTACTATTTTTATTTGTAAAACGTTATCTTTAGTTCTTTTTCCATCGCTGATTCTATTTTTCTCATAAAAATACTGACAGTCTAAGTGGGAAAATAAATTCACTTTATATTTTTAAATCAATTGTGCTCATATTAAAACAGCATGTGATGTCTGTTATAAGGGTGCTCATCTTCTTTTAAAGAAGGATAATATAACCTCATTCCTCTTTCACTTACCCAACACTATATGTCCTACTGCGATGATAAAATGTTATACATTCTAAATGTCCCCTAATAGTTTAAACAAATATAGAGATAGACAGATGTAAAAATTGCTCTAAAAACTTGTGTCCTAAATCCACATGTGACCTTAGCAACAACTCTAATGTCATAGCTTAGCTAGCCTGACTTCATTCCTGGGACAGGCGAGGTATGACCTGTAGGTATCTCAAGTATTGCGACAGCACGGCTGCCGTATTCAGGCCACACTACAGCCGCTGCCTGTGTCTACGGCTAATTGTGAGCCAACTGTCTGTTCACGGTCTGAGGCCCCCATTGTGTCAGAGGTACTCACAATCAACGGTACCGCGCGCACTACCGGTACCACTAACCTACAACTAAACAATCGAGCAAGAGCAACAAAACAGTGGCAAAATAATTTGTTGCCCATTCAGTATTACTAACTCGTAATTTAACAATTAATTGGAACTTTTGATGAAATACCAATAGTCCAATGTAATCGTTTGATTGTTATTTATGTTGGGTCTCTTAATTGAAGTTGTCCAATAAATATTCCTTAAACGTTTCCAAAATACTTAAAAAATGAACTAGTACTACACATTTTTTATTTTTACTGATATTTCATACATTTCACTCATATCATGAAATTTTTTTTATTTAAATAAGACTAAATTATCTACAGTTTAAAAGCTTATGAATTTATGTAGCATTTATGGAAGAACTGGAGATGTCGTCTTTAAAAGATAAGCACAATTTATATCAATCTTTCCCTCAGTCTTATTTGATGGGATATTTTGAATATTTTTGAGGCCACTGGGACAGAGCCTTTTTTTAAATATTTTTGAGGCCACTGGGACAGAGCCTTTAAGAGATAGGACAAAATAAATAGCTTAAAATATTTTCCATAGGCCTATAAATTTACATATTAACACCAAGTTTCATGGCAAGCGGTAATAAGTTTTCAAGCCAATTAAATTCAAATATACTGGTGCTTCTCATACAGGCTAACTACATTTAGGAAGCTACAGTATGTTTGAAGGTTATTGGTTCAAAATACCGGTTGCCATGAAATGGTAAAATAAGTATAAATTTGCATGGGAAATATTTTAAAGCTATCTATTTTGTCTTAACTCTTTGGGGCTCCACCCCAGTGGCCTCAAAAATTTCAAAATTTCCCATGTTAATCAAATAATAGGTCTGGGGACTGATATAAATCTTGCCTTCTTTTGAAAGACCATATCTCCAGTTCAGTAAATATGGTACTACAGAAATGCAAAAGCACATAAACTGCAAGGAATTTGGTCTGCCTTTAAAAATACTATACATTTTTTATATCTGAGTGATTTGTAGTTTTCAAAATAACTGTGAAAACCTAGGATACTATTTTTTTCGACATGATGTTCCAATTTATCTAGACTTTCATATTAAAAACAAAAAAATGGCTTACAATTGTTAATATGCTGATGATAGAACATTCTTTCAATGTTTTAATGAGCAAGTACCTTAAATTAGCCTTTGGTAGGCCTACGGTATGTGAATTATGTGATGTTGTCTTCTAAATGATGTTATTGGCGATCCATACACACACAGTACGGTATGTGTTTTTGTGTGTATATTTCTATTTATGTATGTGTCATATACATAAATATAAATACAAACATATACAAATGGAATGTATTTGATTTAATTTGTGGATAAAGAAGGTTAATTTGTTATCTTCAGAGGCCCATATTCTTTATTTATTTGTATTTATCTCTGTGCTACTCAAATGGTTTGGTAGCACAAAGTTAAAAATGCTCCTTTTGTAAAACGAAGATTGCCAGATCGATCCTGAGCAACATTCTCAGAAAATCTGACAGAGGTTCGGGTCCGCACCCAGGTACAGTTGGGCTATTTATTAATAATCCTGGCAAATTAATCTGTTGACCTTTGCTAGAAACAAAGCTTTCATAACATCAATTGTACACCCATTTTTCAAATCGGTGTCTTATATGGGAATCTGATCTAATCTAATTTAATTTGAAATACTTACAATAAAACAGGAGCACAGAATTTAAGTAACGGTAAAAGCTAAATTAGTTCCCAAACAATAGTACTGTACGAGTATTAAAATTCAAACAGACGACTTCAAACTTTCAATTACAGGACAAAACAATACATCCTAAATTGATATGACACAGACTAAAGTGAAATAAAATCTCATCCCAATTTCTCAAGATATTGGTAGACAAACAACTTTCATTAGGATTTTTTGCTATAATTAATCAATATCTTGACAACGTGAGATGTGAGTTAAATTTTTCTTCAAGAAAATGTTTACTTTTACATCTCTTTTAATTTTTTATCTGTCACAGGGATAACTATCGTAATTGAAATTTTAAAGTGGGGTTGGAGAGGGTGTTGAGTTGTATCATGAAAAATATCTGCCCCAATTATGAAAAGTTATTCCCCTCGATCAGCATACCCAAACCTCTTTCGCTTATTCTATATAAGTAAAGATCTATCAAAGAAAACAAAGGTGAAAACACATTTTTAAAGCTTTAATTAGTGCATCTCAAGAACGCATAGGTGATTTTAATGTTCTCTTTAATTTGATATGTCTCAGAAGGTTTGTTACCATTTTAAATTTTCATTTGAAATTTACTGCCCCTGCATTGGTAGTTAAATTTGTTGTAGTTTTTGAATAAATTAAGAAGCAAGTTTTGAAAAAAACACCTTGTAAAAATAAGGCAGAGACTGTCTGTATACAAGTAAATCACCGTACGGCCAACTATACAAAGTTTAAGTAGGCAGGCCAATGTAATGTTCATTCAGGGTAGGATCCTTTTGTTTGCAGCTGTTGCACCTGACTCTCATATTTCTCTAACTCCTCTGGGACTCATCCCATAGGGACGTCTAAAGTTCCAATGTTAATCAGAGACATATGTTTACAGTTTTCGACAACGGTACATATTTAATTTCATAAAAGAATTTTGTAGGCTATATAGATTTCATGGATGAAACTGACGTTGGTCAGTTGTGCCCTTACACATCTCAAATTAATTTTAGGCCTACTAAATATAATACACATATAAGAGAGGATTAACTGTAATCTCTGTGTATAATCATTTCCAGAGCATTCAGACCAAATTATCACCACTGCTGCTGAGGGAATTAATTTAATTTTAGCCTCCTCCAAATTCTACTTACAATACAGTAGTAGCTAGATGTATTCTTATTTTTAATACATACTTAGTATACTATTCATTGTATTGAAAGCCTTGCCTTTTTTATACCTTTATAAAAAATCAATCTTTTGACTAAAGTAGTACAATTTAAAAATAAAAGGTTAATGTTCATCAACCCTAATAAACTTTTACCCCATCAAAGCGCATTCCCACCCAAACTCAGACCGTGATGAGACAATGACCTCGGCACCCAAGGTTCCACCCACGATGATGATCTCTCCCCTCCCACTCTGCCAATCATGCCCATTGTCGTCTGGCATTGGCTACGATATGTTTTATATACGGAGTGAACTCCATCAGTATTCGGTTATGTACGTGGTACTACCAATTTAATGGAAATTTAAACTAATCTCTTCTATTTAAGGAACTCACCATGTTACAAAACGCATTATTAACAAAACACTAGTAAGTGGCAAATTAGAAAAAGGAGTGATCTTCCACACGGTTTGTTAAAGTTTCTATACAAAGCAATTATATATACAGAACTAAAGGACAGTTTCTGATGAAATTTCCACCTAATATTGAACTGGCTATGTAGAGAACAGGTTAAATTAGTGAAACAATGTTTTTAAGCTTGCTTGTTTATTGTATTTTATTTTCCACTGTCAAATAAATAGTATATAGACTGGATAGTAATAGCAGTAGTCTTTCAGTAATGTTGCTCTTTTCAGCACAAAATGGTATCCAAGCCTGTCGTGACAATAATTTAAACAACTTTTAAAGACACTGGCTTTTAACATAGACGAGATTACTTAGTTGTAGCTCTGCTTACAAACACTGCAATCGGTAGAAGAACTTAAGAGATATTTTTAAACCATATTACCAAGTTATGACTCCAAAAAGAAAACCCCTTGCATATTAATACACAGATTAGGACTTGCGGAATTATGACAAACGTTACAACATATAGGAGTTTTATTTTATTTTGATTAGAAAAAGGCTAAAATCTAAATGAAAATAATCAGATCAAGATACATTACAATTTTTAAAATCAAGAATTATAACCATGTCAAAATTAATTTATTGCTGTATTTAGTCTACCTAAATGATTGATATTAAAAAAAAAACGTAACCACCTACTTAAAAATACCAGTTTTTGAAAAAAGGAAATTGTACACTGGCAAAAGATTAATTTCAATTTTGATCTCCCACCTCCTATCACTTTCCTGTTCCGTCATCCCACACAACCTCATCCAAGGCTGCATCAAGTCAACTGAGGCCAATTTCATTTGAGTCTTGTAGAGATTAGCAATACTCAGCTGAAAGAACCAATTGGAAATTTTCTTTTTTTTCAACCCATTTTTCGATACTTCCAAAATTTGCCAGTGCTCTCCTAAGCCAGAACCTGGCCAGTACTACTCAGAAAATAATTTTTATTTCTATGTAAATAGGAATTTTGAATAAAAACCCAAATAAATACTGAATTAGTTGAAACAAATGATTTATTATTTACAATATAAAAGTTTCTTGCCAATCATCGTACTTAGACCTACGGCCTCTTAGGTAGTCTCCTAGCATTTAAGAGTCTAGACTAGCCCTCCGTGCGTGTCGTGCATGTTTCCCGGTGCCGGAATTTTTATAAAAAGGCAATGTTTGTTCATTATGTGTATCTGTCTGTTTGTGTTACGTGTGTTTGTGTCACAATGATGGTTTTTTCATGCTTCCTGACGACTTCCACTATAATGAAATTTGATGTCTATCGATTACTTACATCAAATCGCAAAATATTTATTATCAACTTTGATTTTAAAACGGTGGAGACGGATTCTAAAGTTTAGCTGAACATCAGCTCAAACACCCTACAACTAACATTTTAAGTTATTATTATTATTTTAACATTTTAGGAATTGTACAGTGGAGTTGCATTCAAACCATCTGTAATAATCTAGGCCTAAACTGTAAATTCTAACATGCCTATAAAAAATGTATCTTGTCATAAAGTTTGATAAAGATATTAAGACGTGATTAATAATTATCTAGGCCTAATATAGGTGACGTAATGTATATGTGACGTAATGTTAAAATGTTAAAATAGACCCGCTTAGGCCAACACAGAATAATTGTGAAAATGGAAGCTCAAATGTTCAGGAGCAATTTTGTCCTTATCAAACAAATATGAATGAAAAAGAAAGAAATGGGTGTCTCTACCAAAGAATGGTAAAACATCAAAGGTCCAAAAGCTGTTTATTTCTTACTCTGACAAAAACAACCAAGTCAAGCTGGCTGTTTTACTAACCATAGAATTCTTGAGGCTGCCAAGAATTCAAGCACAAACAAAATGATTAATTAAGAACATTTTCTAGTTGGTTATAAGTGCCTAGATTGACGTGCAGAAAAATGCTTACACGCTGCCAAATCCCTGTGGCAACTTAACCTAATTGGCTATGCCACTCATATGACATTTATTACTTGGCCTCAACATGCAGCTCTGGGATCCAAGTTATATTTTTCAGGTTCGAGCACTTCAAAAATGTTCATAACGTTTTAGTAGGCCTAATAAGTTAGCCCTAACTTGCAGATTTAAAATTTGTCGTGGAGGCCTGTGCCTTTTTTGAGCCATAGATACCCTCCTAGAAATAATTTGAGGCTTTAAGGCTCCAAAATTCCCTCTAAAATTCACCCTACAGTTGCAGGTCAACTGGCCATGGTAATTTTGTCACAGAAGAACATTTCAAAAATAATAAAATGAAATATCTAAAAAACCTTTACGTCCTTAATCAAATTTACATGTCCCAATATTAATTTTTTCTGTGAGTGTGTGATCTCCTAGGCGAATCCTTGTTGTAAAATTTAGTTTAGATCATGATCATAATTAAAAATCATTTATCGTCATAAAGATTTAAATGGATGGAAATTATCACTAATGAAACATAATATATACAGGCCATAGCAAATCAAATAAAATAATTTAGAAAATGAATACTTTCAACGCAGTGCTTAGGTCTTGTCGAGCAAACTAAGTCTACTAATAAAACATGAAAAAAGAACACAATTTTGAAAAAAAATTCTCTCCGTCCCAACTGCTCTGGCCACTCAAAAACTAAGTTTACGGTGTGGGAAAAACAAGCGGTTTGTGCACAAAATTTAAAAGAGTGAGGTGGGGTATGTGCCCACTGTAACTGGGCTCTGTACCGCTTACGATTTGACCTACAATACTAGTCCAGGAGCTGAGGGGGGTTGAGCATACATGAAAGGGTGACACAATATTTTTGTTGTGTATCGTAATATGGACCGATGTGATGAAAATTACGAATATTGCATATTTACAAGGTGGTCAATAACGTGGGGGGAGGGGGGCAAACATGGTGGGGCACGCTATGAGTTAAACTGCAGATATCTAGAAAACAGTAAAAGATAGAACATGGATTAAAACGTCTATTTAGCCACAAAAATATCGCCAACAACAATGGTTATTATGTCCGAGGTTGTATCTAGAAAGATATACGAGTTAGGCCTATAAAAAAAGTTAGTTAAAATATAAAAAATTTGGTCTCTAACTACTTAGGCCTATTTTTATATAGGGTGAGGTGGGGTAAGTGCACCCCCTAAAATCGAAAGTGCAACTTTGACAAAGTCTGAGAACTTTATTTTTAATGATAAAAAGTTCAGATTTTTACCTTGCAATTTCAAGTATGTTCTTTATTGGCCCTAAAAATTTCATGGGAATCAAATGACTTTCATTTGAAAAAAATTCTTCTACGTTTTTCTTACCAAGGGTACGCACTTGCCCCTGCTAGCGGGGTAAGTGCATATCCTGCCTCTAATTTATTTAAGAGGAGCAATGGGGCAATGGTGGGGCATGAGCATATAGAACTGTTTTTGGGCTTTCTAACACTTTTTACAGATTAAAATTATCGCCAATAGTTTTTGAGATACAAACTTTTTTACGTGGCAAGAAAAATTCATCGGAAAAATGCTTAAGAATAAAATTTTGATTTTACTTACCAATTTGGGTTTAATTCAACTGCAATGAATGTTTTTCAAAATATACTGTTAAATTTGAGTTTCTAAACACTTTTTTATAATTTTTAGTCTGTAAACTACTTCTTATATCTAGTATTTACACATGAGTATCCAGTTTGTTTTTTTACTGAATGTTATACGGGGAGAACTGTATGTTAAATACCACCTCTCCTCTGCGCCTATTGTAAAGGTTCTGGCCAAACTTTAACAATATCTTCCTCTGTCACCTCACTAATGTCCTCATTTTCAGGGAACTGGAAGATTAATCTTCTTGTTAGGCATTTTTCGCACAAATCACACAGCTGGGTCCGATCTGACAGCTGAGTTCAGTCAGAGTTAATTGACTGAATTATACCCACAAAATGTTTTACTGTTTTCTTTCTTGCAAACTTGACTAAGCAAACTAGGCCTAACTAGTTAGTATGCAAAGCTTATTGAAAACAAGATTAAAATGAACTGACGTGCTGAAGCATGATTTTAAACATAAACTTTGCAATGTGGGGCAAGTGCATACTTGGAGTATGCACTTGCCCCTTACCAACAAAAACAGGGGGCAAGTGCACACCCCCCCTTAAAAAAAAAAACAATAACAGGTGTAAACATAACAAAAATATGACTGATCAATACACTTCAAAATGTAATAAATGAGCTTGAAAAAACTAAAAAATATTGACACACTTTTTTTAAAAAATGTTTTAAAAAACCCTTGCGAGCTCGTGCTTGGAGGAAAATTGACGTTACCTTAAAAAAACGTACACCACAAAAAATTTCAATAAATGGTAGTTTTATTTTATCATACACATAAAACAGAATAAAAAAGGAAGCTTTTGGTGAGACTCCCACTGTCATAGCACCAATAATAACCGAATAATTAACTGTAAAGTGTTAGGAAGCTCTCAAAAATATGCAAAAGTCCTACTGTATCCCTAATACACTGAGGGATATAGCAGCAGGATTTGCACTTACCCACCTAGATTAGATAAGTCCACCCCTAAAAAAACTTAAAGAATCCCCCTGTGTAGGAAAAACTTAAAGAAAATTTTCTTGTAAGAAATTTGATTTGGACTTTCATGAAAATTCGGAGATAAACTTAGTAGAAAACATTCCTGAAATTGCACGGTAAAAATATGAAGTTTTCATCATAACAAACAAAGCTGTCCTAAGTTTACTTGGTCAAAGTTGCACTACGGTAACTTATGATTTTAGATGGGGGTGCATCTACCCCACCTCACCCATCATGAATCACAACATCTTTGAGGGGCTAAGATATTGTGGTACCGACCTAGGATTAACGAACTATGACCCTTACTAGCCTACCTGTTATCTTTGTAAATTCAGTGTAAATTTTAAGTTGAATTCCATGTTACAACAAAATAAAAGATGAAAAATTATTTTGATTTGAATATTATTACTAGGATAGGCCTATGCTACAGAATCTTCCAAAGCCCTTTCAGTTTTAACAGCTGTTTAATAGAAATATTTGAAGCAGCGTCTAGAAAATATTAGGCTATTTTTTTCTTTATGACGGAAGAAAAAATTAACATTCATGTGTTGATAGGCTAATTAGCTCTCAAATCTATACACAGCCTTTTTATTTAAAATTTGGAAATGACAGTTAGCGTATCGCTTTTTTTAATTAATAGTGACAATATGGTTAAAACTTAATACTATTAATAGTAATAGTCACAGTAACAGTAATAGTAAAGTTACAGGCAATTTGCCTTCACTTTGAATCAGCATTTAAGTTAGTTAATGGAATTTCTGACACATAGTTTTAGCACTTTTATGGTCTGTTAAGGTGTAGGAGCAAAGTATTTAAATATATAAGAAAAAGGAAAGTGACATCCTAATAGCAAAAAGTGTAAACCCTTCTGCGGAAGTGTCACCTACCATACCATATTAGGCTTACTCTTATTATAAAATGATAAGTATTACCGTAATGCTTTGTCATTGTACATTTCATTTTGTAAAGCCAAAATCTAGCCTCAACCACTGGCAACCAATTACTAATAAAAGAATATTTATTTTTTAAGTTCCTGTTCATCTGAGAATTTTCTAGAAGTAACCCAACTTCCGAGGCTAGGAACCGTCTACAATTATTGACGTAGACCCCAGCCTAATATGTAATGAAGGCTTTACTTGGCTATGCTAAAGGGTAAAAAGGCCATGAAACACTACACCAAAAATCAATGGCTAAAAAGAACCAGGAAAGTAGTCTCAGGATTGTCTCATACCGCAGACAGCAGGGTATAGAATATTGATCCTGTAGTACTGCGATAAGCAGACCGGTTTGCCTTGCAACTTACTTTCAGACATTGACGGCTAATTAGTTTTTTTAAGTCTAATATGGCAAACTTACGTTGCTCGAATCCAATTTAAAACGTATACACACCTGAACAAGGACAAAAACACTCCAAGACACTTAATTTCACTTAAATGACACACTCAAACAAAACACATGTTCGTTACACAGACACAGCTGATCACAGGCTGAAAGAGACCGAGTCTGAATCACAGTGAGCCGGGAACGACTGTTGGAGGCGACGCGACGTGGGCGCAGCCTACAGGACACCTTTCGAATTACAACGCCGCTGAAAGTGCTCAAATTCACGTAGTCATTTTTCACCGCATTTTGTGTTTTTTTTTAGATTTATAAAATGAAATACTTTGTTTTTTTTCTTAATAAATTTTTTAATCTTATTTTATTTTTGAAATAATACCGTAACTGCTTTAATTTGAGATTCGAGTTTATTGTCGATGTGGCTCAAATTTCAGTCGCAGAATTGAACAAAAGTAGGTGTAATTTTTTTATTAAGTTTGTTAATAAATAAGTCTCAGGCCCGTATTACACTATCGAATATTTTATAAAAGATTTGATTTGACCAATGGATATTCAAGTTTTTGTTTTGATAATGAATGAATGAATGAATATGGAGATTTATTCCAGAAAATTACAAAAATTTACATTGCAAAAAATAAAATTATCTGTACTTGCATTGAAATAACAAAAAAGTCCTTGATGCTTCTTGATGTATTAAAAAGTAAATAAATAAATAAGTTACATGCAATGAATACAAGTACCATATAAAATATATAATGTAAAAAATACAAACTTTGAGAAGGTCTAAGGAATAAGCCGACATGGGCACGAATGCCTGTGCGTCAGCTTCGAGATGCGTCCTTAATAAAATTACCTTATTTTAGATTGAAGAGAAAAAAAATTGCAATGAGGGAGAACTGGAATAAAATTTATTATACCTGTCAATCAGCTGGCTCATTGAATTTTGATTGGTCAGAGGTCAGATAAAGTCTTTTTAAAAGATCTTTTATGAAATATTTGATAGTGTAATGCGGGCCTCAGTTTTAATTAAAAATATAGGCCTTCAGTTGTTTAAAGTCTAGAGTTGATCATTTTATAATATACATGTACAACATTTTCCATCAGTCAATAAAACACATGCTACATTTGAATCAGAATAACAGAATGCAATTTATTTTGAAGCCCTTTCCTCGTTGATTAATTGGGTTCAATTCAGCGTTAAAATACGTCCTCAAAAATTTGTATTTATTTTTTTCATACAAAAAAATGCAAAAGCCACAAATCATAGGGTCTCATTATGTTATTTTCTCTTTATTTCCCACTGCGATCAATGTAGCACAATAAAATACAGGTCTGCTATTTTGATGTCTTTAGCATATACAGGTTGCATTGACGTCTTTATTAGACTCATTGCAACTAAGGGAGATATTTTCTCTGGAAAGGGAATCAAGAAGCTAAGAATGGTATAACATTATCAAGGGTATTATAGTAAGTAGCCTACTATAATAGTGGACGCGATTCGTTGCTTATTAACCTTAGGCCTAATATAGCCTATATATGAACATTTTTTAACGAACAGATTTTTTAGCTTTTATTGGAAAGATATACACCGTAAAAATATATTTTGATAAAAATCCTCCATATTACATTAAATCGCTTGAAATGGTGACCTTCCCAGATAGGTATTAATTTTTAACTTGTTTTTCTAACACGTTGATTATAGTTTTGTGGACTAAAGAAACGTAAGGTGAGTGTACTAGTGAATGATTACCTCCAGTGAATGACCGGTTTTGTAGAAAAAAATTCATAATTAGAGTTTCAATTGAGTTAAAATAATGGAAACACCTGAAAAAGGTAGCTGTTATTCTTGATTATTTTAATAATGTCTTAAAATGAATTGTTAATTTACAATTTACCTTCAAGTGTTTTTACTTTTTACTGTCTTGAGTAATGGCCATCAGAGCCTCGATCACTATAAAAATATAGTGTGATTCTATGTAATACAATTTTTATTTTTCAAATTCACGGCTGAATATTTCTTCTAGTGTTAGTTTTACAGTTAGTTTAAAACTGTAAATGAATAGTTTATATTGTGTTTAAATTGTCTGCTCATGATCTTTAAATAATATTAATCACGTTTTCGTGACCGGTCATTTACTAAATCAAAATTGTGGCCAAAACTAGTGAATGACCGATTTGGTTAAATTTACTGAAACATGACGTGATTTATTCAATCGATCAAAAAAACTACAAACAGTAATAATTTACTTTGTTTCTGCATAGTAGCATTGAATATACAAGTGTAAATATTCAATGATAGTAGTTAACACTTAATTTCTTCTATAAGATCTCACCCTTAACCGGTCATTCACTAGCACACTCACCCTATTTATCTTCTAATTTGCGGGTACCTTAATTCCAGCACGAGAGGAGAATGAGTTGCATGATTATACGTTACACAATAACACCCGGATTGTTATTTCATGGCAACTCCACTCTTTAATTCGCCATCCTCGAACGCGTTTGTTTCCGCCAGACTCCACTTCCGGCCGTTATCAGTTCCGCTGCGATTACGAAACTAACGTGATAGCCGCAGCGCCTAAAAGAAGCATAGCCACACGAAACTTCAAAAGCATTATAAAATATTATTAGTGTTTTCATAGCTTTCATTGAAGGTACTCAACTGGAAAGTATAGCAACCCCTAAGTCTTAAGCATAAAATCTGTTCTCAGAAATTTGGCTAGGCGCCTAATGTGGGTCACAGATAAATAGTATATTTCATTACAAGGACCTAAAGTGACGCTTTTCGTACAAGGTCAAGTTTTACAACCGAGGCTGTAAGCCGAGGTTGAAAAATGGCCGAGTAACGAAAAGCAGCTTTAGGTCCGTGTGAATAACTATATTTTTCGTTATATTGCTCAATACAATACGTAAACTACTTAAGAAAACCAAAATGTTACAGCTTGTTTACCTTTAAAGATGCCTTCAAAAAAGCCACCGTCTTGTTCTTGCTATTTGAAGCAATCAGCTAATTGTCTGGTTCATTTGTGTTAGGGGAGACTGACAACAATGAACAACTATCGACGAATCGAACGCATGCAATAATCGATTGGTGAAATGAGCGAGTTTCACATATTGATTACACCATTGATTTTACACATCAATCCATATCCTAGGTCCATATTCAATGATTAAACTGACAACAATGAATGTTTCGATAATAACGATGAATGTTTCGCTTATTTGTAATCGAATGAATATTGTTCGATTATTACGACGTACTCGGCACTTTTTGACTTTTACAGTCCTAGGACTATAAAGAGTCAGCTGGTATCGAGTACATCAGCTTTTAATTCCTAGGAATAAAAAGAAGAGTGTATTTAGGTCCGGAAAACATGCATTAAAATCATCTGTTTTTGAAGCAGTATAACGAAAAATTAATTAATTAGGTAGCTAGCCAAATCTAAAAACCAGCACTTTTCAGTTTAAATGGGAAAAACAAGGCGTTTAACAAGGCGCTAATCTCCATCGTGACACCTGAATCAGATTAATATTGAGACACGGGAGACGAAAGGGAAAATCGGAGAACGTTCATTGTTGCAGGGGAGTTGCAAGTGTTAAGTGTTTCAAGTCCATTTCCCTAGTTATTCATGTGTCCCACTCCTAAAAAATCTTTCTGAATTCTGATCCACTGTTAAAGAAGTTTAATAAACCTCTCATTGGCTTGGATACATTCATTAGATAAAGTACGGTACCTGATTTCCGAGTCCTATCAAGTGTCAGGTCATCAGATATTTCAAATCCTCCAATCCTCCGATTCAGATTATCGGACGGTCCGGATGGAATTAGTTCACGGTAACTAGAAAAATAACTCTTTTTGTAGTTACCGTGGAGTTAGTTAGTATACTTCCATGAAAATCGGAATGATTCTAGGTTAAAACTTGATTTTATAAACATTTAGACAATAGCATTATTTTTTAGAAAAAGTGTGAGTGTGTACATTGTATAAAGTGTGAAATAAGAGACTTTTACTTGCTTCATAACATTACGTTACGGTAACTCGCTATTTAAGAGTTAATGTTAATGTTAATTATTAACATTAACATGTCGCTATTTAATATTAATGTTAGCGAGTTGAAACATTATTAGCGAATTTGTTATAGAAGGCTGAGCTTCCGATATGACACGTGTGGTGGCGCTGGGAAAGGCCCCCGTGACGGAGTGGCGGAGTGGCTAGGTGACCTCCTGTGGCTAGGTGGCTGAGGCCATCACAGAACAGCCACATTAATATAATTCTTTTCTACGATATCTGAGACGATTTCGTTGGACGAACAAATAGGAGCACCCCTAAGCCGTATTTTTGGGGCAGATAACGGAACAAAAATTATGGGTGTTGGCCGTTGGGCCGTGGCTCCGTGGTCATGAAGCTCTACCTATATGTAACTGTAATACAACCCTTTATAAAATTAAATTTATAAAGAAATATTTAAGTCCCCTCTCACGATTCTAGCACAAAAAATATAAATATATATATATGTGTGTGTGTATTTATGATTCATTGACAAAAATATTAAATGTATTTTACTTACACGTAGGGCCTAACACAGTACGTTGTCTTAGGAGGATTTTGCACTCAAGCGGACGTAATTATCACCCGATTCTCTTTGAATTCGGTAGAGATATTATTTTATACAGAATCTGAAAGTTAATTGGGGTTTAGGGTAAGATCCCCTATCTTGATGTTTGGAGGATATAGCCCAAAAGTTTGTGGGTCTAATTCTGTCTAAAATGAATACGATTTGTGAGTATAAAATGAGTCATTTGAGCCCCTTGAAATTGGAATTCGGCCCCTCATGTCAGCGTGCTGCGACCGTACTCGTTTCGTTGACTGAGTTTCATCAACATTTAAATCTAATATTGCAGTTCAATGTGTTCATCTGTTACAGCTTCTGTGTTTTTGTTAGTATTAATTATATACTTTTGCGAACCGGAGGAGCGTTTTGTCGGTCCGGTGGGTAGGCGACAGGCGGGCGACCGTTAGCGCTAACCGCCCGCGTGCTTCCTCACTTCCTACGGCTGATTGTAGTAATCAGCTGTCCCCTGGCGTGTTGGCCGGTGGGAAGGGAACAGCCTTGCGCGTAGCCTCTAAATAACTCATGCAAGTTGTCACTCTCACTAATTCACACATCGCCATCTCCAGGATTGTACTTTGGAGGGGGCTTAGGAGGAAAATGTATTAAAAATACTGTGTAATGGGCAATTTGATGATAAACATATAGATCGGTGGGGGTCTTAACCCATCTCCCCCTCTGTAATCGTGGAAGATCCCCATTCACCAAGTTAAGTATTCTGTATTCAAGTATTGTCTTTTGGTCTATGGCCGAATGGCCCCGAAAAACCATACCTATATATACCACATCCCCTAACTTGACCATCTACCTCCTGTCAGCCTCTCAAATACAAGTACAGTATAATAGAAAACACAGATGTACACATTTCAATTCACCTATCAATGCATCAAGCTTTACATTTTTGTTGCCTATATTAACAATTACTTTAAGGCATATTTTATGTCATTCTTATTCGCCGGTCTAGGATTGTCAAAGATCTTATTCCGACCAACCTTTCAAAAACCTGATCCAACTATCCTCCCTATTAATCAGCATGTTATTGACCTGACCAAGGCGTAAGGCAACAGGCAACCTTACAAGTTCAAAATCCTTCTTTGTATAACAGAATGACCGATGGAAAGTAAAGTAAAGTAGAGTAAGCAAGTTAAAGCCATATTATTTTCATGGGTGATCAGTAAACGGTACCGTTCTTATTACGGGTTCAATTTCGACAGTTTTCCCTCAAACTTCGCAGTGTAGTCTTTCAAAAGGAAACTTGTTGGTTTATGGTTTGTAGCACAGATTGGTGTGGCAAGTACAATGTGTGTTCCGGGTGTCACTTTTGAACACATACGAACGTTGTTCTTATAATCTAGTCGATCGATGTTTTCTGGATACTGTTCGTTATTTTCGTATTAAATATTATATGTGATTTGTGTGTTTTCAAAAAATCTTGTCCAACCTTGCTTTAAGATCTAAGCAGCGTAAGAATGTAGTCAACCTCGTGTACATTAAAAGATCAGATTATGGACTAACGCCGAAACGTGGTCGTCTGGAAATAACGCAGGATTTTATGCGAAAGAAAATGCCATAGAACCGGTTACATTTTGAATAAACTCACGGTACAACGATGGACGCTCGCGAGAAAGAATTCCTAAATCCTGACATTATTCAGATTCTCTAGCTAATCTTCTCTCGTGGGGTCATCGTGGTGCTGTAGGTGTTTTATGGGGCGTACGACAGTTAAACTCGCCGAGGAGCAATGCGCAAGCGCGATGCACACGACCGCCTGCGCCTGCGCCGTGGCCGCGGTGGCCGTGGCGCGGTGTGCGGCGCAGGCCCACGTAGCGCGGCCCACGTGCCTGAGTCACTTCGCACGTGACGTCACTGGGAACCCACGACGCGACCTTCGGATCGCCACCGCCGCATCGCTCAAGTATTGCACTCGGGATTTGGTATTATTATTTTTGTTTGATGCATCACCCAGATGCTCAACTGCGAGACGATTTTAACCGGCGTGGCGGCGGCGAGATATGAAGAGGATAGCGGGGTTAAACTATTTAAGAACTATGAAAGATTTATATATACAGCCTTAATTTTCGACTAGATACAAGAGGAACAGAAGACCCACAAGTTCCTGTTGCTCAACATTGAACAATGAAGAAGCGCCTCCCATAAATTAAATGTTGATTTTTCTTGATTGTGGTTCATCCTTCGGAACGGAATACGTGCACTTATAGTTATTCATAGGTTCAATAAAATAACAAAGAACAGATGTTCACAGTACAGTCATAAACTGACGTGAACATGAATTCGCCAAATTCAGGTCAATAGAAAAGAGTAATTTTTATTGTAATAATATGGGAGTCCCTTAACGGGCCCCTCGAGGAGAGTTGCGGCATAAAACGTTTTATTGCTTGGACAGCCTGTGAGTAACGGGCGAGGCTGACCAACTGCTGTGCTGCTCAACTTAACAACCACTATACATCAGTAATGTCAGTGTTATATGGATCAATGAAGAGGGATGAAAAAGCTTTTGACACAACTCTAAAACCTTCTGTAGAAGTCGTTACCAGACCAGAAATCAAAATAGATTTTTTAATAAATATTTTTATGTTTTGCAGCACGATTACTCATTATCACCGAAGTGATTGAACACTTGTAAAGACGATGGAGTAACAGAAGCAGTTTGATTGAAGAAAGTAGGAACGCCCTCAGAGCCGTTACCCAGTGGGTGGAAGCGGCTCTTGACATGCTAAGTGACTCATTACTGTATCCGCGTGGGGATTGCCCAACTCTCAAAAATTTCAAAATCATTCAAGAGTCTTGATTACATAACTTTTCAAACTTAAGATAAATACCTGATGAATATGAGGAATCCATATTATAAGTCGAGTATACGCATCAACACACTGTGATTCTGGTATGAGGGAGAGAATTTCAATTTCATGAGCTTGGATGGCTCATTGTAGATGCGAAACCCAACATCTGGGCTTCATGCCCCGATTTTCAAGCCCTCAAAAACTGGAATAGAGGCGTTCCGTTTTATTCTCCCAACTAACTTGCCAATCACATCATGGAAAAAATATCTATCAAATTTAAAGATTATAATTAACAAAGGAAAACAGTAATATATAACAAATACGCAACTTTAAGAACGCCAGGGCTCTTCCCTTGAGTCTGACTTCCATAAATTCTGTTTCCTGCAAAACTTCACGCCGTGCCCTTTTCAACGACACCTAAGAGCTCACCTAAGTTTTACAAATTGTCCAATAACAGGTATTTTTATGTGAGACACCCTGAATATTTCCGTAGGGACGGTTATTCGGCTTTTCGCTGGGACAGTGGGCCCACCGAGGACAGAATATTAATCTCAGAATATTAGTCCGTGCTCGCTGGGTGGGCTGGCAGTGACCGTGGCCCATATATTTCTGAATTTATTATCGTACAAAACAATTATGACTAAAGTCAAATTAGAGGAATGTGTTACTATTACAGGACAAGTAGTAATACAATTATGTATAATGCATCTTTTTGAATATGATATATAGCCAGTGAAGTTTGAGCTATCATACGAGTGGTGACTGAATCAGCTGTTTCAATAACAAAGTCTACAATCTCACTTATCCCACATCAATCCTTTATATTCGTCTAGACTTGCAGGCGAATTTCAAAAATACAAATTTTGTCTTTTCGAGGTATACGCTTAATAGAGGTAATACGCTTTAGAGGTTCGTTTAATATTCATTATAGCATAGCTATACATTAACTGTATATATAAATGAAAGCATGTAATTCACTGAGAGTTCTCACGTAAAACGGTCGTAGAAGAGCCAAACGGATTCTGAAAATAAAAACAGATATTTTTCAATACAGTATATATTAAACATTGCGTATTAGGTCCTGCATTAGGAAAAACTTGTCAGTAATGCCAACTTCTTACGTAAATGAAACGTCTTTACATTCTTAGGCAACAAAAACTCCTCCATTTTGTTCTTCTCACTATCGAGTAATCTGATAAACGTGATCTTCCAATTTGTGAAAATAGGTCAAAAACTGACGAATAGTGATCGAAACCCAATTAAGTTAATCTGATTACGAGATCACAAAATTGATGACTTTGTTTGTGCCGAGTCATATATAATCATCAGACCTATTTCTTAGGAGCCTTCCTTTTTATATTCTTCAAGTTTAACGATTGTTGTCACAATGCTCAACGAAAACCCATTCTCTTCGGGAAAGGTGTGATGGCATCATTCGGTATACAGTACTTCTACCTGTACTTGCGAAAGTACTAAAACAACAAGAAAAAACTAACAAGAAAATACGAAATAATATTAAAAATATAAACTTCAGTACTTAAATTAAGAAAAATTGTACATAATTTTAACCCATTACACCTACAGTGTTTCAAAATAATTTTCATTTTATGGATATTTTAAAAGAGTTGGCGATCTTCTGATCTGATCAAACAAAACATAAATTAATTCCAAGCACTTTTAAAGTAATTTCAGAATGAAGAACCATTAACGCATTCGAAAGTGCGAACATCTCAGCGGTGAAAGTGATGCAATTGTTATATAGACATTATTAGCCCGTGAGAATGGAAACAAACAGCTACATACACGCAAGGTGACAGAGTCGACGAGGATGGTGCAAAATCGTGATGACTCACGCGGGTCAGTTCAGTCACCCGGGCAAGTCCGTCTGTGGACGTAAGTCACTAGAGAAGTCACCCAGGGCGTCGAGGCTCTTGGAGGAAAGTGAGGAAAATATAGAAGTAGGAGGAAGGATTTCCCTCGATGAATCAGTATAGTCTACACTAAGAAGTTCGATATTACAACTAATTGTGAAGTTGCACAAAAATACTGATCAGTGTATGTAAAAATGTGTATTTTTAATTACCTCTGCGGGATAAAAGAGTGATAGATTGATGTTAATTCCCTATGCACCTTTAAAGTCTGCAGAATTATAGTGCGGGTAATTGTTAAGACCAATTTATTGTAATAAACCTATAGGCAATTTAGGCTGATTGTACGGTTTAATGATTGATACGGTTTAAATTAAAAATTACAAACCTCTTACGATGCACTGAAGTAAAGTTTAGTTTTTACTTATTTTGAATTATATGATTGAAAGTTAAGGATAGAATCTTGCAAATCAGTACATGGTGACGTAACACAAATCAATTTCCCTTATTTGAAACTCTTCTGAAACCTGGAGTCCTTCCTCACCTTACATCGAGGAGTTTTACCGTTAATAATTGGATCGGCCCAAATCCTTTTACGACCCTGTCCCAAACCCAAACCCGCCCGTTCTCTCACTCGCATTCACACACGCACATCCCTCCTACGTACACACACGCACACTGACACACTTTCAATATAAGGCACCGCCGCGCCGTGTCTCCATTCATCCAAGTGCCATATGGTGGCTAGAACCGGTTTCTCGAAGATTTCATCTGTAAACACCGGATGAAAGATGGACGCTTGTGTATTGTATTCGAACTGTGTACACAGCATTACGGAGGCCTCTCAGGCTTTCAGACTTAGCTTGGGTTTGGTAAGGAGAGAATAAGAGGACTATTTCTACAGTGGAATTATTTTTACTTTCAGCTTGGCGCTCCATGTAACTGCGGCAATTTGGTTACATGCCAGTGATATAATTCATAAGGTTAAAATAACCCTACTATAGACTCTTGTAAGGGGGAATATTTTAGAAAAGTAAGAGTTGGGCTGGAAAGATGAGATGAGATTGAGATCTTACCCCTTAAGATCGTGTTTAGAGGAATCGATAGTAGGCCCTGTGGTAATATAATACAATGGTAAGTCAAATACAGTGCATTTTTGATAATTTATTTCAATATTTCACTTGCTGTTGAATTTATAGTAAGTAAATGTCATGACAAAAATCTTTAAAGTGTCAATAATTTTGTTGTAGATTCTCTTAAAATCTTTAGCATTCAGTTAAAAGAATAATTTATTTTAGATATGAATTGAATGCTATTATACTATTTCAAGATTTGTGAGGGTTTTGACAGTCAATAATTGGATTGACATCGGGAATCCTAAACAATTTTGTACTCTCTTCTATACTTCCATCCTCATTCGATAAAGCTATTTACTACCGACACTGTATGTATTACTCACAATGAGGCGCCAACGCTCCGCCCAGAGTCACATGAGCGGTATATAAATTGTTTTCAGCTACAAGAGTTACTTAGAATAATTTAATATTGCTCTATGGTTAATAGTAGTGTAAATAAACAATGATGCAACCTCGCTATTCACAACCACCACGCGGGAGTGACCGTGCGTCGCCTCCGCGTTGGTCGCTCCGCAAATAGTCGCTTCCGACTCTAAGCCAAGGACTTACTCACTGTATTAAGTTTTATAATCCACACCTTGCTAGCGATCCAAAACCATAACACGCTCTTGTAGCCATTTTGGATGCACCGGTGAATAATCTGCTAGGAGAATGTAGAATGTTTGACACCTGTACGTTGAGTGAGGCAAGCTGCAACTTTCCAATATCCAGCCATGTAATGTAAATATTGCTGAAAATAATAGAGATACCTATGTTTCGAAGATGTTGACACCTACACCAAGGCCACACAGTGTGGCCTTACCTACACCATCATTCCTCCCGAGTAAAAACTACGTAATCCGCTCAATTATATCATAGAAAAATAAACAGGAATTATTTTTCTATGATTATATTACTTAATTTACTTCATTACCATAATCACATGGTCATCAGCGAGGCGAAAGTTTTTTTATTACAATCTCAGATTATTCATTGGTCCTATTGTTACCTGATATTGTAGTCGAAGAAAGATTTGAAAAAAAAAACACCTAACCCTGAAGAAATTCCTATAAGGGAGATTTTTGCGTTTTTCTGTCACATTTTATGTGCTGAACAACAGGTACTAAAAGTTTACCAAAGTTTGACCAACGGAAGAGCCTAATTTTCAAGATGGCGCCCAAGAAGGTGACAATATCATTAAAGATATAGGAAACAAATGCCATAGGTGATGTATAAATGAATCTGGTGTCATAATATTACTGCCGATAGTTGAAGGGAGGTATGAACTTCAGTTTTCGTAGGTTACAAAAATCGGCCGCCATCTTGGATCCGCCATATTGGATGAAGTAATTATTTTCAAATGTAAACATAGTGTTGTGACACATCATTCTGAACTAGATTTTCACGCTGTTTACAATGCCGAAATCCGTTTTTGAAAATCTTGACTCGTTTTCAAGATATACCCAAACAAAGATTATTTCCTCTATAATCCTTATGGACGTTTCGAGCTTGGAATATTTTTTGGGATTTTTTTGGACTATTTTCCTTATAGATCCGGATGTAATCAAAGTACGTTGTTCGCTCTGGTCTTAAAATATTCGGTAGGATTTTGGCTTCAATATAAGCAACTTATAAACTGATTCAGATTCATTAGGGATGATCTATGATACCTTTATTAACCATAAGATGAGATTCGATGTTTTCAAAAGTACCCGAAGTGCCGGCGCGGTTCGGTTGTCCCCCCTTTTACAGACTTGTGTGTAGTGTCATTTTGTTTAGCATATTAAACAATATGAAGAATATTTTTCCACCAACAACTAAAATTAGAAAATGTTAACAAAAATTAATTATTACTATATATCTATATATTAATACGCAAGCGGTTTTCTTTTCACAGTCCAACCGCAATAACGGCTGGGCGGATTTTAACGTTTGAGGTGTCAAATTAAAGGGATTGTTATATAGATTTGTCAACAAGCCACAGAATTTTAAAAAAGGGCGTCACTAAAGTACAGTAAAGGGCTGAAGTTTCGGAACAGTGGCGCTCTTCATCGACATTTGAGCAAGCTCAGTTCACTTTGTTTACAAACTGAATATGGTCAAGCTCTAAAATAGTTCTACAGGTAAACCGCAGATTGCAGCACTTATAAAAAGAGCAGTTTTTATTTTTACAGCTGTTTTGGCTTTATTTTCAACTGCTTTCTTTTTTTTAATATTTATTATGTCATTTAGGTTATGTTATGAAGTTGTTAAAGGTCTTAAACTTTGCAGTTACCAGTTTTACGATATAGTTTACGATATCTCATAGTGTTTTTGAAGTTATATTAACCGGAGCCAATCTATTTTTGGATTTGTTGCATTTATAATGCCACCGATAAGAAGAAGACGAACATTGACCGGTCGGAGGAGTCGGAAAGAACGCGATCGCAACCGCTGGCATCACCCTCCCGATGTAACATTTGATGCTTCTCCCAACCTCAGACCAATGAACTAAAAATGTTTTCATTGCAGTGGATTGCATGAATGAAAAGACTGGTAGAGATAATGCGTCATTTACGCATGTGTGCCACAAGGAAAGGTTCCCTATAAAGAAAGCCGTTCCCTACAATATCTGTTTTGGCGATAATTATCAATTAGGTGCAGAATGGGTGCAGCGGCAATCCCTAAATAAAGGAACTCATTGCTCACGGCGGGAGCTACATGTTGCTGTAAGCAGAGCTTGATCTTTTGTCGGTATTAAAATATACATTACAGAAACAAGAGGACATGGGGAAATGAAGGTGTTCCCTGAAAAATCGTTTACGTTTACCGGAAACTCCTGCGGTAGATCAAATTAACTTTAAAAGTTTCAGTAGTTCAGCCATAATTTTGTTAATGAATTAAGCCCTTTGATTAAACTTTAAAAGTATATAAGTAGGGTGATCATTCGTCATTCTTTTACTATATGATTTTTGCTCGATTTCGATCTAGTACTTTCTTAATGTGCTATATGGTTCAGGGGGAGAAATAAAAAATGACAGTTTTTTATTTCTCAAGACGTTGAGAAATTTGTATATCCGTATTTGTACAACTTATTTATATATACGTTGAGTAATATATTAATTCATGAAAATATATTAAGGTCATGCGGAGGCTGTAGTCTAGTGCTAACTGTAAATCATCAGACCTCAAAAGCCTCAATGAAAATAGAGAAGAGTGCTGCTATCTATGGAGGCCACGTTCTAACCGTGACATAAGTCAAGATAAGCATTGTCTTATCGCCAATTGTTTAAGGTGCGCTTGCTATACACCCCACTGCTGATAGGAAACGACAGTCCTATTACGTCGTCTCCATTAAATTGCAATCATCCCACTATAGTCACTCTAATTAATGTAGGCCTAACTAACGTCGAACTCTATGCGAAACGGTTCGCTTTTCCTCAGTTAAGATCACCGCAACAACCTGGGGAAAGGGCTGAAAAAACCTTTTCAAACGCTGAAAATTTCTCCTCATAAAAACTAAACCGCTAACACCGACTGCGTCAGAGTGCAAGTATATTTATATATGCGTCAATCTCGACTGCGGGACGTCATGTAAGTGACAAGCACATGACACTTGGCAGGTGAGCCAAAACATGTCGATCGGCATTTAACTCTGGGTGGTGTAGTAAGATGCACCAGGTTGGCACACTCTGGCCGTGTACTATTCATTCAGCTACTTCCTGTCTTAATTTTACGACAATCATTACCGCACAGAACATATCTTTAAATTCACTTTAAAAGAGTAAAATATCAAGCTGACAAAAACTATCTATAATTGAATAATTTCTTTATGGCTGTTCCGTAATCTTATCGCTGCTGTTTTTCAGGAATATTAGCCTAAACGTTTAATAATCAAAATATATTCCACAAAAATCTTTCTACATAAACCCTAGTAAAACTGGCGAAAAGGGTATTATAGACATGAATATATGTGCTAGTGTTTACATTAATCGATTGTGAGTAAATAAATTGGAACATTGTGTAATAAAAAACTGAATGTTTTCAAATAAATTCTGGCAAGTATTTCATAAACTTGGGAAAGTAAAAGTATATATTAATAGGAACAAATATGTTAACGTCTAATTACCTTTGACTTACAGGGAAGTTAAAAGGTACATAAGTATGATCCTCCGGCTGACTCTAGGCGGATATTTGTCATAATGGTCGAAACAGTATCGAAAAAATGAATTAAGTAAATTTTCGGAGATTGGGAGAAAATTTGTAGAGTGATTCAAAACAGAACTGTACTGATACTGACTTTTCGTTTTCTTTCTGTCAGCGTTGAAACAAATATTAGAAAGTTGTCCAAAATAGATGATGATGCAGCCCAGAACTGTTAGGAACTTTCCTTCTACTCGCCTACATGACTGTATAACCGAATATTGATTGTAATTCTACTCGCCTACATGACTGTATAACCGAATATTGATTGTAAATTCTTCTAATGCCTTAGGCGTTATTGGGCAACTAGCATTATTCAGAGAGAATTATTTTTTCCTTAACTTACAATTATTTTAAGCAAATTCGGAAACAACAACATAAATATAATTAGAAAACAATTCACTTGTTTGTTGCATGAAATAGCTTAGTTATCTTGGAAAATAACTATTGTGCAATAAACTTAATTCATGACTTTAAAAAAATATTAATTAATTTTTATTAACGTCGTACTGAACGTGAAAAACATAAACATAATCAACGGCCAATCAAATAACTCAAATTCGTCACGCAAGCTTCTACAGTTGTAGATTACATAACAGCAATTACAGTGAAGATGTTGACGATGGTTTGTTTTGTAACAGTCGTCAGGTTATGCTTCTTATCCGTGAGACTCAGCCGAGATAGTTATGGCAACAATAGAGCGACAACAATGAAGTTGGGAGGAATATTATTTCGGTGAAGGGAAGGGGCGACATTGGCCTACTTGGGACCCGATCCATCGGAAGTAGCCGCTTTTTACTCAGCTCCACTTAAAGCGCTTATAGAGAACACTCTTCTTCTACGCTCAATTCTGTACTCATAAATATTTACCTACTCCAAGATATAAAAAAATACCGTGTGTCCTTAAAATAATATCACGCTTTTAACCACGTTCTTAGCTACGCTATGTTCATAGCTACTTTATGCATGATACATTACCAAGAGGAAACTTTCATCGTAGGCCAATGAAACTGGTGCCATTTAAAAGAGCAGATTATTAAGTTTTGATTTCAGTATTAAGCAACCTATTGTTCCCATTCTTAGATGTGTAGCTAACGTTTTATGAAAACTTATATTACATCAAATTTCAGAGTATGGATGTTTAAAAGCTAAAATTATGATATTTTAACATACACAAGTCTAGTGTATCGGTTTAAAACTAAAATATTGTGTTTTGTGGACTTTGGACATTTAATTCGGAGCAAATCTTAAGCACGGACTTTTTTGTACTTCTTGCATAGTTTTTTTAAGCTTCACCTCCAGTTTTGTTCTACCTTTATGCTTTTTGTGTAATAAACTACTATTTTCCTTAAACGTCTATCAATTAATTGGTATGTTTTACGAAAAGGCAAGAGGAAGAAGAGGATTTTCATTGAAGACAAGCTGAATCTAACGTTACCGGTATCTGCAATCTCACTTTTAAACACTGGAATCATTAACACACGCCTATGGAAATACTGTGTTTACATTTTTAATAAAAACCTTAGCTACACATAAAAATTGCTACAACAGGTTGCTCAATGACTGAAAGAAAAACTTAATAATATGCTCTTTAAAATGTCATTGGTCTACCTACTATCACGAATAAAGAAGTAAATTTTTGGGACGCACGGCAAATTGAAACGTCGCGTCGTTCAGAGAAAACTTATTAGTAAAAATAAAAATAAATTAAGTTTAACTACAATGCAGCCAAACAGTGCAAACACAACGTTTTTCAGGAACTACGGGAAGGTGAGCTTTGATCGACCATGTTGAGTCAGTTGATCTGTAATTAAATTTCCTTCTGTGTCGCAGTTTCCAGTTAATATTGCTTTAATTCAGTTTGCTGTTCAGTCTGATCTGAATATAATATTATCTTTGCTTCGTTTGAATTCAATCAATCGTGAATCAAAGTAAACCTGACCACATCCCACTCCAACATAAAGTCAAATCGATTAAATGTACGTTCAAACTAAATACAAAATGAAACAGAAATAATATATTAAAAATTTCTAACTTTCCATTTTGGGCTTCTGAGTCAAATCATAATCATGTTATTTTTGGTTTCTTAAGCCTAACGATTTTCAAACCTTCGCTCCTAGTTATGACTTAAATGTGTAATAAACCACTTTAATATAAACCACGGACAATTAAATATTAGGATATTAGTTTTGGGGTTTAGAAATTAGCCTAAAATTGAATTCAGACAATTGGAGATTAAAACTTAAAAATATGAGTCGATTAATTCTTTTTCATGCCCAGGTATTAAAATTGAAAATGTAAAAGGTACAGACAACTAATTGTTTTCGAAGCCAATTTTGTAAAATACTATTGAATTCATATCTAAAAATATTTTTCTTCATAAAGAATGGTGATAATTAAAAATATATTAGCCTACTGGGTTTGCGTACATCATAAAAAACAATTCTTTACTCATGAGTATTAAAGGTATTTAGAGGAAAGTATTTATTAATACAGTTACATTGTTAGTTGAGATGAACAAATTTCCAAAAAAGTAGGTACTAAGTTATTGCTATGCATTCATTATTCTTATTATGCCTAATAATAATTAATGTATACATTAAATAATTAATGTTTAATGTATGCATTTAATTGTTTTGTAAATTAGTTTTTATTTTTATGATACTAAAGGCAAACAATTTACCAACATGATACCAAAACATTTTATAAATTAAAAATGTATAGCTTGAAAACTTGACAAAATATGTCAGCGATTCTGTTGAACGCCTTCGCGATACTGAGAGTTCCCTGAGTTGCGCATCTGTAAGTTTGTTGCTAGCTACTGCTTTGAAGGCGACTGCACATGTAAGTTTCAACGTAGATGGAACAACGTGATCTAAATAGGTCAGGACATAATCTAATAAGGTTATTTCATCTATGGTTTCATTCTATTGACCATACTTAATTAACGAGTAAAATTAATTACCCAACGAAATTGCAGGGTTTTAGGTAGGCCTATATCAAAATTTGATTTGAGAGTTTTGCTCTCTGTTTACTGACATTAAATGTCTTACTCACTGAGACCTACTTTTTCAAGGGGAACAATGTATACTTACATTATTAGAAGATATTTTTCAGTTCCTTCATAATTATGTCTTGAACAGGTATTGAAAAGATAATAATTCAAATTTTATATAGCTATTACATTAGTCATAACTCACATTAAATTATTTTGTTTTAATTTTAAATAAAGTAATTCATCTGAATGAAAATACCAGTAACAAACGATATAATAAAAACAATTTTAAAAAGTTACATGCAAGTCATTAAAATAACTGAAACTGCAAAGTTATCTACGTCGTCGTCGCGTCCGTCGTTCCAGTTTTATTTTAGCGCCTTCACTAAAATTTGGCGCTTAACGCACAGGTGTAAACCAAACGGGTTTGAGTTTGAAGGCGCTACCATCATAAGTGCTCAACCACCATAAGTATGACACAAGTTCAATATATCCAGTTGTTATTTGCACTTTTAAGATTTTTAATTTGCTTTGTGCTTTGTGAAAGGGAGCATAATAAATTAATGGCATTCATGAGGATGCGTCAGGTATATTAAAAAAAATAGCGAAAACCAAAAGAATGTTTTCCACTTGTATAATTTACTTCTAAACCCAAAATCGACAATCACAAACTTAGGAAAAACTGTTTTTCATTAAAACTGTTTTCGCACTGAAATAAAACGTAGATCATAAATACAGTTTTTATGCTATTTTTTGTTTTATTTTCTTTTGGTGGGAAGGGGTTGGGGAGGAGATTTAGAAGTGAGAAACTTACAACATCAAACAACATTATTGTTGAAATAAAAGTATAATGAAAGGAGGACAATTTATAATAAATCAACTATGGGGAGAGTTAAACGAGAGAGAAGAGACCTTGGGAGTAAGGACCATTCCCTGGCACCAAGTGGAAACCGTTGTCCAGGAAATGTTCCAGGAGAGAAAAGCCGTGTTCGGACCGATAAAAAGCATTTAAAAGTTACAAAGCAATTACCAGCCCTACCTCTGTGATTGTCTAAATTACTTGGACAAAGGCGTTTTAAAAGGCCTGTATTATCGTGGGTTTTAATTGATTGATTGTTAAACGTTTCTAAAAATAGTTAAATGAAAACCATGGGTGTGCAGTTCTTCTGCGCACCATTTGATAACAATACTACTTTTAAAAGTCTTTAGATGAATAAACAACCAATTTATTTCTTCTAGGTCAATAAGACCGTAAGACGAGATCAGTTGAAGGGATAATCGGCAGAAAAGAGCAAACTTGGAAGGCTCGTCCAGTTTGTCCCATTACGTTTTCCACAGAAACGCCTTAGTTTTTCATGAAATGACTAAGGCAAGTTTTACATAGGGCAAACTGGACCAAACTAATTTTAAGATTGGCCTAAAAGGTAATAGCTTTTTCCTCATTAGGGACAATTCAATAATAACTGTTCAGCAGTTCCACTAGTAAATATGTCAAAGAGTACTTTTTATTCAGCTATAATGTGTTTATAGAGAATTTTAAGAATATTGATTATTACTTACTTAGAGTTTACTGTTATATAATTTGTTCTTCATACCTATTCATAATTATGTAGACAAATATTAGGGCACAAACCAAAACCATTGACTGAACATCCGCAAACATCCATACTAAAAAATGAGTTTACAATCCTACACTCTTAATATGAACAGTTATGCTAGTTTAATTGATTAATTGCTTGATTGCACAATTGTCTAAAAAAAACTGTTCCTATAATTTCTTTAAGATTCTAGAAATAACTTTTTAATGGCACAGAAACGTGTAAAAAGTCAAAGATATTAGGAGAACGTTTCCTCAAGGTTTTAAGCATATAAAATTTGGGATTTCTACTAGTAATTTTGAAAGTCACTACTGTCCATACTCTACATTATGTAGAGTAATGGTACATACATTAACTCCGACCACGTAATGGTATGTATTATGTAGACTACATGTACCATTAGGTGGTGGGAGTTTTACAAAATATATTTACAAAGTATATTTACAAATATATTTAGAAGTAATACATTTACTTCCTCAAAGCCATAAACCTCGTTCGGCATGGGAAACTTTTACTCTGGCAATTGCCGATCTTCACAGGTGAAGCCGGTTTCCTGGCCTTGAATTCGGCGGATTTCTGATAGCAGATAAGTTCCGGACCGGTTATCAGCGAAACTTTGATAAGAAGCACGTGAAGTACCCTACTCTCTCCCCCTACGGCAGGTGAGATTCGAACCCGGGACCCGTCACGAGGTCCACCTCACCTGAAGCTGCACCGTTATAAATAATCATAAATAAACGTGGTGTGGTATTGCTCAACACATTTTAAGACATAGGACTACTTAAGGTGTTTACCGACCTTAAGTAAATGAAGGACTACATTTATACACAGAAATCATTTTTGTCGGATAGAGATGTATGGTCCTCAAACATGAAACTAACTGCCATGTTTATCATTAGATAGCATTGATGCAGGCCTTCACGTACACATACCACTGAAAAAGGATTGCAATACATTTCTCTTCAGTTTCTTCTCTGAGTATTAGTTATTAGTGTTAAAAACTTTAAAATAAAAAAATTACACTTTATTGCAGTTTATACTAGATTTATAAAAACATTTTAAAGTCGATTGAAATTATTATGGTTGTCCCACATCTCTCTCTGTGGTTGTACATACTAAAACATTTCCTAAGAGCCAATCACCACAACTCGTTTACCATCGAGACGTTTTACCAAGCTGTAGGCCTGTGCTTTTACCATGCATCACGATGACATGTTTCTATTACAAAATCTCATCATCCAATTTTCTATACACTGGGGAACCTAGTAAGAGCATGTCGAATTGTAGGAAAGCGAAACGCTAATTTCAAACTTGAATGTAACGGTGAAGGAACAACATTGATGTACTGGTGGTTTAGTGACGAAGTACGGGAGATTAAGGAGCGAACATCCAGGAACTAGCGGATACGTGTTGGAGGGCGGTGGCTTAAGTGACAAACATTGAGGAACTGGTGGATCTGTGACGGGAGTGTGGTGGCTTAAGGAGTAAATACTGAGGAACTGATGGATTCGTAATGGAGTCTGGTGACTTAGGAACAATCATTAAAGAACTGGTGGATTCGTAACGGAGTCTGGTGGCTTAAGGGACAAATATTGAGGAACTGGTGGACTCGTAACGGAGTGCGGTGGCTTAAGGAGCAAATACTGAGGAACTGATGGATTCATAACGGAGTCTGGTGGCTTAAGGAAAAAACAATGAGGAACTGGTGGATCCGTGACGGAGTTCGGTGGCTTAAGGAGCAAATACTGAGGAACTGATGGATTCGTAACGGAGTCTGAAGGCTTAAGGAACAATCATTGAGGAACCGGTGGACTCGTAACGGAGTCTGGTGGCTTAAGAAACAATCATTGAGGAACTGGTGGATCCATGACGGTGTGATGTGGCTTAAGGAACAAATATTGAGGAACTGGTGGATCCATGACGGTGTGATGTGGCTTAAGGAACAAATATTGAGGAACTGGTGGATTCGTGACGGACTGAGGTTGTTTAAGGAACAAACATTGAGGAACTGGTGGATCCATGACGGTGTGATGTGGCTTAAGAAACAATCATTGAGGAACTGGTGGATCCATGACGGAGTGATGTGGCTTAAGGAACAAATATTGAGGAACTGGTGGATCCATGACGGAGTGATGTGGCTTAAGGAACAAATATTGAGGAACTGGTGGATTCGTGACGGACTGAGGTTGTTTAAGGAACAAACATTGAGGAGCTGGCGGATCCATGACGGTGTGATGTGGCTTAAGAAACAATCATTGAGGAACTGGTGGATCCATGACGGAATGATGTGGCTTAAGGAACAAATATTGAGGAACTGGTGGATTCGTGACGGACTGAGGTTGTTTAAGGAACAAACATTGAGGAACTGGTGGATCCATGACGGAGTGATGTGGCTTAAGGAACAAATATTGAGGAACTGGTGGATTCGTGACGGACTGAGGTTGTTTAAGGAACAAACATTGAGGAACTGGTGGATCCATGACGGTGTGATGTGGCTTAAGGAACAATCACTGAGGAACTGGTGGATCCATGACGGTGTGATGTGGCTTAAGAAACAATCATTGAGGAACTGGTGGATCCATGACGGTGTGATGTGGCTTAAGGAACAAATATTGAGGAACTGGTGGATTCGTGACGGACTGAGGTTGTTTAAGGAACAAACATTGAGGAACTGGCGGATCCATGACGGAGTGATGTGGCTTAAGGAACAAATATTGAGGAACTGGTGGATTCGTGACGGACTGAGGTTGCTTAAGGAATGAACATTGAGGAACTGGTGGATCCATGACGGTGTGATGTGGCTTAAGGAACAAATATTGAGGAACTGGTGGATTCGTGACGGACTGAGGTTGTTTAAGGAATGAACATTGAGGAACTGGTGGATCCATGACGGTGTGATGTGGCTTAAGGAACAAATATTGAGGAACTGGTGGATTCGTGACGGACTGAGGTTGTTTAAGGAACAAACATTGAGGAGCTGGTGGATTCGTGACGGACTGAGGTTGTTTAAGGAACAAACATTGAGGAACTGGCGGATCCATGACGGAGTGCGAAGGCTTGGGCGGGGAGATCACAGGATTACTGTCATTACTCCGGATCGGTAGCAATCTTAAGCTCCTCTCATCGCCAGCCTCTGTAATTTTATTTCGGAGAATGTTTGTTATCTCGGAACGCACAGAAAGTGCCTCGGGGTTTGGATTGGTTATGAGCCACTGTCTACCGTAGATCAACAGGTTGATTAACGGGTCGATTGCTTCTGACCAGTTTAAGTAAATTAATGAATTTCCTCTCGATAATGAAGGATAACCAGTTTTAAGTATTTGTAATGAGACGGTAAATTGTTATTAATATGCTATATCCACCACATCTACGAGTATTTACTATAAACTTTCTAAAACCCTATTCTTGTTTAAAAAAGGTTGGGTTTAATAATGTAGGTAAATTGAATGAAGCAGCTCCAAAGTTTAATACAGTTTTAACTAAACAATTTTCTAAATCCCTTTTTTAACGATGAAACAGCTCACCTCATAATTTTTAATTTACTGTGGCGTACAGAGACATAAAAGTAAAGTATTGTAGGTCTTAAAATTGATTTTGTGTCAACACTAAAAACTGGTTGCAAAGCGAATAATTATCTAAAAAAACCTTTGGGGGCTCTGGATGAGTTTCATATATTAAACATTATTACTGTGTATTTACATGTTTATTTTCTTCCGGAGGCCACTTCCTCTGCGCAAACGTATATAAAACTATGCCAATTATTTAAATGAGTAATGAAATCTCTTCATACGATCTTGGTCTGAAATTGCTCCACCTCTATATATAGCGAAGTCATTTTTACCACATTGCAATCACTCAGCTATCTCTGATCTGATCTTTCTGCTCAAGGTCGTTGGCAATATCAGTGTGATAGCAATGCTGGTATCCGTGTCTCGGAGGTCCTTGCAACTCCAGGTTAGGGCATGACCCTTAGAGGCCCAAGGTCTGCGGTATTTGAGTCAGAGCCAGTGGTAGCGACCCGGCCAATATTCGATGTGATCTTGACAGATTCCGTATTTACATCTAAATTGTCGCGACTGCCTCCAAAGTGTGAAAGCAACCTTCGGCTTTAGCAACAGGGTCTTGGACTAAAATGTTTGGTGGGATCAAAATTGTAACTGGATAAAGTGTTTTACATATATGAAAAACGATTTTTATGACTATGCAATCTATAATTTAGTTGAAAATAAGTCCTACTGATGCTAAAGGATCCCTAATTTAGATAAAATGTTAAAGGAAATAAACAGTAACTATACGCAGTTGTTTAAAATTCTATAAATATAAATGCTTAAAAATGTTTCTAATAAGATTTTTTTTGTTAAGTTTTTCACAACTCGAAAATATTGTTTTGGTTGTGAATTACCTAAAATAAGCTATTGACGCTCTCAAACAAGATGGTTTTTTGCGTTAGCCTTTTATTAAATTCCTAAAGAATTTGCCCCTCTCATTTATTTCCTTTTAAGAAAATAAAAGTTACTGTACACCATGAAGCACCCGTTAGTCGTTAAAAACTCTGTTAAAACTCATAATCGTCGAATTTGGTTCGTGAGACCTTTGCGTAAAGAAGCCTAAAGTCTATGACAATACAAATCCTCGTTTACTCGTTTTCAAATAAGTGCAGTAATAACCAAATTAATTAAAGTTACAATAATAACCAAAATAAAATGATTATAAAAACTGATATGTTAAAAAGCGTCGTGAATGTATTGACAAAAAACGAAAGAAACAGAGAGAAAATAGTTGTTTAATTACATTCACATACCAAAATCCCAGCAGGGAATGATGTGAGACGTCAATATAAAGTGTATAATTTTCATCCGTCGCGGTGAGAACATAGATGAACAGATCTACCTCGGTGATAACTAAATAATGATGTGTGTAAATGTGCGAGTTGTCGAACAATGGAAGTGGGAGATTAACGGACCGATGCCGCGACGCTCGCTGACGTCACGTCTCTGTCGGGTGTAACTGTACACTGAGAGCAAGACGACGGCAATACTCCTGGTGCACCGGGAGTAAAGAGACGAGCGTCGTATGTGCTATTACATTATCAGTCGTTTTGGGTGTAAGAGTCGCGTGAGTAGGCAAGGTAACAATACCGGTGATTTATCAAATCGTAAAAGATTTAGCAAGTAAAATTGATTTATCAAGTCGATGTTTTGCTGTATTGTGTAACTTTTTCAATGGTAATAATAATAGTCAAGCATGTAATTTAAACTCTTTTCTCAGTCAGTGCGAGTACGTCCCGGTCGCGTCGTCGGAAAAATTAAAAACACCGCTCAAAAGATGTTTTCCTAGAACTCCGCTACAGTTTTAATTGGCCTTTTAAAAATGTGGATTAAAATGAATTGAAAATTCGAACAACGAGAAACCGGGGATTGTTCTGTTGGTGACGACATATATTTTTTACGAGCAATATTTGTATATACTTGCTTCCTTGTATTCTCGCTTCCACAATGTTTTCCAAAACAAATCCAAGGATTTCATTTACATATTTAAAATCCCGTATTGTATATGGATTATTAGGCCTAACAAGACAAAATACTTTAACATGTCGTGATTTATTATAAATTCGAAAACGTAGGGGCAAAGTAGGCAAAGTGAGTGCTGCCTTCTTTCTGCATAACCGATCAATGAAGGAGTTGACTAGTACATTTATCAGTTGAAATAAATAGTTCGCACCTGTTACCAACTTGTGCGTCTCTTTGCTTAAACAAAAAAAGTATTATTTACTGTGATTATGATAAATTGATGGCAATTTGACTTACTTTTTACTTGAACTTTACGTTTCAAAAACATTTCGGGTTTCATCATCATATGCATACTAAGATTATACCTACCACTGACTTAATAACTAAAAGGAGACTGCTCATGCATGCCTACAGACGTTTTAAAGCCAGAAACTGAGCACCCGCGAAATTAGTTTGACACTCGTCTCTAGAGATTGCACCATGACAGTGATTTCATGCTTAAGATTTTTATTCCCGAAATGGATCATTTTTGCTTCTATCGGATTAAAATATTGTAGAGCGTTAAAAATGGGATTTTACAATTAATACGTCAAAACTAGGTGTGAAAAAGAGAGGATTTGAAGATATTTTTTATTTCTTTAATACCAAACTTTTCTACTAGAATGTACCAAGTTTTTTAACGTATGATAAAATGTTTTGGCTTCAAAATTTAACATTGCTTGGACTATCTATTTTTTCTATAATCAATGGTTATACATTCAAGAATAATATAATATGCATAATTAAGTGTTCGGCATAGACCATTCCGAATTTAAATTATTATATTGATGTTGAATAGAAGAGATGAAATTATTTGTTATACAAGTACTATATAAAAATCAAATTTAGAGTAAAGTAAGGGCGATATAAGTAACAGTTTCTAGGTGCGTCGTTTCGTAAACAAATTCATTCTCTATCAATAGACTCAATTCCTCTATTCCTCCGATGGAAATCGTCTGTCCACGGTCCACGGCCAGAAACGATCCCTCTGTCAGCGCATTCGCAACAGTTCTGCAACAGTTGGGAAAAGCGGGGCCAATCGTCCGAGACGTGACTCACCAGTCCGCCCTTCGGCGACTTTATGGTGTAGGCCTACCTTGCGTTCGTTCTACCTCGCAACCCGATCCCTGCGCAATCACTCTACATCGCCTTTCAAATATTTTACAATTTCTGAAATAACTATGTCGTACGTTTTAAGGAAAATCTGTATTCGGTCTTTGAATTATGCTACTCAAAAGGGTAACTTTGAGGTAATATGATTCCACCAGGAGCAGATGAAAATAATTCAAAAATAATCTATTTTGCCCTCAGAATCAATAATCGTCTTACCTAAAAAAATGTGATGTATTCCGCATTTATGTTTCGTGGGATTTGTTTCCTATGGATTCAAGGAATTCTCAGCTGTCTATGATAAATGATAGAAAATTACCATTCAACTCCATATTTAAACTACCTTCTCTTCTTTAAAAGAGAAAGTAACAACAAAAGTATACTTTTAATCAACTATAACGCTATTTTACCTCCAAACAACCCAAGTTTTAAGCATGCATTTAGCGAGGGTTAATGGATGTAAACGACGTCAGGTGTGTAAACCGTCGAGTCACGACTGAGGCCCAGCGGAGGTCCTTCTCGACAAACGCCCATAAAGCCGAACACTCGCAGCCGAATCGGCAGATCTCAAAGCGATGGGTCACGAGGTCCACTTTCTACCACACGTGATTTAGCTCGGCCACCTGCGAGCATATCAATTCCGTCTGACTTTCTGAGGCCGTATAGGGAGAAATTTAATGATATATACGGGATACCTTTACAGAAAGTGATAGGTTTAAGTGTCAAAGTGTTGTCGGAGCTTTTTAAAAAGTAGAGAGTGGGTGGATTTACGATTTTTGTTTCAATTTTTTATATTTTGGGACTGTAAATAATCCGCCTACTATAAGACGTGATAAGTGCAATTAATTAATAGCTCAAGGTTTTTGTGTACTGTTGTTGTTTATTGTGGAAACCCACAGGCTGATTAACAAATAATTCTAATCGCTATAGTATGCATTTAGATTTTTAATGATGGGATTTTATAATCCTGTACAGGAAAACATGGTTCAAAATCGTATGTAGTGGACGCTTTATCAGATTTTTACAACCTTAATGTAATTAGACAATACACTAAACATTCGTCTAAAATCTTCAATCATAATAGAAACATCAAATGACTACTTCGCAGAATTCACAGAATCTCCTGAAATTACCTTGAAACAGAGGAGGAACATGTAACCCCTGGGTTTTGCCAGTTACAACTACAAGAATGTGTTTTTATCAGTGAAATGTGAAATATAAAGTGCCGAATGCATTTTAACTTTCTTATAATGACCCACGATACATCTGTTAACAAATTTTGACCACTAAAATGTATTTTGTTCAGTGCATTAAACTATTTTCCAAAGACAAGCCGATCCTTTACTAAACTGCTCATATTCACAGTGTAGAGTACAGAAACCACAGTCCCGGAGGTGCGCGGAGGGCCGGCGCGGCGCGGCGCGGGCGGTAGGGTCTCCGATGCGGGCGGTCTCGGTCCCGGCGCCGGCGAAGGTCAGCTTCATTCCACGCCCGGGAGTCGCGGGGTCGATCATCTTTTTATTGCTTTGAATGACAATGCGGATTTTATGATTAAAATATAATCTATATCAGGATCAAGATCCATATCAATTTTTAAAAATTTACTTATGATAACGAGGCGTGCAATATTTTATCGCAAAACGAAAATGTGCCTGCTTAAATAGGAAAAAGAATTAAATGCATAGGTTAGGTGCCGGGCATCCCCAACGAAAATTACTCTTTTACAGCTGGTTTTTTTCCAGCCACCACTGTCCATTCTTGCTACTGCCGTCACTGTGTTAATAAACAGCTCGTATTCTTTATAAAATAGCTTGTCTTCTGTGGGATTATTTTGTATTGCACCTATTCAGTAATTATTTAGCTTAGTTCAATTTAACTAGGGGTCCACGCTGCTCTGCAGCAGCAAATTTCGGTAATAAGACACAATATTAATGTGTCTTGCCTGAGACTTGCCTAAGTCGAAAGAGGTGCATGTCGCTGGCCCGGTCACGTTGGAATTTCAGAATACCAGTTGTCCTACGACACAACCAATTTCAATAATAATAATGAGTCAAATGAAAACCGGCATTTCAGTGAAGGTTCTTAGACCAAAAATTTTAGCGTAACATAAACTAAACTACAACTGGAGATATCTTTAACTGAATTCAAATTCAAGAAAATTCAAATTTATCTTATTTGGAGGCCCGTAACGCCCCTGGAATTCTTCCAGTTTAAATGACCTCTGTCTCATGTGAAACCCTATGTAGTCCCTATGTAGTCCATTGAATATTTCAAGACCAAAAATTATTATATACCTTGATTCAATCCGGAGATATAAGAAAAACAATAATAAGACAACGTAAATTTTAAACTCATCCCATGAGAAATACATGGGAGGAATTTCTCTTTGAGTATAAGTCGAGTTTATCTGGTATACAGATCAATGCGGATGCCTGGTAGGTGGGCAAATTTACTTGTTTATACCTTTAATTTAAGACTTGTGCCCATTAATCTTTAATTTACAGAATGCCCATTGTGATTGCCATTAGTCTCATAAAATTTTCAACTATTTGGATTATTTCCAACAAATTAAGAAATTTCCTGTCATAGATACTAATATTGAAGTAGGCGAAAAGTTCTTCTAAAAAAATAAGTGTTTCGTGAAGAATTTCTACAGCTATTATTTAAGAACAACCGATGGAGTGTAAATTCCACTTTTTTTTAGTATTCTAGGCAAGGGAGAACCTCTTTTCACCCCTTGAGAAGATACGCTACCCCAAAGACTTTACGCCTGTGATGACCTGCTCCTACGCTTCAGTGGACCAATTGAAAATAAAATGAACAACGCTCTGATTGCCAAGAAACTCTGTTTTTCTTAGTATTAGTATTTCTCTGACAACCTCTGTAAAAATTGCTGAATAATTTCATTTTTAATTAAAGTGCACTCATGAGAATTTCTTTGTAATTTCTTGTTCTCTTTTCTCACGCTCTCCTTCAAAACCGTCCCCAACAATGCCAACTGCCAAGTGCAACAATTTAAACTATTTTCATTGACTTGTTAGATTTATGACGATTTGAGCTTCTAAATTCTCATTAAAAATTTGCCATGTTTAAGTCGCTCTATTTATGTATAAGGAAAAACGTTACGAAGATTAAATAATTTGTTTCTCTATTACGACTTTTAAAACTTAATATTTTGACCAACTCTTGAAATTAACTAGTATTATTTTAAGGTGACTACACATGAAATTTATAGATACGTAAGACACCCGAATCTTGATTGACACCCAAAAAGTTGTTTTGTTAGGGCCTACCATTTTGGAGCTCTGTCTCTTTGGGTCAGTCCAGTTTTGTTAATGTACTGAAATACTAACTTTGGCTAAAGTTCTTTATTGGTCGATTTTTATAATTTTATATTAGTATTATAGTAAAAACAAGTTAAAAAAAGTTTAATACAATGAAGGTCTACATAATATAACGAGGTTAAAAAAGGGATTTTGAATTAACAAAGTAAAGGCTGTCCTATAAAGCATTTGGTTATGGTTTTGTTTTTATCAGTAACAGCATGGACGACACAGAACATCTCATAACAAAATAATTCTAGATATCTAGAATGGGTCTATAACATACACAGTATTGAAACGCAGCAAACAACAATACAGACATATTTCTCTGAATGTCCTTTTTACTGTAACTGTACATTCAATGAAAACTTTTTCACATTCCGTTTTATTCGTAAAAACATATACATACATAATCCCAAGCATAACTATTGAATGCAACCAGTGACATTCAACCCATGCAAGCACTAGCAGTTACTTCAACTCGTATCCGACAAATGTTCTCCACGTGGGAGTTTTGCGAGGACGAACGACAAATAACTACATATTTATTCGTTGTATTCGAGGAAAAGACATTTATCTATTTTATCCGTTGTAAACATGGTTCTTGCAGTGTGAGTGCCAAGTTCCAACCGGCTTGACCTTGCGGGGAATGGATATAAAAGTACGGAGATTGTGTCTAGTGTCGCCTAGGAAAGAACAACGGAGGATGCGAGAAGAGATAGTGTCATTTAGTGTGACGGGTGTAGAAGGGGATTGTGCTTGCACTGCCCACTATATTATAGCATCTAAGATAAGACGCCACAAGATGCACCTGATCGAGTAAATCATTCGTGTGTATTTGCTAGGGACTAGGTCTAGGGGCTGTGCATGACCGCCTACCTGTAATATAAATATCGACTGCTGCAACATTAAAACAAGATAATATTCTTAACTGATGCCATTAATAGGAAGCAGACACCATTCTCTTATTCCCTGCACATACTTACTTAGCTGTTGCAACCCCAAAAGAATCCATAGTTTGTGATGTATACAGGGTGTTTACGAAAAACCCTTACAGACTTCGGGATATGGTTACTTACATCAAAAATAAGAAAAAAGTTCCTGTAAACATGGGTCCTAAAATTCTCGGTTATCCGTCTGTCGGTCTGTATATGTTTTTAACATGATTTTACATAATTTGGAACTACTAAAGATATCAACTTCAAACTTGGTACTTACATGCTGACTAATGGGACCAATTTTGATGCGGAGTATCAAGTTTCTACTTTGTACCATTTCAAAATGGCAACCATTTTTATATTTTAAAATTTGATATCTTAAAAACCATAAATTTTACAGAAATCATACAAGACACAAAAACGTTGCGTAAATTTATTTCCTACAAATCCACATAAAGATCATAAAGATCTAACCACAAATAACGGAGTTATTGCAATTTTTCTAACAAAACAATGCGAATATTTGCTATAACTGTCATAAATATGCATGTATTCTGTAAGAAAAATTGCAATAACTCCGTTATTTGTGGTTAGATCTTTTTGATCTTTATATGGGTTTGTAGGAAATAAAATTACGCAACCTTTTTGTCTCTTGTAGAATTTTAGTAAAATTTACGGTTTTTAAGATAATAAGTTTTAAAATATAAAAATGGCTGCCATTTTGAAATGGTACAAAGTAGAAACTCGATATTCCGCACCAAAATTGGTCCCGTTAGTCAGCATTTACGTACCAAGTTGGAAGTTGGAACTTTGGAACTACCCTTTAGTAGTTCCAGAGTTATGCAAAATCGTGTTAGAAACACATACAGACCGACAGACGGATAACCGAGCATTTTAGGACCCATGTTTACTGGAACTTTTTTCTTATTTTTGATGTAAGTAACCATATCCCGAAGTCTGTAAGGGTTTATCGTAAACACCCTGTATAAGTGTCCTTCAATGTTCTACGTGTGATATTAAATTGAAACGAAATATTTTTTTAAATACATTATAATCAAAACTAAAGGTAATCAAATTGAATTCTGGATTGATGATGGACTTTCGAGTCTGAAATTGATCTCCTTCGAACAACATAGCAGAAAATAAGATTGCTAAGGAAAGACTTGTAATAGTATATTGCATTCCCTAGACAACGCTTAATAGTTCTTACTATTTCTTTTGATGTTTTTAAAAATATATAGAACTGATGTGATAATTGGTTTGGTAAATAAATGGTTATAAAGTTTAATGTATAATATTTAACAATTAACTCTTGACGGTATGATGTTTTCGTGATGGTTTTATTACTATTTGATTTTTCGCTACTCATCACTAAATATACAAAAAACAAATAGTTTTTAGAACGATATATTTCGGTCTTGTTTCAAAGACCATCATCAGTCTTATTGATAAGGTTATCAAAACATTTACATTTTTATAACTTAGTTCTAAAAACTATTTGTTTTTTGTATATTTAGTGATGAGTAGCGAAAAATCAAATAATATTTAACAATGCCTGCATTGATTCGCGATAGTAAATTTTAAAATTTCAATTTTAGCGAATTTCCTTAAAGGAATAAGCTATTACGGTAGTACTCACGGTAAGACCTAAGTCCGAGACCATGTTATCTTTTCATTTTGGGGTCCCCAGAAGCAAAAAACACCATTCGTTCGAATTTATATATATATGTCTGTTAACACGATAGCGGCCGTAAATATGGTCCGATCTTAATGAAATTTGGTACAGACGTGTGAAGTGGTAATCACTCGGACGAGTTCGTGAACCAGTCCGATCGGACCGCTGGAAGGGGGGGTAAAGGGGGGTAAACCCCCCAAAAATGGGTTTTTGAGTTTTTCACATAGAAAAATGAAATTTGTCAAATTTTTGTTGGCACCATTGAATTCAGCTCAAAAAACAAACAATTTAGTATTTTGAATCACTGCTCTATGTCCATTGGTTACCGAGATATTGAAAGTGGTAAACACAGTACGTTGTCCCAATGTTAACCTTATGGGAAATAAGTAAAATTCTATATCTCGCTTATTTCTCAACATATCTTGATAAAACTTGGTAAATGGCTTCTTCTAGTTCAGATCTACTAAATATGAATTAAAACCAACCAGTTTAAACATCCCTGTAGCAGCAAACCTGCATACTCATTCCCCATGTTATTCTTATGGAGCTTACAAAAAACATGTAAAATCTCGCTATGTTGGATTAACATATGTTGTTTTGCATTTGAAATTCGCTGAGTATGCAGGTCTGCTGCAACGGGGGTATTTATTATTTACGCTTTTGACTTATTTTTCATAATAAGAAAAGTTGAGTATTAATTTGCATTTGAATAAGTGTATTCAGTCGACAAATCACAAACTATTAATTTATCCTAAAACATATTATGCAGTAATCGGATAACATGATTAGTCCAGTAAATCTACGCAAAAAACACCCTTAACCTAGAACAAATTGCAACACGAGCGTTTTTGGTGGAAATCTGTCCAAAAAAATGTGCTTTTTAACATATCCAAAATCGGACAAAATCGGTCCATGGGCAATTCCTTAAATTTACGTTTCAAAATGGCGGATTACAATGGAAAAATTTAAAATTAAGTTTTACTCTTAGTTTTCAACTACATCTCTAGAGATATAAAATTAGAAATGCTTCAGAAAACCGTTAGGGGGGTAATACTTCATTTTCATAGGATTTTAAATTTTGGCCGCCATCTTGGATCCGCCATATTGGATTCAATTATTTTTTTTTCAAATACAAAGGTGGTCATGTGACACATCATTTAGAACTAGATTTTTACGCTGATTCCAATGCTGAAATCTGTTTTCAAAAATCCGTTGTTTTGTTTTTAAGATATAACAAATTTGTTTTTTAAATTTTTTTAACATTTGTTAAAATACTCACCAACTTAGACCAAACTGCAACACAACCTTTTCTCATGAAAATATAACAAAAAATACTTATTCAAACATATCCAAAATCTAACAAAATCGGTCAACGGGAAACCCCCAAAAATCACGTTTCAAAATGGCGGCTTTTTTAACATTGGGAAGTTTTTGAAAAAAACACTCGGCTGCATTTTTTATCTACATTTAACAAGATATTGAGTTGAGACCACCGCCAATACGTTTTGAGTGGCTAGTCGTACATTTTGGCAAGGTAAAAGTTTTTGGCCGCCATCTTGGATCCGCTATTATGAAATGAGGCAAGTTATTTCAAATATGAAGTTGGTATTGTGACCCATTATTTCAAACTAAATTTTTACGCTGAATTCAATGCCGTAACTCGTTTTTTATTATAGTGTTTAGTTTTCAAGATATTGACATGTTTCTAATAAATATCTCAAAAAACCTGAATTTTTCAAAAAATAAGTTGTATAGCTAAAAACGGGTTGCGGAATTGAATTCGGCGTAAAATGCTAGTTTAAAATGATGGGTCACAATACCAACTTCATATTTGAAATAACTTGCCTCATTCGAAAATGGCGGATCCTATATGGCGGCCAAAAAAATTACATCGGTGAAAGTTAAGTGTAAAGCGCTCAACAATGACTGGTGGTGGTTATTCGTCACTACCTAGCATTATTTTGTGGTTATGGGCCTATTTTATCAATTTTTAATGTTTAAATTGGTTGAAAATAAATTAATTAAAAGTACCCATATCTTGAGAACTAATTGAGATACTAAAAAAACGGATTGCGGCATTGTAATCAGTGAAAAAATATAATTTGAAATGATGGGTCACAACACCACTTTTACATTTGGAATCATTATTTTGGATCCAATATGGCGGATCCAAGATGGCGGCCAAAATTGGGTACCCTCTCAAAATTAAGTATTAACTACCCAATAATGTTTGGGGCTGGTGTAAAATTGATATTTGAAAGAAATATAGGAAAAGGTTAGGATGGGGCTATTATGGGACACCCGGTATATACATATATTTATATATATAATTTATTTATTTATGTAAGTATGTATGTATTTATTTATTTATTTATATAATATGAAATAAAGGTCCAAATAAAGGGTGTTGTTTTTGTGTAAGTTGTTTCAGGTAAATGCAAAAACTTCCGAGGGGAATAGGCTATATCATCGCACCAAGGTATATCATCTACCCAGGCAAAACATGGGTCTACCCAGGTCCTTAATATCCCTTTAAGTTTCACCCCGTATGCATTATTTCTCACTAGTGTTTTGAATAATGTTTGTAGTTTTTATTTGGTTTCCATAGGAACTATAGTTGATTTTATATAATATGGCCATAGCAGTTACCATAGCAAAACTGAGTTGACAAGGATTAAGAATTTCTAAACAGAACTAAAATACTTGTAGTGGTTTAAAAAAATCCAATGTTTTCCGTAAATATTGGAAAATACCTCTAAAATGGCCGCCTTTTGAAACGGCTAGAGATTATTTAGTTCAGTTTTCCTCAAAATGTTCCGTTCAGCAGGACCTGTAAAATGATATAAAACGTGGTATAGATTTACTTTACAATATTGTGATATTTTTACCCTTGGCCTTAATTTGTGGAACACCCTGTAGATAAATCGCGATGAACACATTTTCAATGAATTCTACATATCTGAGTTAGTGGAGGACAATTCTGTTTAGCATTCCTGGATTACACAGTTTCCCCTTTAAAATAGGTAAAGGTTTGGTTTTATTGATACCGTGTAAGCTTTAAATGTGACACAAAAAATAGTTAAAAAAACAATTAATAAAACAATATAACTCACTCCAAACTTGTCCGATTTTAATGATCAATGGCTCAAATGAAAGCTGATAGCTCACTGAGTGTTATGAAACAATTCAAACCTATATTCCTTCAACAAAACTGGAGATACTCGTCCTTAACTGAATTAAAAATTATGAAAAAATTTATTTTTATGTTGATTAAAGGTCCATAACTCGCATCTAACTCAACCTATTTAAATGGTTAAGAGCTTAAATTAAAGCCAGTAATGTACTGAGTTAATTAAGACCTTAATTAGGCCTGAGTCTCAGCTAAATTTGGGGATATAAGTCTTTAAGTGGTGACAAATTTCGAAAGTTAGAAGAATTTAAGTTGTATTATGGATCATAACTCCAATTATATTAGTCAGATTTCGATTAGTCATAGTTCATATGAAAGCTTATACCTTACCAAGTAATTTGACACCAGAAGGAACTTTTTAACTCATTTCAAACCTGAGATATAAATCTTTAACAAAAAACAAATTTTTAAAAAACCAATTTTCATGTAGCATTTAGCTTTATAGCTCGTTTCACACTTGTCCGATTTTAGTGATCAATAGCCCAAATAACTGCCAAAAAATCACTCATCATTTTAAGATCAAAACGAACTGAAAGCCTTGCTTGGTTCCTGAGATATAAGAAACATAATCGTAAAAATGTTATTATTTATTTAGCCCCCATAAGAAATGTACAGGGAAGAATTTTATTTTGAGCATATCCTAAAAACGAATCGATATTTTTGAAAACGGACTTCAGCATTGAAATCAGCGTAAAAATCTAGTTCTAAATTATGTGTCACACGACCACCTTTACATTTGAAAAAAAATAAAATAAATCCAATATGGCGGATCCAAGATGGCGGCCAAAAATTTTTACCCTGTCAAAATGTACAACTAGCCACTCAAAAATTATTGGCGGTGGTCCCAACTCAATATCTTGTTAAATGTAGATAAAAAATGCAACCGCGTGGCTTTTTTCAAAAACTTTCCAATGTTAAAAAGCCGCCATTTTTAAACGTGATTTTAAGGGGTTTCCCATGGTCCGATTTTATCCGATTTTGGATATGTTAATATGCACATTCTTTTGAGCAGAATACCGTCAAACACGCTCGTGTTGCAATTTGTTCTAGGTTAAACAGTATTTTTACTGGACTAGATATCATATTGTGATATTTCGATATGCCGAACAACAAATACATTGTTCGACATAAGGCAGAATTGTACCTCCTCAAGAGACAATCGAGTATCCAGAAGCAGCATCGAACAATGACAATCATGCAATCTGAATCTGACAAGGGACTGGAGTCAGCAACTCAGCACATCACGTTGCATGCGAAAGACGCGCGGGTCACATGGAAATGACATTCGTGGAAATAGACTGAGAAAGGGGTCATCGTCTTGGGGTCCACAACATCCGCCGCCAAGAGTGACCTCTCTGGAGAAATGTCTGCGAACCGAGCTTGCATAACTGTGGAGATCTCCTAGTTTATATAACAGTTTTGTACATCACGTAATTAAATCATAAGATACTGCTCTAAATACATTAATACTCTTTTATTGGAACGATCTTGCCCGCAATTAACATGAAATATTGAATCAAATAAATGCCCACGCTGTTTAACAGCGAACAAATATAATTACAGTAGTAAAAGAGACAATACTATGTTATTTTTAAGTCTGTTCTTATGGATATCATTGTCACCATTTTAACTAAAATTGAACTACTGAGTGAAAACACTTTTGCACTACTTTTCTTAAACTGTAATTTGGACCCATTGACCCATTCGTTCACTTTATTAATTTATTGCCGTGGGAAAACTTATTCTGAAACATGTACCATTTATTCAAGGCCACACTACTTCCAACCATTCCCCTCTTTACTTCTAACCATTACTTTTAGAGCCTTCTCTACATCACTCGAGCATGAGCGGATTTTTTAGGTCAGGCCATAATATTTGGGGGTGCCAACTCACCAAACGTTTGAAGTATTGTATGCTCATATTCAAACATCTATCTCCTATTTAAGAGGTCCGTTTTAAGCCCTATTCCAAGTAGTTACCTACTTTATTTTTCAACAACCATTTGTAATTTATGCAAATGCCTCAATCAAAGTTACGTTGAAAACATTTTCCCCCGTCACTTGTTCCCCGTCAACAAATCCACCAAATATTAGGGGGTGCTGATAATTTATAATGGGTGGAAATTCGTCCATGCACTCGTGCAACTTGCAACCCCTGTCAATATCACAGCTGCCAACTCACAAGGATTTCCCAAACATGATATCTGCCGTAAGCAATCTACCTCGCCTCTTATCTCGAACTATGGATACCGTTACTTTACTGCCATCAGACGTATCCCAACAGGGCCAATCTTTATCTAATCCGTGTTGTGCAAAATCGGTGATCCTTTCACAAGGTGGTCGTGTCGAATATACGGTCCCCTGAAGGTATAACGTGTCGTGTTACGGTACCCTGACGGTGTCTAATGTCGTTGCGACAGATTGCTTCTTTTGTCAAGTCCTGACCCCTCCCTCCACCTCATTAGGTTGACATTCTTCCGCGTCTTATATCATAGAGGGTAACGATTTGTTTTGTATTTTGTGACAAAAAGAGTGCATAGCTCGCCATGTGCGTGACGGCAACGAAAGTGGGTCACACTGCTGCCGTATCTTTGGGCTTCTTACCCAATCGTAATTACACGTCCATGGCTTGATGGTAAGCGGTATTATTTCGATATACTTCGGTTAAAACACAAACTTATCTTTTTTCAAATTTTCTTGGAAATTATCACTTTCTAGAATTGTGGAATTACTGGGAAAAGAGAAAATTGCTCAAAAAAATAACTCATTAGAAACGCTTCAACTAGGAAAAATCAGCAGAGCGAACTATATTTTTAAACTCTAGTGCAACTTTTGATACCAGTCATTTCCTTCAGTTTCTCTCACGCGCAGAGACAGGAGTTTCGTCTCTGGCCTACAATTAAATCAAAATACGTCCCCGCGGGAGAAATCAGACAAGAGGCGGCCGGGGACGCACGACGTTTTTGTTTCCCGCCAAAGCGGGATCGGACCATCGGAAAGTGACGCGCACGAGCGGTGTGACTGCCTGCGGCCCGCGATCTCTACCTCTGCAGAGGTTTGCGGTTCGAGCCTGGCATTAATTAGAACCTACATACCCACTTCGAGTGCACGGATCGCGCTTAGGCATCTTAATGTCGCGGCTCCCGACTCAAGCTGTGTAATTGCTGGGCAATGTCGGTATTTACACTAGTGGGCCTGGTCCTCCATCTAGGGTCCATGGGAAAGTTGTTTGTGAATTTTTATTGGTGTTGCCTTCACCTCTAAGGTGGCAAATTACACCAGGTATTTCCATAAAAATACAAATTCATTCATGCTCTGTTTGGTTATTAGTCGTATAGCATTTGACTCGCTGGTTAGCAGATTGGGAAAGTGCTGTTTTTAGAATCTGAAGTTTGCCGGATACACATATAACAAAAGTCTTCTGCTTAATCTTTTGGGCTAATTAATACGAGATGAAAAAATCACATGCCCTGGTATTATAGTCCATGAATTTTAAGTATAAAAAAGTTAATCGATCTAGAAAATCCTGACCAAGTTGAAACTTGACTTAGGAAACGGCTCTAATAAAAATCCTAAAATCTGTGTTTCCGGAACATCGTGCCAATTTTAAAATTGGTCAGGATTATTTAGGTCGATTTTTCAGCTCTAGCAACTTAAAAATACGTAAAGAATAATTAAATTTACAGCAGTGAGCATTAGTGGTGCGGTAAAACAATGAATACAAACTTCATCAATAGATTCTTGTAAGTCACTTCTTATTAATCAATTATTTTTGTAAACCTAAATAAAGCTATAAAATCTTCCAATCATGAACCCTGCATTAAGAAAACTTAAATAATTTAAAATTAATTATCAATCACTAACTGAAATAGAAAATGTATTAATTTTGAAAAGAACATGTTTTACTTTAATTAATTTTTATATGTGATGAATCAATTACAAATAACAAAGCCTTGTTGGAGATTGAAAATACAATGAATGGCAACAAGCAACGGGACATGACTGGTTGATTAGTGAGGCAAATGAGTGTGAAAGTGAAAGCAGCAGCGACAAAGTGACATGCGCGATGGAGCGACGCGGAACGTGCGTCCCCAGCACGTGGATATGACTGGACTGAGGTGATGGAGCAACAACTAACAGCAGCGGCAAGCAGCAGCAATGTCAGTCAAGCACAAAGGAGCTGAGAACCATTAACATTCCGTGGCACGCTAATGGCGGGGAGTTTACACGAAACGACAGAACACAAACAACTACTAAGTAAAACTCTCAACTTCCTCTGTCTGACTTATTTACTTGTGTACAGAATTTCAGAGTCATGGGTCATGGGAAAGAAATATAAGAAAAATGCGTCATGATCATAGTGCTCGATGAATTTAAAGGCACATTTGCTTTTACCTGCAGGGTGCAAAAGTTACTTTTCTCAAGGATAGAGACTCATTAATTTCATTAAATTTTTGAATTATAATTAATTAATCGATGGATTCAACAGTTTGAAATATAGCCAAAAAACAACACCTTATTATAGTGCCATCATTTATTTAGTACCTTGAGATGGTGAGTATAACGGATTTTTCTTCATTTATTGTACATTGGGTTTAATTTTGCGAGTTTTTACGTGCCCTACCTTGAGTCTTCATAGATTTAAAAATCCATAAAATTGTTATAAACTTGCGCACTTAAAATGAAATAAAGAAAAGTAAATTATAATGCACAGCTTTAATATCTTCTTTAATCCTCTATCTTTATGATCACAGACAATAACGGACTGGCATAATCAATAACTCATAGAGCACTTAAGCTGTTTGACGATAGTAAAGAGAAAACGCGACAAGTAGGGCGTAACGATAACGTATAACGGAGTGGAGGAAAGTGGATGATGGTGCAAAGACATGGATTACCTTAGCCGAGCTCCACACGACCTGCCGGGGGCGCGACGCGACGCGACGTGGAGGCGGGTCATCGTGGGGCGCCGCCCCGTGGCCGGGCCCACCTGCTTTCATATAATATTCTTCTTTTATTTGTATAAATATATAGCCTTTGTCCCGATATAATCTATAAGAGTTAATTATGTATTGTAAAGTTCGGTTTCTCTTTTGAAGAAACTAAATGAAAAATCGCTTATGTATTTATTAGATTTCACCTCTAAGGTAGTCATTGTCAAGATCCAACTAACGTACAGTTTTGAGTGTATTTTGATATAATTTTCTAACGAGTTCAATTTCGAACGACTGTACGGGAAAGTGAAGGTGAGCCTAGCAGATGGCCCAGCGGCTAGCGGTCTGTAATATTCCGCAGAACGGCGCGGCGGCCGTCCGAGCCCGGGCCATTGTATGGAAATGTGAGTGGTAATTGGAATATGTATTGACGGAGGTCGCCTTCTTTATTCATTAACTATAAAACAAACCATCGTACGGCTCCTAAAGTGGCCCAATAGAGGTGTTGCGCGATAATAACAAATAAAATCTGGTTGTTATAATATCCACAGTTCGACTCGGACTTGAGGGATTTCGAAGTATCGAAATGTCGAGCTATACGGTATACATAGGGGATTAAAATTAATTGAAGCCTTAAAAGTACAGGGTCAATTTACATCTCCTAAATGTTTTAAATATCATAAACATTAAAGAATTACTGTACAGCCAATTTATTAACTGTTATCATATAGGACACAATTAAGATCACAGGACAAAATATTTGCTAGTCTTTGATGAGTGTCAACAGGTGACGAACTAACATTACACTGAGTAAATAGTAGTTTTCATTACTAGGAGTGAAATTGGCTCTTTTTGGTACGAGATAGTAATTTACAGGCGAGGCGCAGCCGAGCTTGGAAATGCGATCGAGTACCAAGGAGACACTTTTGCTCCGTGTGATGAACAACTATTTTCATCATTATGTATAAATAACCATTTAATCGTTAAAAATTAGACTACATAATTTTGAGGTTATCCAAAATAGCCATCGTCATTTACACATTTTTGTCGGTTGGTTTTTTACAAACACGAGTTAAGAAATCGTTCAACCTTTCAAACGTAACATAATAGTTATTTGTGCATCTAGGGACTAAAGTGCAACTTTTTCTCCGCGAGGGAAACTGTTGTCGCCCGATGGCGAAGGCGAGGGCGACAATTTTCCCGAGAGAGAAAAAACACATTAGACCCATGATGCACACAAAACTTTTCCTCCACCTACACCATTAACAATAATTGTGACAATATAACGTTGCCTTCATACAATCTTTTTCTCCTTTAAACTGGGCTAGATTAGAATCGCATATAAATATATAACGAAAACAATTAAAAGCAATTATAATCAAGCAATTTAAACAACCATTTATTCAAACTTTCACACTATTTTTTCTAAAGTAGGCTACTTATTTTTAAAAATACCTCCCAAAATCTGTAGGTAAGTAACGATCATGTTTATAAAACGTTCGGCCGTTCGGCAAATTGGAAACAACTAGTTCTAAATCAGGTGTTTTTATATTCAGTGTTGCCAACTTAATACATAAAAAAATTATTACCTGGCTATTAAAATGCATACGGTTTTGTTTTCTTAAGTTGAAACACCGAAGTTCTTGAATTTAGAGTAAGCAAATGAAAATTGACAGTGTTGCCACATTTTCTCACTGTCCATCGCAGTGTTGCCGGATTTCTCCCCATGTATTTCTTACGAGATTACTTTTAGTCCCATGGGAGAAAAAGTAGATTACTTTGAGTCCCGTGGGAGAAAAAGTAAGTAAATCCCATGGAGTATAAACTAGTACTTTAGTACAGTATTCTATTCCAGGGACTAAAAGAAGACTTTAGATAGTAGGTGGAGGAAAACAAATTTTGACATTAGAGTACGGCAAAATTTACTATTAGTTACTTGTGCATCTAGGAACTAGAGTGCAACTTTTTCTCCCTGAGGAAAACTGTTGTCGCCCGATGGCGGAGCCGAGGGCGACAATTTCCCGAGGGAGAAAAAGTAATTTAGTCCCGTGATGCACACAAAATTTTTCCTCCACCTACACCATTAACAATAACTAGGTATAAGACTATAACTTTACCTTCAGATGATCCTTTGCTTCAACAAACTGCATTACAATCACATAGCCTATATAAAAGAATAATGCAATGTATTTAGGCTTTAATTTTAACCATTTTATTCAGACTCTTCTTTAAAAATACTCTAGGCCTATCTTATTTGTTCAGAAATATGCAGAAATATAGCCTAAACTACAGCAAACTCAAAATGGATAGACAACGGAAACGGACGCTCGGATGCTGTGACACTCTCTTCAACATGGAGAAACAAATTAAAATCGACAGTGTTGCCATATTTTCTTACTGTCCACCGCGGCGTTGCCGGATTTCTTCCCATGTATTTCTTATGAGATTACTTTTAGTCCCGTAGGACTAAAAGTAAGTAAGTAAATCCCATGGAGTATAAACTAGTACTTTAGTATTCTATTCCAGGGACTAAAAGACGACTATAGATAGTAGGTGGAGGAAAATTTTTTTTCAGTACTCCTATTCGAAGTGATCCAAAAACGATTACTTTGCGTACGATTTAGAGAACTAAAATCGGCTGTTTTCGGAACAATATGATGAAAAATTATTTTACCATAACAAGATTTAATTCCAATTCTTTTAGTTTATTGAGATGGTAAATAAATTTTAATTTTAAAGAAAAACATAGGCTACATAGAAAATGTACTAGGGCCAATAGTACTATTTACTTCTCATAATTCTAACTGTAAGGAATTTTAAAATTAATTGCCTTATATTTTAAGCGACGTTTTTTTAATTATGGCTAGGGGGGACGGTTTTTGTCCCTAGGCAATTCAAGGCAAACCATTGAACGTTGTATTGTATACTCCAACATCCGTGTATAATTTCCACCTCAAAGAGGACGCAAGGTAATTGGTTAAGGTATTATTAGCTGATATATATTAGTATTCTATTGCTTTTTCTGTGATTCTCAGTAGTATTGTAATTATTATTCTCGAGATGAAAATTTACCAGGGTTTCTCAGAAATAGTAACTACGAACAAATTGGCATGGTGTTCACGCAAACGAGTGTGAAACTTTTCCTTCATGCTCTCATTTCACTCTCGCGAATGTGACATTTCTCTTTGCCAGTTTTTAAGGTATGTTTGCCTATAAAATTAAAAATAATAGTTACACAGTTAAACATTATTGCGGTAAGGAAACAAATCGTCAAATTGCTCTTTTACAAAAAATAAGTATCTGAAATCATAAAAATACTTGAGAGGAAATGAATTTTAGCTGAAAGGTGCATCTGTAAGTTGATGGTAAATTTATGTGAGACTCCTTCCCCGGTCGACGATGAGGTTAGCAGACGAGCAGACGACCATTTTAGTTGAAATTGGAGGTCGCCTAGTCATCACTTGTGACCAATGCTGAAATAAATAACCTTTTAAGGATCATTTATGATAATTTATTTGAATTTGAAAGTATCGGCAGTGAAGAATTTAGGATTACGAACTATCAGCCCTCAGCCCTGGCTTTGGTTAATTATCCCGGAGCTCAAACCCGTACTAGAGATTGCATAGATATAGCTAATGTGTATAGTGGGAAGCTATGTACCTCGCTCTTGGGTCAATAACTCCAAGTCGACATTATTTCTGCTTCGAGTGCGTGGTTGAAAGAGGACGATCAGCCAGTTTTTGCTAGCCGCTCCACCAACAAGAGAGCATATCAAATTACTGTCTTGACGAGAATGGCAGGTCGACAACCTGGGAATCTTTCACTAAGGTGAAGGAAAATATTTGTGATAAAGTTAAAAAAGGTATTATGTATTTATTTTTTATAAACAATGTTAACTGATTGGTAGTTATTAGTTATATAAAGATCAGAATATTTGTTAGGCATATACTGTTGCCTTTTCTATTTGGAACTTATTCGATCAAGGTATGAAATAGGGCACACATTTTTAAACTACAGTTGTAGAACTCCTTTATTCACTCCTAATTCGTAGCCCAGCATTAACAAACATGTCAAGACGAACTTAAATATTTAATAGACCTAATGTATAACCAAAAAGTAAAAAATATGGGGTTTATTAAATAATCCTCATATGTTTTTACTTTTTTGTAAAATATGTATGAATATGTAATAAACAAATTTTGTTCATTACATATTCCTTTATATAATCTTTTTCTATTCAGCCTCTTCAGATTTGTCAAATCAAGGTTAGACTATAATTTTTATCGTGAGCGAAGTCACGGGCAACTGCTAGCTCATTAATGAATTTTGAATTCAGGTTTCATTAAATTAAAGCAGGAAGACATTTTGATTGCCCCCGAAACTGTTCTTACCTTTTAGTCACATACATATAATTAATTCTCTTAGTACAAGGGGTTTTGTGATCGAGACTCTTAAAGATCTGGAGCCAATTTCATAATTTATGTTTCCTAAAAGATCTTCGCATCGAGGTAGGAACAGATTAGGAAGGTCAGACTCAAGGGAGAGCTATATAGGCGTCTCATAAACCTTTGTAACTCTCTAGAAGAGTAAACACTGAAATCGGAATTTCAAGTAAATCGCCTGATTAACGAGTAAACAAAGATGCGAAGCTGCAGCAGCGATCTAAATATAAAATAAACATCTTAACACCCTTTTACTGTAGACAACCTGTAAAATAAGAATATTTTTAGGGCTTCCATAAAGACTGCACAAGAAACCGATATTGTTAACGCAGGCTGATGATAGAGTTGCTGCAGGGGTTATCTCGACCACGTGCTACAGCCCGTTCCCGCCCATTAATCAGGTTTCCCGCCAACAGCTGTTAGTCATCAGCCGATTATCAGCTGACCTGTGTTCACCTGACCACCACATCACCTCTCCCTCTCATTTTCCGCTGCCCTGGATAAAGAAGATGAGATTTCGCCTTTGACACGTTCAATTTGTGAATATCCATCTAATGTGGTGGGGCTGCAACTTTTCACGTGTGGTTTGTCCTATTTAAAAGTGTAGGGAATGATAAAAAATCTAATTTGTTATTTCCCTAATTATATTTTTTGCTGCGTTTATTCAGCCGATAATCAAATTTTCAACTTTCTTAAAACAGATGGAAACTTCGTTCACTCAAAATGAAATGTCCAGACTTTAAAACTCCGCCCTAAATAGTATGATCTAAGAATTTCAAATCACATGTCTGTTTACTTATTATTAATACAGTGGTGCGAGATTGTCAAACAAAAAACTTGACATTATGAAAAGTTTTCCTTTGTTTCAAAGAAACAAGAAAAGTTAAAGTTTAAAGAAAGAAAGTTTAAAAAAGTTTAAGTTTAAAGAAAAGTTTTCCTTTATTTCAAGTAATGTTATCGTTAAATGTAGACCTACCATGATGATCAAAAAAGAAATTGAAACGGACATTTTATACCCGCTAACGGCTTTACTGTAATAGGCTATTATAAAATAGAATTAAATTTACGCGACCGCCTAAACTAGCTGCAACAGTGATCTATTACAAAATAATCAAATAAGAAATTTATATACGGGACCCTGAAAAATCTAATATCAGGAGGTATTTATTTTACGAGTATAAAAAGTAAAAAGGCACCTCATAAAACATAAAAGTTCTGTTCTAGTGCAGATATCAATAAAACATCTCATCCCGTTAGGTTGTAACCATCAATAACCTAACCATCAAACCATCTGAGAAAGCAAGTCAAGTGTACAACAAAAAGAATTCAGAGAAAGCAGGTATGAAAAGGTTTTAGCAAATGGAAAGACTAAAGTCATGATTGACTTTAATGTCTTCAACTTTCTCAACAGGTTTGCGTTTACTCAAGTCATCACTTTTAAAACAATTCAAAGGAACAATACAGTTGTTAGAAGCATATCATCCGCACCTTTATAGGACTCTGGAAACCCAAGATCTCTTCTCCAGTTCTCCTCCCTTCCCAGTTATTATTTCACTGCTCTAATATTTTTTGAAAATGCAACAAGTTCAAATGTCTGCTCTTTTATTGATTGCTGTTTGAACACTAATACTATTACCGCACTTTACCAAGAAAAGGGATTATTTCATTAGCAACTTTGATAGACAGATTAGTTGTTCATAATAATGATACACTTCACTTCATCAACTTTAAAAAGGAGGGAAATAGGGAGGTGCGACCGGAAGTAGAAGAGGGCGCGCCGCGCCCGCATATCTGTCAGCATCGCACTGTTCTGCACCTGTTACTCACGTGATACTCCACTGTTACCAACCTTCAGAAGAAAAACTTGGAAAATGTTAATTGAATCACAATAAAATGCAAATTAATCAAAAAATGCAAGTGAATTTTTGAAAAAAAAAATTTTAGTAATTGACGATTTATTATTTTGGGTTAAAGTGTATTTGACAATTTTTTAATTTACGTTTACCAGTACCTGGTGGAACGAGCCTTGCTCGGTGTATTTCGTGTTTACCAGTTCATCCAGTTACTATAAAATATTTCAATGTCATAAAATTGATAAATAGAAACCTTTGTTATTGATCCATGGACTCTTCATCCCACTTGCTGTATTTTCCCTTGATGGCTGTAGATTCCAAAACAGCTGTTATGATTACTTCATTTGTTTACACTTTCCTTGTTTATTTTCGTTGCTATCGTGGCAACCCATAAGGCCCATGTTAAAATTTTACAACTTTAAAATTCGATTTATTACGTTATTATATTTTCTCTGGCCAAGTAAGCTGCATAAATATTATATGTTTATCAGAACACAATTTAAAAGAAACTCAATTAAAAACAATTAGATTAAATAATTTAATTGTTGATTCCTTCTACTGTCGAAAAAAATGAGGAAAGGAGGTGTCAGTATATTTATACATGAAAAAATAAATTTTGAAACAATAGATGTAAATGAATATTGCATAGAAGGACATTCCGAAATAGCAGCAATTAAAATCAAACATAATAATGGCATATTATTGATAATAGGTATATATAGACCCCCATCAGGAAATACGAATATATTTCTTGAAAAACTATCGGACTTTCTAAATTACATTAATAAATATGATTATAATATATTAATAACTGGTGATTTTAATATTGATTGTGCTAAAGATAATTCCATGTCAAGAAAACTCAAATGTACAATGAAAAATTACAATCTCAATGAATCCATATCTACATTTACAAGAGAATTCAAGCATTCTAAATCTAGAATTGATGATATATTTTCAAATATTCTAAAGAAATAAATGGATATACATTAATAACTTTCCTATCAGATCATTATGCTCAAGTAACAGATCTAAAATCAATAAACATAGACTCAAATCTCCCGAAATATAGAATCGTACGATCTTTCACAACAAACCAAATAATACAATTTAAAAATATGTTATCAAAGGAGTTTTGGACTCCTGTATATAAAAACTCACTATCTGTTAGTGAAAAATATGAAAATTTTATGACAATCTTAAAAAAATACTTTGAAGAGTCTTTTCCAAAAAAGAAAATAAAACTAACTGAAGATAACTCTTCTAAAGTTAAACTGTCTGAAGAAACTAAAGAAATGCGTGAACAAGTAAGAAAGTTATATATTTTAACTAAGGATTTAGTATCAACTGATCCTCTTAGAATCAACTATAAACGGCTGAAGCTAATGTTTAGAAAACAAATTAGGAATGAAAAAGCCATATACATAAAAAGAAGGATTGACGATTCCAGTAATAAATCAAAAACATGCTGGCAAATAATTAATGAAAACAGAAATAAAAGAAGTACACAACCGATTACAGATTATATTTTAAAAGATAATCTTGGACATACAATAAGTAATAAAACAGAAATAGCAAATATGTTTAACAAACACTTCATTAATGTTGGAACAAGAAATATATTTCCAAATAAGAAGAACACAACGACTTTTGAAAATTATAACGAACACACAATATTTTTATGCCCCACAAATAAGGAAGCAGTGAAACAAGTCATAATGTCATTAAAAACAACCAAATCTGCTGGAACTGATGAAATGTCATCAATAATCCTTAAAGAGCGTAAAGAAGAAATTAGTATACCCCTAACCTACCTAATAAATGAATCAATGAAAACTGGTGAATTTCCTAATATTTTGAAAAAATCCATTGTGAAACCTATTTAAAAAAAAGAGAATCCATACGACTGCATTAATTATCGACCTATATCCATCCTCTCAACATTTAGCAAAATATTTGAAAAAATAATCCTAGAACGTTTAAACGTATTTCTTGAAAAATTCAGCATTATTTCTAAAAAAACAATATGGCTTTAGAAGAAATACAAGCACTATAAATGCTGTTTATAAACTAATTGAGAACGCAGTTAACTCAGTTGATAAAAAAGAAAATTCATTAGCCATATTTTTTGATTTACAAAAAGCATTTGACATGGTTTCTAATGATAAATTATTAGACAAATTATATACCATAGGGATTCGAGGAAACGCTTATAATTGGTTTCACTCATATTTATCAGAAAGAAAACAAACTGTACAAATCCCGTATATATGTGAAGACAAATGTTTAAAATATAAATCATCTGAAGAATTAAAAAATCTATGTGGTGTACCACAAGGATCCGTATTGGGTCCGATACGTTTTTTAATATATATAAATAGTATAACACAATGTAAAAACAATTCAAAAATTCTATTATTCGCAGATGATACAACATTATTCTTATCAGACATAAACAAAACAAATTTAGAAATCGATACTTTTATAAATAGTAATTATCTCATGCAATGGTGTACTGAGAACAGACTTATAATAAATTCAGGAAAAACACAATATATTGAATTCAAACACAAACGAAGTAAAGATGACAGAAAAATAACCCTTGAATTGAATGAAACCATAATTGAAAGTACTGAGAGTGTAAACTTTTTAGGAATTACCATTGATACACATTTAAATTTTAATACCCACATAGAAAAACTATGCATGAAACTAAGTAGTTCAAACTTTGTGTTGAGAAAATTGTCTAAATTCTGTAACGTGCAATTATTACTATCTACTTACTACGGACTGTTTTTTCCACTTATGAAATATGGTGTATGTATTTGGGGCAACTCAACCACAAGATGTAACCAAGTCTTTATTTTACAAAAAATGGCAATAAGAATTATATTCAAGAAATCAAGACGACATTCTTGTAAAGACCTATTTAAAAATAATAAAATAATGACATTTCCATCGATTTATATTTATGAAGCAATACTATTTGTAAAAAACAACATACATTTATATGAAGTACATGACAATTCAAATTTACGAAGTCAATCCCACCTTGTCATACCTCATCACAACACAGAATTATTTAAAAAACACTTACAATACAATGGAATTATTTTCTTTAATAAATTACCAAACAAATTAAAAAATGAAAAAATATTAAAATATTTAAAAATAAAATAAAAAATATATTATTACAAGAGGCAATCTATAAAGTTGAAGACTTTATCAAAATGCAGATAAAATTGTGAAGATTGATAAGAAAACTAAGAATTAATTTTATTAAGATATATAAGTTAAAAATTATGCATGCAATGCAATTGTACAATTGTTTAGCAATAAATATTATTATTATTATTATTATTATTATTATTATTATTATTATTATTATTATTATTATTATTATGAAAGACGTTTTTGAGTCATAAATTACTTATTTCCAGACTTTGAAGGAAATCCTCGGAGCCGTTTTTGAGATCGATGTGCAAACACACAAGCACGCACGCACGCACGCAAGATAACATTGCTCGTATAAGAGTATAGGATATTAACTCAAAATGCATGAAAATGTATTAGAGTTCACATAACATAAGAAAATATTAAGTTAAAATTTTGTAAATTTAAAAATTGTTTCACTTTTTAAAAACTGAAAAGGCCATCATTTAAAATTTTTGAATTTACCTTATTACAGCCTTTCCACGGAACACTTTTTAAATCCTTCATTAGTGTGCATCTAGAGCCTATAAAGAATATCTGAGCCAAGATTCATGGCCCAAAGCACTATATTGTTTTAGAAAATAAGCTTTGAAAACTAAAAATGGCCGCCATTTTGAATTTTATAATATACCCTATTTTAGCCTTTTAAGAGAACATATTTAAAAATCCGTTCTTAAGGAGTGCGCACCTAGAGTCTCCTAATGATTTATTGTGCCAAGCTTCATGGTCGGAAGCCCTATAGTTTTTGAGAAACTGTAAGTCAGTCAACCCCGTTTTGGCTTATATATATATTATATATATATAATAAAATTTATATTACATATTTTATTATATATATATATATAATTTATAAGTGTGGGAAAGGACACTGCCTAACATAGGGATGATGCGTAACTATTAAAAAGTCAACCTTATTCACACATTTGATGAAATTAATTTCTAGGGCAAACAGATACCGAATTCATCTACTATATATTTGTCAAATACCACTCAGTGGAAACATCGTACAGCCCAAACTACTTGACCTAGAACCTTGAAACTTTGCATGGATGGGGGTTCCTCTTAGGGCGTAGGCATCAGCTAAGAACGGATTTTACAAAATTCGTAGTATAAAGGGGTTTTTGGCGAGGCCGAAGTTTTCAAATTTTCCCATTTAAAAGTATGTTGGACGATTTTTGTTTACATTTTTAATGTTCATAAAACAATCAGCTGGTAGTTTGCTTCGGAAATGTATACGTTGATACAGATGATAATAAATTTGATTTCTTTGATCATGGCTTCATTGATTTTTGTTGATTTGTTTCAAGGACATAATTATGTACTGTATGAAGGTTACATTTAGTTTACATAAAATCCACCATTAATTTTAGTTAAGTGGCACCATCTATATTTCGGTGGCGGGAGTTATTGTTATTCCTGGAGGCGTTCGTAATAATCTTTTTATTACATCTATGCCTGTCCGATGATTTGGTGTTTCGTATAATTCGACGTAAGCAGTTTTAAACGTAAAGAGCATACTGTCTTTTGTGGCTGAGTCTTGAGACTAAGTCCCGGTAAGATGGAAAGAGAAAAGCACATTATCAAACAGAATGTGCTGAAATGATAAGATTCTTTGATCTATTTTTGTAAAAATTGATAAATTATTCAAATCCCTGATTGTAAGTTATATTTATACTATCTTTTCTACTATACCTATTTTTGTCAAATACCACTGACCTATCATTGTACAGCCAAAACTACTTAACCTAGAACCTTGAAAATTTGCATGGACGTTCCTTACAGAGTATTGGCATTCACCAAGAATTGATTTTTTTAAATTCGAGGTTTTTAGGGGTTTTTGGTGGAGCTGAAGCTTTGAAAATGCCCCATGTTAATGTCATGGATGATCTTTTGTTTAAATTTCAAATTTTATTAAATCAAGCATATTAGCTTAACAAACGGATACGTTGTTACAGCTGATTTATAATTTGATTCCTTTTATCATGGTTTTATGGTTGTTTTGATGATTTTGTTAGGTTATTCGTGCTATATAAAAGTTACTTTTGGTTTAGTTTAGTAACTTATACGTTCAATCATAAGCTCATTATGTGGTACCATCTTTTTAAGCAGCGGGAGCTATAGTTATTTCCTTAGGCCGGCCTTTATGTTTTTAATTACAATCATGCCAGTTAAAATAATTTGGCAAATTCCTTTTTCATCTAATTCGACGGTGTCCCGGCTTTTCACGGAAAAATAAATGCTGCAATCAGTGGTTGATCTTAAATTATTACTACCCGCCCATATTTTAAGTTAAAAAATACATGAATCGAGTTTGAAATACTGCCCACGGATAGCACCATAACTGTTTCGAACATTCAGCCCTTTACTGTACTTAATTGATGCCCTACTAGGCAATCCAGGGACGTAATGGTAAATCTACAAAGAAGTACCTTAAAATCGACACATTTGGAGTTAAAATTGGTCCGGCCGTATTCGAGTTATAACTGTGAAAAGAAAACCTTCACTATCTACTGTGGTATCTACATTTTATCCTACATTCCGCCATTAAACAAACATATCTCTACATGACATATTCCTTAATATAAATAAATAGTTTTTATTCAGTCCTCTAGATTCTTCATATCAAGGTTAGACGATAATGTTTATCGTGAGCGAAGCCACGGGTTCTGCAAGTCTACTTTGTCAAATACCACTCAGATCAGATGATAATAAATTGATTTCTTTGATCATGGCTTCATTGATTTTTGTTGATTTGTTTCAAGGACATAATTATGTACTATATAAAAGTTACATTTAGTTTAGATAAAATCCACCATTAATTAGTTAAGTGGCACCATCTATATTTCAGTAGCGGGAGTTACGCAGTTTTAAACGTGAAGAGCATACTGCCTTTTGTGGCTGAGTCTTGAGACTAAATCCCGGTAAGATGGAAAGAGAAAAGAACAGTGGTTTTTCAGTCACAAACAGAATGTGCTGAAATGATATGATTCTTTGATCTATTTATGTAAACAATTATAAATTATACAAATCCCTGATTGTAAGTTATATTTATACTACCTTTTCTACTATATTTTTGTCAAATATCACTGACCTATCATTGTACAGCCAAAACTACTTAACCTAGAACCTTGAAAATTTGCATGGACGTTCCTAACAGAGTGTTGACATTCACCAAGAACGGATTTTTTTTTATTCGAGGTTTTTAGAGGTTTTTCGTGGAGCTGAAGCTTTGAAAATGCCCCATGTTAATGTAATGGATGATCTTTTGTTTGAATTTCCAATTTTACTCAATCAAGCATATTAGCTTCACAAACGGATACGTTGTTACAGCTGATTTATAATTTGATTCCTTTTATCATGGTTTTATGGTTGTTTTGATGATTTTGTTAGGTTATTCGTACTATATAAAGGTTAAATTTGGTTTAGTTTCGTACCTTATACGTTCAATCATAAGCTCATTATGTGGTACCATCTTTTTAGGCAGCGGGAGCTATAGTTATTTCCTTAGGCCGGCCTTTATGTTTTTAATTACAATCATGCCAGTTAAAATAATTTGGCAAATTCCTTTTTCATCTAATTCGACGGTGTCCCGGCTTTTCACGGAAAAATAAATTCTGCAATCAGTGGTTGATCTTAAATTATTCCTGCCCGTCCATATTTTAAGTTAAAAACTATGTTAATCGAGTTTGAAATACTGCCCACGGATAGCACCATAACTGTTTCGGACATTCAGCCCTTTACTGTACTTAATTGATGCCCTACTAGGCAATCCAGGGACGTAATGGTAAATCTACAAAGAAGTACCTTAAAATCGACACATTTGTGTTAAAATCGGTCCGGCCGTGTTCGAGTTATAACGGTGAAAAGAAAACCTTCACTATCTACTGTGGTATCTACATTTTATCCTACATTCCGCCATAAAACAAACATATCTCTACATGACATATTCCTTGATATAAATATTTTCTATTCAGTCCTCTAGATTCTTCATATCAAGGTTAGACGATAATGTTTATCGTGAGCGAAGCCACGGGCTCTGCTAGTTATACATATAATCCCGCTGTCCCACGCATTGTTAAAGCTGCAAGGACTGTGTAGGTCGAGGGACATTAAAATAAGAAGTTATGAAAAAATATATTCTCGTTATTTTTTAATATGAGTTAAAAACACGAATACTTTGAAGGAAGCTGTTGGTGTATGATTTTAGGCCAAAAACATGAAACTAACAGTATAATTCTTTTGTATACCAACATGTAGGAAGGAACGTCTATACAAATAGGAAGGGACGGTCATTTGTTTTATCCAAAATCAGAATTACAAGTAGGGATATAAATTTAATCTCCTACTCTCCACATCCTACTGAGTGAAATTTAGACAATCCCTTCGAACGAATGACAACAAGTTTTTCCATTTTCAGTGGCTGGCCGTGGGAAGTGTGTATTTATTTATTTGGTATAAAGGGAAACAAATAAAGGTCTGCCTGGAGTGGGTTATAGCAGCGGGGGCTGACAGCCTCGGTCCTCTCATCTCGACACACCAGTCAATCAGCTGGGAATTTCCATGCACTCTTCGTTTTGAGAATTCTTTTTTATATTACATTATATCATGGTTTGGAAACCTAGTGCAGATCTCCCATCATGCCTGCGGGAGGGGCGGGGGTGCAGCAGAGGTCAAGGTTTCGAATCTGTTATCACTGGTATCTAACTAAAAGTTGTCGTGCAAAAACATTGTGTAGTAAATTTTCCCCTCAACATCTGTATTAAATACTATAAGGGTTTTCTCTGTTATATCCCTTTTTCAACCGACCTACTAAACCGATTTTTAAAATTGAGGTGCCATTTTAAAACTTATAATCAACCGCACCGGCGACGGGTAATATAAACGGTAATTTATTTTAAGGCTCCGCCCTCCTACCCTTTGATTTATTTCTAGGGGGCGCTTCCAACGCTGTGGTGCTGACCAACTTCTATTATAGAACGGTTTTAAATGTGATTGTAATTTTATCAGCTGATTACCTTCAGGTGGATTTTTAACCTAATGTATATAAGTCATATTGTAAACAAAAATAGAAAGTCTGCAACTATAAACAATATTTGATACAACATATGAAAATTAATTCATAAATGGGCGTCTTTTATTGGTCATTGTAGGAAGGTCAAAAAGTCTCTTTAAAGATATACTACCGACATGTTATAGAACCTTGATACAGAATAAAGAAGAAGGCAAAGAGAGAACCTATGGTGGTCGCTGGAGAGAACCGAGTTGAGGAGGGGGAAAACATGCGTAACCTTCGGCAGGAACAGAGAACTGCCGAGAGAATGTACAGTAACTCATTCATGAAACATCAGAGAGACACTGCATCACCCTGTCTACTTGTACTTGCAGAGACTGAAACATGATGTTAGGGCATGAATACGCGAAGAAAAACTTCCAATATTCTACTGTTGTGCGGGAAGACAGTCAAATTCAAATACATAAGCTGGGTTGATGAACAATGTGTGGTTTTTGTTTGGCTAAGCTTCTATATGTTTTTAGGCGAGACCTTTAAATTTAATCTTGATTAATAACGGTGAGTTTAAAGCCATACATTTTTCTTCTGATTTTAGGCGAGTTTCTTACAAACGGGAATAATATTAAAATGCGTAATTTGCGCATGGGCCCCCTAGTAAAAATATAAATAAACAAACAACAGATAGGCTTCAGGAAAAATCGCTCGATGTATCAGTGATTTCACATTACTCAGTCAAATTATTAACATTCCTCTATTTAGAAATATACTTTAGTTTCCTGATTTGATATAACGTTGCTTACCTTTTTTTTTTTTTTTTTTTTTAAATCGTATAGTGGACCCACTACAAGCCTTCTTAAGAAACTAGAAATAATAATACAATACCATCCCTATTGACATGATTTTTGCGGCATATAACACTTAAGTTGCCTCTTAAGACAATCTTTCATGCCCACGATCTGTCTCGTGCGCACAGTAGTTGTCATACAGTAAAACCCTCAGCGCGGTCTAGTGGAAAAAGTCGAGTCACCTGAGCTAAGATGGCTAAGATGATAATGAGTTGGCTGTGGTTATAGTTTTAGAAAATATCTCTTAAACTTTAAAAAATACTATCTTAGTGCACTTTTTAGAACTTATAGATAATTATAATATTTTTACATTGTTTTAGATAATGGCAAATAAAAAATATAAATATTTAAGAATTGTACGCAGCGAGTCTACAAAATTAGGCGTCGAACACTATTACCATATATTTTCTGCATTCTCCCCAACGAGATTATAATTTTCGTGGTTTCAAAATATGACAATTCACCTGTAATTGTCATATTTAACGCTGATACAAAATAGCTGATCATTCTTTTCTGCATTAGCTTTAAACAAATACGGTACCTAATTATATTTTGGAATTATTTAATTTGTAAAGTCTCGATTTGGGGTTTTAAGCTTTGTAGATTATTATACAAATATAAACCAAAAAATATATTTTATTTTCTTGCTTAAACTGAGGACACGCCTCTAGGATTCGTATGGCCTGAAGTTCCGTGGAATGTTTGATAATTAGACTTAAAGGAGTTTAATGAATCCCAATTTAAATTCATTGGCTTACATGACGCTATTGACAGACGGACTCACATCAAAATTGTGATCAATTGTGCATTTTATATTTTATTTACCTATTATTACTTGAATATCCTTATTTACAGTAGAACATATTTCAGTTTTGACACTCATTTTAGACAATCCATGGCCTGAAGTTAAAAGATTTGTAGAAATAATAGAGTTATAATAAGAGGGAGAATGAAGTAGCCTATTTGCGAACCACTTCATGTGTAAACAAACAAAATACTAATAGACATAACATCATGCAAATATTGCTAAATGAATATTAATAAAAAACTCGAATACAATCGTTTCCTGTTTATTGAGCCAAACACAAATTGTTAAGTTATAATTCCAGCTCTTTTACATATACTGTAAACTGTAAACAATTCAGATTTAGATTATTCCAACTTATAAATACTATTTATTCTCACATGTCACATTCTCTTATCTTATTATTCTCTCTTATCCGTCTCGAAGGACCATTTAAAAATAAAATACTAAAAATTAAACAAAATTGGTTTGAATTTCAGTTTTACTCTTTAGTAATCACATATAAATAATTGGAAGAAACATGTGATTAGTTTTAAAACTTTTGTGAAGCAGTCTTCGCAGTATTTTTAAATCGAAACCAAAATTTTAAATTCCTTTTTTAAATAAAAAAATAAAACAACCACATATACACTGAAAGTGAAAGAAAACTAGAACTAATTAAGTTACATGATGAAACTTACCTAATAGTTATAAAATCCGGAAGTTGCAGCGGACAGTGTAATCTGTGATGCAGAGGCACACACTATCACACTCGCGCACGCACAGACCGCGCTACACTGGGCAGTCGCAGTCGCAGACGCTACTGAGCGCGCCGACACTGGCGCTGGCGCGGCGTGCGGCGCGGCGTGCCTCCGCTGTGCGCAGGCGCAGTGTCATCGAGCGAATTATATTTATCCTTTAATTATTTACCAGTGCGAGGTTAACGCTGTAGAAAATTCGATGGATTTTGCAGGTATTGAAGCAGAGGGTATTCCCTCGGTCTGAACCCTTAATTTTTATTAAAAAGTCATCACTTATTATGATTTCTTCTCGCCTTAAGATGAAAATTTGTCAAATGAAATTTAAAATGGTTTTTAAGGGCGTTATAAAAAAGAAAATAATAACGCTAACTGGAGGTATCAATGTTGATCCCATGCATCGTATGGAAAATCAAAGTTCCATTCTTTAGTGTGGAAAATCACAGTTTGAACTTGTGCAACAAGCCAACAAGTAAAAGAATTAAATTATGTCATTAACATTACTTTTGACATGGCATATACATGTATTTGTCTGAATGCTTAAGAAGGAGAATATTAGAATGACTATCAATAACGAGTCCCCAGGAATATTTCTTAATTCCTTGACTTTGAATGATTTAACATTTTTGGCCACCATCTTCAGTTGATATAGGGTGCAAATATTTTCTCCCAAAATTGATGGGTGCTGTTTACACCTATAACTTTAAACGTACAGTATCTCGTTAATCATAATTTTCTACGATCCGTTTTAAATTATCTTGGAGAATATCGAATAAAAGTTATTTTAACATGGTTATTAATTAATGCTGTTTTTACAGTTAAACTAAAAAGCATAATTAAATATTTTTTAAAACTAAAAATATCTTATGTGCCTAAAACAACAATTTAGTGAGTTTTGGAAGCCTTTTTGGAAAGAGATTTAAAAAACTAGGCCCTGCTTTTAATTCCAAAGGTTTTATGCCTCGTATTTTGGGTATGTCATAAGGTACAAGGCTAATCTCTATGGACATGAAAAAGTTTCTACTCGTAGCCAAACTGTTCAGCATATACACTTCCACCGTATACAAATTTCAGCTTCGGGTTTGGGTGCTGGGGAGGGCGGACAAAAGGGTGTGTTATTTTTTTAACAAATATCTTGAGACGAGCTTTTTACGATGTAGTAAAATGCAAAACTAATCAACATTGATCTGTGAACAAAATTATACGATACACCATCCATTAGCTGTCTAATGTAACCTGTTCAAAAGATAATGAGGGCGAATGGGATTTTTTTTTTAACAACCAAAGGATTGTAGGGATTTTATTATTACTCTATATGTTTTTTCTCAATTATCATTGATTTTAATAAAAAATTACCTCAGAGAAAAATTTTAATAAGAATTACCTCAGAGAAAGGGCAGGAAAGAAACTTTCTAGTCTTTCAAAATATTTCCTCCCTCCCATCACTAAGTGCTAAAGGGACAGTGGCGTATCCAGAGCATGATTTCGGGGGGGGGGGGGGGGCAAGCAGGATTACGAGGGCAACCTTTCGAGGGGTCCGGCCCCCCCCCCCCCGGGAAATTGGTGAACATTTGAACTGAAAACTTGTGTTTGTAGGCAATCTAGAGATAAAATACATGCTCAACTTTCAATTTAAACAACATTTTTTATTAGATTAATTTATTAAAGAATTCTTGTTTAGGTAATTAGGGAAATAAAAAAAGACTTGTTAAGAGGTTCAAGCCTTAAATTTATTATTTACAATACTTTCTCCAGAAAACCTAAATTATAAAAAAAGTCCTAAGTCAAGCCTTCTTTTTCAAGTTCTTCCTCCCTTAGCATACGCTCGATTATATTATCAACATTCACCTCAATATCACGATGTGTGTATAAAAAATATAATCCATTCTACCTCTCTTCAACCATTCTTGTCCGATGCCACGATTTAATTAGCATTACATTTGCCTTTTATCATCGATCGGCAAATACTCGCGATCGTTTTTCACGGCCGATCGCAAGTTCCGCAAAGCTACATCGGCCATTTATCCGCGATCGGCTGATACGCGCCATCGTATTTCGCGGCCGTTCACGAATTCTACAAAGTTTTATTAGCCGTTCACCCGCGACTAACAAATACTTGCGATCGTTATCGCGGTCGATCGCGAGTTTTACAAAACTACGTCTGCCGTTTTTATTCGCGATCGGCTAATACGCGCGATACTTTCTGCGGCGTATTACGAGTTTCTCAAAGCTGGATTTGCCGTTTATTCGCGATCGGCAAATACGCACGATCGTTTTTTGCGGCGGATCGCAAGTTTCGTGAAGCTACACACTTTTTGCGATCGCTAAATGATCCCGTTCCTAAAATTTCCTGAAGCTCTATATCCTACCCGAAAATCGGGAATTTCATTTTCCCGAAAATTTCTGATTTCTCCCTCATTCTCGGGGGGGGGGGAATTGCCCCCTTTGCCCCCCCCTTGGATCCGCCACTGTAAGGGGAGGGAGGAAATAATGTTCAAGTAAATAAAACCTTTAAGTTTTACAATTATTGCCGTAACTATTTTTGTGAAGAAGTAAGGAATGTACATGACAGATTTTATGAACACTTTTTAATACAACCTTTATTAAGTGAAAAAGTTGAATCGAAAGACTGTGATGAAAACCAAAACCACAGAGTGTACAAGGAAAAATAAAAAAAATCAGTTCAAACACAAAATAAAATGGTATTTCAATTAGAGCCTATTTAAAATTTGAACTTATGTTAAAAAACAATTGTTTTCCTTTCTAAAGTATCCACCAAATGTTGCTCCGTCACGATTAGAGGTCAGGGAGTAGGAGTGTTCATAGATCTTTATCAAATCATTCAGATGACTTCAAATAAGGCACTGACTTACTCAATGTCTAAGTGCCTGGCGCCAGCATCTGGTTTTCGTGTTGTCTGTAGACCTTGCATGAAGACGGGAGTTCTGCCAGCATCGAGTCTGGAAGCTAAGTGTCTGGCAGAACAAACATTATGTAAGTAAATGCTTCCATATCGAAAATTGAATCCTCAATTTGATCCGAGAAAGTTATCTAAAAATACTTAGTTGAAGTTTTGGGTTTCGGCTATACATATTTAAAAGTTTTGTGAAAGTTTACAAAGGCTCCAATCTGTAAGCTTATAAGTTCGCAGATATAACTATCGAAGAAGTGAAAAATCAAGACATAGCGTTTCATTACTTTATATTAGCGCGTACCGATTTAACTAACAACATGTTTCAATACAAAGGGGATACCTAATATTGCGCGATTCGGCAAGTTTATTACATTATTTTTTTACTACACGCAGATATTTCAGAACCCGTTAAATTAAAACAGGATTTATTGTGTTATTAAATTTTATTGTAGCCAAATAAACATCCCCTCACATCAATGCCCTAACTTTTTCTCACTCTGAATTTCGTGAAACGTTGCAATGAACCTTCGAAATTTCTGGATATTATGAAAAAGGTCTTACCTAACCTTAAAGATTCAAAACCGAAGTTGGATTTCTTTCATATTAACTGATCAGCATCGACTCTAAAGGCATTATGTAGTTTAGATTGTCAGAAATAAGAGAACATAGAGGGTATTGAGATTAATTAAAAGTTAATTAACCGCACCACCTGCTCTATCACTCACTGAGTCATGTCGTCGACCACGAGGTGCCCTTGTGAGGTCAAGGGCTTCTATATAAGGCAAAAACCTTCTGGCGAATGTCTTGGCCAGCGCCTCATACATCTGACAAACATTCTGTGCTTTGCCCTTGAAGTGAATTATTGGCTGGCTCTAGGACACATCCGTCTTACACTTCGGAAGGTGGGGGAATTCGACGACTGGAGGTGTCGCCAAGTAGAGGAAGTCAATATTTAAACATGTATTACCATTGGATGGGATGGTAAACATTTGATGAGGATCGTAAGGGCATAGGCTTGTTGATTCTTTCGGGTTTTTAACTTTATGGCAAATCAGAATACAAAACTTATAACTTAATTATTTTTGAACTAGCCAGATAGGCATAGCAACGTTAATCGGTTGATGAGCGACCGAAACAAATTTGGTGCAAGTTGAACCAAAAATATTCAGGAAAATAACGCTAGGTAATGAAAGTTTAAATGTAAACATTGTATTATACTATATTGCTATTGTCTATTCTGTTTGCACTTCCCTTTTCTCACATTCAATTTATTTCTTCGCTAACCTAAAATCTACTTTCCTAGTTCATTAGTTATAAAATTCCACAGATCACTATTATTTATGCTTAGTAAGTTGGTATGTTTTGCTCGATAGGCCTGCAAGGCCCGAACACACCGCTAGTGTTTAAAGCCGACGGGGCTTTCGTTCCGGCACGCTACTTACAGTTAATTCCAGAGTTATCATGTTGCAAGTCATTTTAGCCATCCTCTCAATTGTGATGGGACAAGCTCATTTTTCTATGCACCCTAAAGTTTACATTTGGGACTCCATTAGAGAGGACAACTTGAATGGTTTTCACTTTAAATCGAATTCTTAATTCTCTTAGGATTTTCCAGAGCAACATTAATATTCTCTTTACGGTAATTTGCAAACTCTGATAAAGCATAAGGTTTACTGTATTTTTAAAATAAGCGGTTCCCCTTTTTAGCGAATTTCCCCTATAGGGAAGAAGCTATTACCGTAGGTCTCATGGTAAGACCTAAGCCCAAGACCATTATAACTTTTCGTTTTGGGGCCCCCAGAAGCCAAAAACACCATTCGTTCAAATTTCTAGATATATATGTGTCTGTAAGCACGATAGCGCTCGCAAAAATGGTCCGATCGGGATGAAATTTGGCATAAACGTGTAAAGTAGTAATTATTCGGATGAGTTCGAAAACCAGCCCGATCAGACCACTGGAAGGGGGGGTAAAGGGGGATAACCCCCCCAAAAATGGGGTTTTTTTGGGGTTTTCAAATATAAAAATAAAAATACCCTCGTTGCAGCAGACCTGCATACTCAGCGAATTTCAAATGCAAAAGGACAATTCAATCCAACATAGCGAAATTTGACATGATTTTGTAATATCCATAAGAATAACATGGGTAATGAGTATGCAGGTTTGCTGCAACAGGTATGTTAAAACTGGTTGGTTTTAATTCATTATTTAGTAGATCTTAACTAGAAGAAGCCATATACCAAGTTCTATCAAAAAATGTTAAAAAAATGAAGATAAATTTTTTTTTTTTAATTCCCATAAGGATAACATGGGGAATGATTATGCAGGGGGTTCTGCCACAAAAATGGAAATTTTGGGGGTTTTAGACTACAATACATTAGATCTGAACTCGATGAAGCCACAAACCAAGTTTTATTAAGATATGTTGAGAAATAAGCAAGATATAGAATTTTACTTTTTTCCCATAAGGTTAACATTGGGACAACGTACGTGTTTACCACTTACATTAACTCGGTAACCAATGGTCATAGAGCGATAATTCAAAATACCAAATTGTTTGTTTTTTCGAGATGAATTCAATGGTGCTAACTAAAATTAGATTATTTTTATTTTTATATGTGAAAACCCCAAAAAACCCATTTTTTGGGGGGGGGGTTATCCCCCTTTAACCCCCCTTCCAGTGGTCCGATCGGGCTGGTTTTCGAACTCATCCGAATAATTACTACTTTACACGCCTATGCCAAATTTCATTCCGATCGGACCATTTTTGCGAGCGCTATCGTGCTTACAGACACACACACACACACACACACACACACACACACACACACACACACACACACACACACACACACACACACACACACACACAGACACATAGGCTATATATACAGGGTGAATCTTCGAAGCCGTCCACAACAGATCATAGGCGAATGGCTTAACGTACAAAGATGAAACAAAACATTTCCCCACTAAATCATACCCAAGGAACAACGTAAAAATATTTTTAACCTTTTTAAAATACAGGGTGTTCCAAAAACTGGGGGTCACGGGTTCGAATATTGGAATTTTTAAATGTAAACATATGTCATATTATACATCATTTTAAAGCTCTAAGCAAAACAAACAATTTGGTGAAAACAGAACTCAATTATCTTTATTATTTTCAAAATGGCGGCCGTTTTTGTGAAAAATATTAGTATTTACGGAATACCCTGTATCTCGAGAACTACTGAAGGTTTTTTCGTTCTGTTTGAAAATTCTTAATCCTTGTAAACTCAGCTTTAATTTGATATGCAAAATGGCTACAGTAGAAGAAAATAAATATTTTTAAAAAAATTTTATTTTTTGTAAATGTTGGTAGGCCTAAAAATTAACAATTTTTATGGCAACATATGTTAAATAGGATATCATTTTAAAGGTCCTCCGAAAACCAACAACTTTTCAATTTATACTTACCTCCTATCTTAAGTAGTTTTCTAATTTACACTTACCTCCTATCTTAAGTAGTTTTGTTGTAATAAACAAAAAACTCCATTTTCCCATATAGCGCCCATGTTAAATGAGCAGTACTCAAAGCATATAAATTTGCATCCTTTAACATTGAGTACAGGAAATTTAACATGGGCGTTATATAGGAAAATGGAGTTTTTTGTTTATTACAACAAAACTACTTAAGATAGGAGGTAAGTGTAAATTAGAAAATTGTAGGTTTTTGCAAGACTTTTAAAATGATATCTTATTTAACATATGTTGCCATTTAAAATTTTCGATTTTCAGTACTACCAACATTTACAAAAAATAAAATTTTTTTAAAAATATTTATTTTCTCTTAATGTCAGCATCTTGCATATCAAATTAAAGCTGAGTTTACAAGTATTAAGAATTTTCAAACAGAACGAAAAAACCTTTAGTAGTTCTCGAGAGGGTATAAAGGGTATTCCGTAAATACTAATATTTTTCACAAAAACTGCCGCCATTTTGAAAATAATAAAGATAATTGAGTTCTGTCTTCACCAAATTGTTTGTCTTGCTTAGAGCTTTAAAATGATGTATAATATGACAAATGTTTACATTTAAAAATTCCAATATTCGAACCCGTGACCCCCGGTTTTTGGAACACCCTGTATTTTAAAAAGGTTAAAAATATTTTTACGTTGTTCCTTGGGTATGATTTAGTGGGGAAATGTTTTGTTTCATCTTTGTACGTTAAGCCGTTCGCCTATGATCTGTTGTGGACGGCTTAAAAGATTCACCCTGTGTATATATATATATATATATATATATATATATATATATATATACAAATTTGAACGAATGGTGTTTTTGGTATCTGGTGGCACCAAAACGAAAAGTTATGATGGTCCCGCGCTTAGGTCTTACCATGAGACCTACGGTAATAGCGAATTCCCTATAATTCGCTAATAATCCAATTTTAGTTAGCACCATTGAATTCAGCTCGAAAAAACAAACAATTTAGTATTGTGAATCATTGCTCTATGTCCATTGATAACTGAGATATTGTAAGTGGTAAAAACAGTGCGTTGTCCCAAAGTTAACCTTATGAGAAATAAGACAAATTCTAAATCTCGCTTATTTCTCAACATATCTTAATAAAACTTGGTTTGTGGCTTCATCTAGATAAGATCTAACGTATTTTAGTCAAAAACCCCCGAAATTTCCATTCTTGTGGCAGCAAACCTGCATACTCATTCCCCATGTTATCATTACGTGAAATAAAAATATTCTATATCTTCCTTATTTTTTAACATAGCTTAATAAAAGTTGGTATAGCCTAATATGGTTTCTCCTAGTTCAGATCTAGGAAATATTGAATTAAAACCACCCAGTTTTAACGGACCTGTTGCAGCAAACCTGCATACTCATTCTAAATGTTATTCTTATGAAGCTTACAAAAACGTGTTAAATCTCACTATCTTGGATTCAATTATGTTCTTTTGCATTTGAAATTCGCTGAGTATGCAGGTCTGCTGCAACGGGGGTATTTTTGTAGTGCGAAGTGCGAATAAGTTGCTTTACATTTGAACTTTTAAGAAGCATAAGATTCACATACAAGTTTCAATTTTATTTTGGCAGTAATTACACTTAAATCTTTTGCCTAAGTATTAGAAACTTTTAGGGGTATTTCGGAAATCATAATCGTAATTATTTAACTATCAAACCCATACTTAAAATATGTTATCCATTTAAGTAATAAAAATAAAACTTGATTTACTCTGTTGTAGTTGCAGCTTCGCTTGCAATTAATTACATAATTTGGGTTTAAAGAGATTTTTAAAGGTTAATCAGTGGCCTTTGGAACTAATTTCAAAGTATCTCCATATGTTTGTTAGTTGTAAACAAAGTATTAGGTAAAGCTAAATAATCTTAAATTTTTCATTACACCACAACAGATAGATCGTAAACCAGTGAAATTGTACTCTTCAAATAACATCAGTCTGTGCTGAATAAACTATACACTAAAAATTAGTTGAAACAATGATTTAATGTGGCTAGTCGACAACCAGCTTATTTCTTTCAGAGCCAAAGTTATGAAAGGTGGTGAGGAACATGAAGAAGCTTGGGTGTTTACAAAAAAATCCGGATGAATTTGGATTTTTAGAGGAGGGGAAAGAAATTATAACAGACGATCTATTGATTCAACTGTGATTTTCTTGGGGTAATCATCTGTTATATGCTGAACCAAAACGATTGATATTCAAAGAACACAAAATTGTTTCAAATACTTTTTTGGTTTAGTTTATAAAATCTAATGTGAGTTTAAATTGTAGTAGCGTAATTACATTGCTTTGTTTACTTCTACGGCATCGATTATTTCCTGCCCTCCTCTGCTGAGACCTCAAACTCAAGCGTGATAGCGTCAACATGTTGCTCACCAGGTTGCCACAGCTGTAACCGAGTTTGAGTCGTTCCAATACGTCAGCCTTGTACTTGAAAGAAAATAAAGAAAGAAAGAAGAAAGAAAAACGCCTTTATTGGTGCAAGCGTTATCTCAGTATCACAGTACTGGTTTTCAGGTAAAACTTTTGTCAGAAACTACAACTAAGTCTCATGCTTAAGAAATAGTATGGCACAATGCAGGATTTAATCTATCAGGCAACCAAATTAAAGCTAAATTACAAAATCATCATTTAAAACATTCTTTTACATTCTTTTTGAAAGTTGTCAAACTTTTTTGGCGAGTTTCAAGGGGAACAGAATTGTACAAAGCGGGTGCAAAATAGGTGAAGCCTCTCCTACCTAGCTCACGGTTGACCCTAGGTACATGCAATTGATCATCGCATGCCGAGTACTGCGCTCGGAGACATCCCGCCGAGTCGGCAACTTTTCACAAAGGTACAGTGACCTTCCCAGGGTTAGAGCTCCATGAATCAGAGAAAGAGTCTGGACTTTGCAGGAAATAGCCATTGGCATCAAATTCGCTGTTACTCTGTATGGTGTTATGTGCTGCCTTTTTTTGGTCCCATAAATAAACCTTACTTACCGCAGTGTTTTGCAATTTCTGAATTTTATCAGCGTCTCCTTGCAATATATTGCCATACACTGGGAAACAATAATTGAAGGCAGACAAAATCACAGATTTTACCAACTGGATCCTTGTACTTTCAGGCAAAAGGTATTTAAACCTATATAGCCCCCGCAGTCTACCAAGAGCTTGTTGGCAGACATGGGACACGTGGACTGAAAGAGTAAGACCCTCATCTAGTATGACGCCAAGCGTTTTAACTCTGTCATAAAGCACTTAAAACGCTCTTGAGTGAAGCACTTTTTTAAAATTCTGAACTTTTCTAAAAAAAAACTTATTTGCTCTGATTTAGAATATTTAAGGCGAGGTTCAAATAGAATCAGAAGAGACATGACGATGATCAATGCCGTGCAATCTTTGCTAGGCTGTAGTAGTAAAACGTCCTAAATACAAGTGCTATAGTTTTTGGAAGATATATTTAAATTTCAGCTTAAAAAATATTCGCTTAGTTAGCAGACCTTGATTGTTAATCTAAAACGTCTCCTTCCGAGTATTACGTCCAAAACGGCGACAACTTATATACATGGAGATTTTTGGCTATATGTCTTTTGCAGCCTAATTATTAATCTTCACCTTGAGTGAAAACTCAAACTAAAACTTTTTCACACTACAACGTAATGACCTGTTTCACAAACGTCATTTGGTGGCCGAAAACAGCTCTTTTCCGCCAGAGGGCTGAAAACTTTCGGCCCTTGAGCCGGAAGTGAGCTGATCGTTTGTTTGCTTGAAACAGTGTGAGAACATCACATAATTATACGGGATTCAATAGGTTCCAAGGACAGGATGGTTGCGATCAAATGATTTTCGTAGCTGTGTTTGTTTAAACCATGACAAAGAAGTTGTATCGCCGCATGATTTTCGTAGCTGTGTTTGTTTAAACCATGACAAAGAAGTTGTATCAACTTCTTACCCCAAGTGATATATCAAATTAAAGGGTATGAAAAAAACTATATTTATTGCAAAAACTAAACTGAGATCAAATACAGTTTGCCGCTCATAACCTTTAAGTTTTGTTTTCAGGTGTGTCGGTGTGTCAAATAATAATCAGATTTTAAATATTATATTGGGTATCTTTTATTAGTGTGGTAAAAAATAGCGTTCGCATCTCGGCCGAAAGGGTTTTCCGGCTTTCGATCGTTTCAAATTCTCGACTTCGTCTCGAATTCGAAACACGATCTTGAGCCTGCAAAACCTCTTTTTCGGCTATTGTTGCGAAATAAACTATTTTATCAAAGGTAATGTCAAACGCAACTGTTCCTGTGTCTGTTATTGAAGTATGTATAAAAGGAAGAATACTTTTTCTCAGGATCGAACCAACAAATTTCCACTTTTGAAACAAAAACAACAAAGGCTATAACCACTCGTTTGCCCAGCTTATGTTATCAAAGAGTATGGGTCAACATTTGCAGAGCTTGACTTATAATGAGTGATAATAATCAAATCATAGATGAAAGCGTATAAGGAGAACAAAAACAATTTTCCACAGTTAAAAGAAAGTCCGTATCGAGGTGCAAAATGGTAGTAATATCGAGTGACCCGAGAAAGCTGAACTGTTGAACCGAGAGAAAGCCGCGGCTGCGGTGCGCAGCTGTCAATCGCGGGGCCGCGGACATATTTTATGTAAATGGCCGCTTATGGAATTACATAAACCTGTAAACTATGACCTGGTTTTACTTTTGAACCCTGTGCATAGTTTATTGATTTGTAGTGTAACATGATCACCAAAGTGATACTATACTTACTTTGAATATGGTGTTGACATTGTACAGTTCATAAAATGTAAGAACCCTATTAATTTGTGATTAACAAATTCTAACAAAATAAAAATTGACTTTTATGTATTTTGTAATTAAAGCTTTCACACAAATGTATCGCCACAAAACAATTTATATGCTGCCATTGTTCTCTTTTTGTTCAACAACCTAAACCATGTCCACGAAATCGCTAATAAAAAACCATATAGGCACCGTGAAACCTCATGTTGTCTCCGTGGCTCGCTAAGAACAAGTTTCAAGACTTTCCTCTGGCACTTCGCTTCAAGGGGTTTAACTTGTTTAAGATGTATAAGGAAAAGTTATTATTACATTAAGATTATGGGGTTATTATCTTTATTTGAAGCATTTGTTTGGAACAATGAATATTATGTTGTTTAAGATTGAAGTTAACCTGTATATGCCTATATGTGTCCGTTATATGTCACCTATATTAACTTCATTAATACAAATTTAAAGACATTGTCTTGAACCGTTTCTGAAAATAATTGGATCGGCAGACCTTGGATTCGCTCAGCCCGTGGTCACGGCAACACAATAATTGGCCTTTACTTTACCTTGGGCGCTGCACAATAGACTGGGTCAGGCCCTGTGGTGGCCACTTAACTTGTTCTGTACTAAGAAATAACGAGTATGTTAAGTTTGATATACACTTTATTTTTCCAACAAGATAAATTAAGGATGCTTCGTTTAGTGAATCAAAATCCATTGCAAACAAAAAGTATCTATTACATAAATTATGACTTGTGGGTCCGTGAGGCCACCGCACTGGCGTGGTAGCTACTTCAGCAAGCACGCACTGCCTCGGCAGGACATCTTTGTCTTCTGCCCCACTTTTTACAACATGTTTTGTCTAATCCGTCCATGAAACAAAATTTAAAAATGTATGTCTAGAGTCAGTTGCTCGACGACAAATGACAAAGATTGCCGCGGCAGGCCTTCGTTCAGTCCCATAGCAATGTGTAAAAACAGTTAGAGATGCGCTGCTTCCTACTAGTTGTTGCATCTCAGTCTGCTAATACTTCAATCCGTTTGTTCATCAAAAACTGTAAATGGAAGAGTGTTTAATATTATGGTTCCTTAAATAGTGATAAATTAAGAATTTAATCAAATAATCCAAATGCGTATCTTAGAATCGCTTCTCCATTTTCAAATTGAGAAAAGTACGGTGAACCAGTTCATTATTTTCCCCAGTTTTCCCCTCGTCCTAATTCCTATACGTTTTGTCTAAAAAATCATTTTCGTCATTTCATTAACATGTTCCCTTCTTAAAATGTTACTTTCAAATTAACCTTTTCATGTATTTAGATTTTTTACTGGCGATTGGCAATGTCCTGATCAGATCTTTTGAATTTTGAGCCAGACATAAGCTATTACCAAACTTCAAGGAAATCCTCCGAGCAGTTTTTATGATAATTAATTATGCAGGAAAACAAAACATCCAAACAAGTACAACTTTTGCTTATATGGTGTAATAGTATAAGGTACTTAAGAATTTTCTCTATGTTTTATATGAAGTAATAAAATTAGTATTTTATCCCATTAAAACCAATATTTTGTCTAGTTTTGGTCGGACAAATGTACTGCCCGCAAAGCGTTCTCAAAATTTAAAACATCCTAATTTTGCTAGCTTCTACAACAAGCAAGAAATGAGTCACCGGATGTTCTAACAAAGACGGCCACAGTGGCACGCAGGATGCATCGTTGCCGCCGTTAGTCATCTCAACAGTAACAAGCTGTACAGCTGACAAAGTTGACCGTGTTTCAGGGTCAACTGTTCTGTGGTAAACTATGTCTTGTATAACTGTGAGGTTGAAGGCCGCCGCGCCGGCGAAAACTGTAAAATGATATAAAATTCTTATTAATCAGTTTATAATAGTGTAAAGAGATGCGACGAAACTATTTTAATTTTCAGCTTGAACGTGCCAGAATACAACCTCCAAGTTACAAGTAAAGAGAAAAAGAAATGACTTATTTTGGGGCTCTCGAAATTTAGTCAATAATGTGATTGCTCTGATTCTTTCTTTCTACGTGTCCCATCCGAGTTTATCTCAAGTTTGGAACTTATAATTTCTGTATATAAACTAAAATCTACATTTGATTCTCTGGTACTGTACTTTTCAAGGTTTTATAATCAGGGTGCAAGATTATTAATACAGGGGTTGTTTGTTTACCTGGTTGTTTAACCAGAGGGGTATAAAGATGATTGGTGACATAGCCAAAGATGTCTATAATGTGTATATAAAAACAAATTATTGGACGCTTCTATTTGCGGAGTTATACAGGCCAAAAACACCGCCAGAATATATAAAATGTCCAAAGGTATGCAGCTGTTTGCAGACGATTATTCAAAGAGCGAGCGGGATCAAAGACCACTAAAGATGCGCGGGGCGATAGAGATGCAAATTAGAAGTCTTTGTCTCTTAGAGAGGCTTTGTTGTTCCGTAGTTGGACACTTGCCGAGCTGGAGCTGTGCCACAGCACTCACCGCAGACCCCGCTCTAAACCTACAGTTGAAGCTGGAATAAAGTTTGCTACATGAGCAAAGTTTCATCAATCTTGTCACTAAATATTTTCTGCTAGTTTATACTAAAAACTAGTTAGAAGAAAACAGGCATCATGTCATGAAAACACCAGAAATTTGTTGGAGGTCGTGAAGGAATGATGCCTTCTTGCAATCAGAAAACGGCCAGCAATTTAATATAGGTTTACTGTTAAACGACACGCAAAGTCATTTGATTTAACTTTTATGATCGAGGCAGCGTGCATGCACAAAATAATAATTACTGTCTCTACTCAAGCTCTTCTGGGCTTTTAGAGAAATTAAAATATTTAGACCAATGCACTGGATGGGCTGTGGTATATTATGTTCGTACCACATTAGCCAACCGCACAGTATCCCGCCTGTTTTACTTAATAGTGTTTAAAAAAATCAATACATTTAGAATGTTTGCGCCAAACTTCAATCACTCAGGGCATCTCCACTGCCAACTGCCACCAGTGGACGCGATGACTTCTCGTCTTGCGCGAAAGTGCCCAACGCCGCCGGACAAGGAACGCAATTAAAGAAAGTGAGACGTATGATTCCGATGCCATATCGGGTTGAGTGTAACTGTCGTATGACATGAAAATATCTCTCCACTTCCCTCGACTGCACTTTCTTTCCCTTATTGATTGCCTTCTCTGCCCCTGGTGCATGTACCGAGGCTGTTGCCCTGGTTTAGATTCTCTTAGGTTATAACTGTAGATCATAATCGATTGGCGGTATGATTTTGAAAGAGAACAACATAGAGTGTAAGTGGGAGAGCGTGGTTTTAACACTAGAAGCGACAGGAAGAGTACAACAAATTAAATCATAATTAAGAACGAAATATTTTTTATGTTCTCTTGACCGATGATATTAGAACTTCACATAAAAAAGACTGAGTTGTAGCAAAATTGTATATTGGTGATGCCACATCACATGCGTTGGAAATGGCACATGCGAATTTGGCTTAATTTCTCCCCAGCAAGGCTCGGTAGGATGTTTTGAAATATCTCTCTTAAATGCCCATGTATCTCAAAACGTTTTGAGTGGATAGCAATTTTAATAATTGTAAGAATACCGTACCCAAGTTTTATAGCCCAGAGAAAGCACCTGGTTTAACATACAGGAAGACCAGTTTTTATAAATAATTTACAATGTAGCAATTTTATCAAGTACTGTAACCTCAAAATCAACTTGTTCTAATGAGACCGCTCAGTAAATTACGGTGCATGGAAAGTTGAGCGCTTTACTTTCAGACAAGTAAATAAAGAGACTATGATGTTTGAGCTGAATTTATGAGGCGATAGTCGGTAATTTAATTTGATCGGATGATCGGTAATGATGACAAGGCTGCGAACCGGAACCGGTTAGGCGAATATCACCGCAAACTGGTTCCTCGGCTGGCGGCGCTCCGAGCGGTGTTAGACGGAATGCAGTACGCTACTTGAATAGCTTGAAGAACTATGCCAATTTAAACTAATTACAACACCACGGAGTTAATACGTTACTGTATTGGAGGAAGCTATTCTGGTATACTGTGCTATCCTTGATAAAAAGAGCGCTGTGACTTTACTAAGATGGTAATTTCTCCGGAGTGCTTATTGAAAAATACTCTAAATTGATTTTTTGCGGTTAAAAGTACAGATTTCATCTTTGAGAACCTAGTGTCAACTGCCATTTCGTCAAAATTAAGATTTATTTAATTATTACTTGTATTCATAGTGTCATTACCAGAGCTCTAGAGAATATTTGAAAGTGAACAATGAAAACATTTCATGTTTATTCAATTTTAGGCTAAATAAATGGACAAAATAAAAATCATGTCCATAAAATGAATATCCTTGATAGATTTATTCCCGGCTATTTGAATTGACGATTGAACTTGTTGGGAATCAACGATTGAAACAGCGAGAGAATACACTGTCCTCTGTGCTCAAGATTAGCCTGAACTGGACTTAAAAATAAAGGATAAACATTGAAATCAGCCCCCGATACTCGAAAGCGGTTACAAATTCAGAGAGAATATCTAGTCACTCCAGGAGGTTCACTTTCTGCGTCTGTGTCCAATTAGGCAGACATTGTGGTCACGACGACGACGGGGCTGCCATCTGTGGGACATCGGATCAATTACCGCCGCCAGCAGGACGAGCTGCGCATGCGCAAACCGCTTCATTAGGCCTACGTCTCGAATCGCTTTGCGAATAAGTCATCGAATCGTGAACTCCCGGTAGTATAATTAATCAGAGAATCCTATTTTTTGCACTCTCTATCCACAGCCTGAGTATTTTCACCTGTCGGCATTCGAAGAGGTTTCCTTTTTTGCGGTTGAAACCTTAATTGACACTGCGACAAATTAGTAGATTGGGAAAGTCTTTTAATTGTTTTTAAAATAAACAGTATCAGAGGGGACTGACGAATTCGTTCTCCCGTAAAACTAGGTAAAACAAGGAAATCTACAATAAAATAAAACAAATTTACAATGAAATACATGTCAAGTTTCATCAAAATCGGTTATTAAGTAAGGGCAGTGTCGCTTTTTAAATATCCTCTGTAAGAATAACAATAATAGACAACGTTCCGTGTTAACCGCAAAACGTAAATATCAATTTTCTCCGCAACCAGTTAACTAAACCAATTGTTGAAAACACTAGATTATTTATTTTTTCAAACCAAATTCAATAGCTGCAAGTCTATTTTCTTTAAAACAATATGTTTTCTTTTGTAAATTTTGCGGGAAATAAAGTTGTTGACACTAAAATTCCAATAAATTCCAAACCTGAATGTGTCCTTAACTTCTGGTGGTGTCACTTTATTTGGCATCATTAGCACCACAAACCATGAAATTTCCATTAAAATCGTTTGAGCCATTGGATTTTTGCTATTTTAATGTGAAAAACACCCCTAAAAATAAAAAAATTCAAAAAATGAAAATACGTCTGGAAGTATCATAGTTTTATACCTACATGCCGAATTTCATGGAAATCGGATCACCGGTGTTGGCTCTGGCGTTGCTTACATACATACACACCACACTGACACAAACACACAGACTGGCAAACACCACTCCAAAAACCACTTTTTTGGATTCAGGGACACTAAAACGGGTATTTCCACTAACAACTCAAATTAAAAATTTTTGACGAAACAGTACTTTCTCCATGTAGCTACTATGTAAAAGAGGGAGAAAGTAAAAAAAAACACCTGCATCGCAGCAAACCTGGGACCCTAACGGATTTCATCAAACATATTCTACTTATATAAATGAAATAAAAAATCATGTTTTGAATATTTTATCATACAAATAAATAAAGACCCAGTGGTTTGTTAATCTAGATTTATAATACCACCGTCTCAGCCCACTCAGAAAATTTGTAAAAGATTAATTTTTGAGTAAAAAATTCATCTGATGCATGGAAAATTAATGATTTCAATAATATATATAAAATACACAAAAAAGAATATTTTTAATAGCAATGGGTATTGAAATACAACCCTTATCCTTTAGACGTTTCTTTTGAGGGCTCCTAGCCCACATAAGATAATTCATGTTCATACCCACATAAGATAATAAATTAAATAATTCATGTTTTCAAATTCCAGAATAAGTGCTGAATCCTGTTTGTTGTAAAACTTGTTTAATATATATTTCAAATTTTCACTTGTTTACATCAGGTGTTCCCAACCTTTAGGTGTCCATGTACCACCTACCACATTTTGGCGTACCACCGCAAGGTCCCGCCCCCACCACCGAGAGATCCCCTCCAACAATGCTCATAGATGCCCTTTGGTGGTTTTGTTATTTCTAGCTAAATATATTTTATTTTCTTGTCAATGTAAATTTTTAGATCATATTTGATTATAAGGACATTTTTACAAATTATAAGTTTCTCTCAGCATAAGCATTGTGTCAATAACTTTTATAGCTAATAAAATAAAAACCATATGAATTTCACATACAGGAAAAAAAAGGTTCACGTGATTTCTAAGTACACGAGAAAAAAATTAAACCCTGCCTGCTGTTTAGAATTTTACATATTACTCATATATTATGTTGAAAATTAACGTAAATAAATAGTCCAAAGTCATGTAAGTTTACTGTATTTTCACCAATGAGCTTATATTTAAGCCTATTACAAAAAAAACACAGATCGAACTAAAGTTTTACCACCAAATTAACACTGTAAAACTGGTAGCAATATTTTTTTCAATAAAAATAACATTTTAAAATGCTAAAAGGAACCACTCTTAAAATGAAAGAGTAAACAATACTAGGCACAATTGAATTTGACAACTAAACATAGATGCCGTAATAAAACTTCATGAAATGACAATAAATGTTCTTACATTTAAAGGAACAACTAATCTAATAAAATTTAACTTTAATATACATACTAAACAGAGTTTGCAAATAAAAAGTATTTCATTGTCTATTTAAGGCCAAAATAAATATTCCTATTATATATTCCCGTGACCCACTTTGACACAGTTGTTGAGGACTACTCATAGCCCGTGACAAACGTCTTGTCACTTCTGCTGCGTGTCTTGTGTTTATTATTAAAAAAAATTAAATACAGACAGGTATGGCAATCGAGAATCATTAGATGTGACAAACGACTACAAGATCGCGCCACAATCTTCCTTCACTCATCTGTCATTCATACTTGGCTTAAAATACCTACCTGGGTAGGTCGCCATTTCAACTAATGTATCTAATGTATGTAACTGCTCCAAAACCAATTTTCTAATGAATAGTTTTGTCCTAAAGTATAGTACGAAATCGGCATATTATGACACTGATTGTGACAAAACAAATTCTGGAAAACCTTATTAAAATTATAATAAAAAATAATTGGACTAAAATAACTTTTAATCAAGTTAGTTATGTTATTAATATTAAGTGTGACTTTACTACTCTATGGGAAAGAGTTCATTCGGAAACATAGTATTTGGTTGAGAAACACTGGTTTACACCATAACACATGGTCATGATTTGAGATAGTTGTGAATGTTTCACCATAGATTGCACACTTGTTCATAAAACTTTGGAAGGCTAAACTCCGCACTGACCTTTCTGTACAGGCCTTATGAGAGATGGCTATTCTAATACCTTTGTTGAGTGTATTTGTTTACTAAATTCGTATCAAGGGATGGTAAAATCAGTTGATCATTAATTTACATAGTTAGTACAACCTAAATTGCCAGTTGTAACACATGGCTTGGATATTCCATACTGAAAGGTGAATGTGGAATTGAGTATAGTGACTAGTGGGACAGAGCCCTGAGGTTGGTATGAAAATGTTATTCCATACGAACCTTGACCTAACCAATGTTAGGGCAAGGTTCGAATGAAATAATTTTATTTTTTTAACACTATAAGGAATGTCCAGTTTGGTGCACGAGTTCAAAAGTTATTGAATTTCTAAGGGAAACAAGGATTGATTTTTATTTATATAGATAAGGATAAGATAGATAGTTTAGTTCTGCCAGGTGGTAAAAAAAACCCGTGTTGCAGCAGACCTTCGTACTCAGCGAATTTCAAATGCTCAAAAGGGCTGCGCAAGCCCGATAAAACCCACCATGTTTGCTACGTCAATGACATTGGTCCTCTGATGGCAGCAAGAAACGTCAAACTGGGGAAGCTCAAACTCAGAACTGTAATGGGTAGAATCAGCGGGTGGATATGAGTTCATGGTTTGTCCTTTGATATTAAGAAGACTGAAATTGTAGGTCTTACTAAGAAGAGGATTTCTACAGTTATTCCTTTGCAAATAGGCAACGTTCATCTTGAGACCAAGCCTGTTTCCAAGTACCTTGGTGTCGTGGTCGATTACAACTGTCTTTCAGGGATCAGATCAGATACAGCGCACCACAAACAAAACCTCCAAGTTGGTCCCTGCCCTGGGCAGGCTTATTTTCAACGTCGGTGGTCCTTGCTCGTGCAAGTGCTGCCTGCTTCTGTGCTGTCATTCAGTCAGTTCTGCTTTACGGCATAGGGATCTGAGACCATGCATTTCAGTTAGGTGTATACCGAGACCAGCTTACCCGATTTCAGTGTCAAGGTCCCTTCTGCATAGTTTCCAAGCCAGCTGTGATAGTGATCACTGCAGTCATCCCCGTCTTCTTCCTAGCGAGGGAGAGATAGGAGATTTATCGCAGGAGGCCTGAGGTTGGCAGGGAAACAGCTGCAACCAAAGAGCGTGACCGCAGCTTTGACTGCTGGCAGCGGGACTGGAAAGCCGAGTCGAGGGGAAGTTGGACCTTCTCGAGGCTCGTTCTTACCATCCGACCATGGATGGAAAGGCAGCACGGTGAGGTTGAATACTTCGTGACCCAATTCCTTTCGGGTCACGGTACTTCCGAGCCGATTTCCACAAGTTGGTAAGAGTCACCAGCTCGGACTGTCTGTTTTATCCCGGCATTGCAGACTTGCAGACAGGGTCAAGCACACATTTTTTTAGTGTGACCGATAGAACACTCATCGAGCTTTGCTCTGTGATGAGATCAGCACCATCGCAACTTTGCAATCCACTGCCAGAGCTGTGCTCCAGGGAGAGAGCAACTGGAACTGTGTTAGGCATTTCGTCCAGGCCATTCTTCGAGTGTAAAAGGTTGATCTTGACTGGACTTCTTTCTCATCTATCCCTACAGAGGAAAACCCTAGTGGCATAAAACACAAGCCTCAGCCCCAAGTAATGTGCAAAAAAAACAGTTCCAGGCTGATAACCTCGGTGTTAAAGGAGTGGTTAGTCGGCAGTTGAGGTGATATTGAACCTATGGGAGTCCGACACTACTGAGAGGACAAGCCTCTCTGTGTGGGTAAACAGATTGCACCTCCTCTCCTAAAAATAGAAAAAAAATGTATAAAGGAGAGGGTTTTCTGACGGATAGTGAATCTCTAAAAACCATAAGATCTTTGGAGCTGAAATTTGGCATGTACACTCTAGTCCAAGAACATTTTCTATAGGTGAAACCTGTTGATTATTTGGTTATGAATAGAATAAAAAAACAATGTCAACGTACAAAACTTTTGATATATTTATTTCCATATAGCCTATACAGAATCACAAAGAATAAACTTAAAAAATAACACTTATTTATGGAATGATTATGATCCTTCTTGAGAAACTGAAACAAAACACAATAAATAGTTTAGTAGTAGTTAAGATAAGTGGTGGCTCACCACTATACCTATAGTGGTTAACAGTTAACAGTTAACAGTTTGTTGTAAAACATTACTACCAATATATCTTTTAGATCCCATAACCTATAAATAATATCAAAAACACATTAAGTTAGTCACAGCCGTAAATATAGGTTTCATGTTAGTTGTTTACAGTTCATGTTTACTGGTTGTAAGGTGCTGCTGAAGACAATTGAGGCTAGGAAAAAGACTAAAGCACTTTTTCAGAGGTCAGCAAACGACGCCAGCAGAAACCGACTGCAAACTCCAAGGATTAGTGATTTGTTCATTGCTTTCAAACAAGTCCCCTCCGCTCCCCAAAACCTCCTCTCAACCTGTGCGCTGGATTCACTTTGTGTTTGTTTTGAACCGTGCTCTGTCGGCATCAGAGAGCAAGGCCCAAACTAAGCCACTGGTACAGATAAAGCTTAAAATATATGGTGGACCTTCACATACAAAACTTGGATCCATCTGGTTTCCAGATAACCCCCATTGCAGCAAATTTAAAATATCTAAAATTCAATCTGATCAAGATCTTAGGTTCTCACTATCCTCACTGCTACTGACTGAGAGTCATATTTTTATTGTAGAATGTGTTTGACAGTAGGAACACAAAAATATTACAAAAAATAAAAATGTGTAAACACTGTTGTCTGTCAGGGGGCATAGAGAATATAGTAAAAGCTGACTTAGCTAACAACTGGCTCCATGGTCTCACCTTTGTAAGCATACTCCAGGGCGCAGTTGATGGTTTGCATGTCTTCCTCTATGCTTTTTGCCCAGTTCTCCACATCTCCGATCTCCTTGAGAGCGCTGCTGAAGCCCTCAACTAGGGCCAGCCACTGCTGTGTCTGCTTGGCGAAGTTGGTAGCACTCTGGTGCAATAGTTTAGCTTCTGCGTCTAGCCGCTTCTGGTTCAAGTAAGCCTGAGCAACTCTGCAACATTTTGGTTTGTTTGGTGAGGAAGTTTGGTTTGGTTAATTTCACTAAAATTTTGATTTGAAGACAACTTTCAAGTAAATTATGTTCTGCCAAATTTGACATATTCCTTTGAATAACAAATATGTAGCTGCTTAATCATAGAAAAGGAATTTGACAAAAAAAGAACAGCTCGTAGAAAAATAAATAAAAAATATGGTAAAACATAAGTTTTACTTTGTGTGCAACATCCTCTAAATCTCAGATGAAAACAAAATGCTGAAATGTGATGTAATATGGACCAAACAAACTATGAGTGAAGGGCCAATTCCAATCTCAGGTAAACTGGACTTTCAGAAAAAAATTGGTTCCAAAAAATCAAGTATAAAATCTACCATAATTTAATGAGAAGCTTGACAGCAAGCCTTGTCTGCCACAAAATAATGGTACTTTTGTTATGCACAAACCAGGTATGATGCCATGATATTGCATTGAGATCCCCACAGCAAAACTACAGGCGACAGTACGACATTGTCGCCGGAAGGCGGCAAGGGCTGCATTAAGATCAGCCTGACCAAGCGGACTTTTTAAAAATAATTTCTGCAGTATAATTATGTATCAGAATCTTTGTGGTAGGAAATTGTTCAGTAGAAATTCAACAAAACTATTTCTGCAGAAATATTCCCAAGTTTGCAAACTACAATACTAACTAAAGATTGTGATACAGCATGTCAGGCATAAAAAAACATGACCAAAGTCATGATAGGCCTACATTTGGTGGATCAATCATTTTGTGAGCAACTGCTATTGATAGAAATACTAAATATGACTAGGGTGGGTGTACCAGTGAATGACCACCCCCCAGTGAATGATCGTTTTCCTAAAACTTGGTACTAAACACTTTCTTTAGGCCAACCAATCATAAATAAACGTAAAACCAGCCTTGGAATATTATTTAACATTCATCTTTCATTGGTTAAAATTGGTGGAGTCGAAAATCCTTCTAAAACATATTGATTATCGAGTGTCCAACAATCTTCGATTTTGATGATTCCTGCTATAGCGACTATTTCTGCAAGGCTTAGCTGGATTTACATTAATTTTGTACTTGATGGATATTTAAAAAATACATTACAATAAAATAATTGTTAACATAATACTTTACAATTTTAAATCAATTCTATTGATCTACATGTTATAATAAATTATTACTGAGGGCGGTCATAAATTGCAACGTAACTTGGGCAAAAACCAGTGAATGGCCTTTGGGGAAAACCTTTGCGGTTATTCACTGGAAAAACATCGGTCATTTACAATTCGCGCAATATATCTCCGGCTATGACAACTGCGCTACTAACCGTGTCATATGATATTTTTAACATATGATATTGGTAAACACAACATTTGACAAGCAACGGTGTTTTAAAAAATGTTTTCAGAAAAGTACCCCCTCTCCCCCCTGCACCTTACAATCAGCTGACTCAGTCATAGCCGGAGATATAATGCGCGAACTGTACTAGCTATGTTCTATACCCTCAACTGTGTTTATTCTTATCCATTACTGTCAGCTTATATTCACACTTTTTTTAGAATTATTCAGCCAAAAAAGACCGGTCATTCACTGGTACAAGTTCGGTCATTCACTGGTGCAGTCCTGGTCATTCATTGGAGTGTTGAAGTAGTTTTCTTTTAATTAATATTTTAATCAGTATTCTCATTAAGTAACCAATTAAACAAATATTTCTTAATCCAGGGGTGCCGATCCCCCCCTAGAGCTATGACGCCAATCCCCCCAAAAATTTCCAGAATCTATCAAATATCCCCCCTCCGCACAACGGCACAACATATATTTATGACATCCTATTTAAGCAGAGGACATTAAAATAATCTGGGTTAATTTAAGTTACATCACTTTCAAATTTTAAACATATTTCCGACTAAAAGTTAATAATATTAATTATACTTAAAAATTATTATTTTAATTAAACTTCGATTTTATTAGTTGTCAGTTATTTCCAGAACATCGTCTGGGGGAGAAGACAATTGTAGCCTTTTACCATTCTTGACCCTTGGCCCGAAAACTCAAGGCATTTCGTTTTATCACAAATACTAAAATGTACACGTAAACGAGGACATTAGGTAACTACCTCCAAAAAAGTCAATATCCTTCTATCATAAGCTTCACTCCAACCGTTCACTAAACCACAGTCCCAATACACGACTGACGCTCTCATTTGTACTACAAGGTCATGATCTATCCCTTAATCATAAACACCCATCACATGTAGGACTATACAGCAGGCAACTTGACAACATGTCAACATAACAACACCCACAACAACTGACCCTGCCACTATCCACTATCCCAAGTTTTTTGCACTTACGAAAAAACACCAAAATTCTGAATTTATGTGAGTTCATTCCACATTACGTAGCTGGTCGATAATATTTAATGGAATAAATTAAGAATTATTTCATCCTTTTTTGGCGGAAATATGTCATTCTGTCATGAAGCTGTTATTACTGCATTTTTAAATTGAAGTTTTACAATTTTTACAATCCCCTGCTCCTAAATATTTAAAAACTTTTTAACGCCCCCTTCGCTCCTAGAAATAATCCTTAAAAAGTCAATGCGATATTGGGGAGGATAATTAATTTTGCTAATGGATGACCGATTAAAATTTTGCTTTATCACCATTTTTACTTCCCCCCCCCCTAAAATGTGATGGTTCTTTTCTAAGTCCCCCTCTAGAAAAAACCTGTGAAACGTCAGGGCTATATGGAAGGGAGGATAGTTCGTTTTGCTATTAGTTGACTAATTGAAGTTTTAGTTGTATTTTCATTTTTCATTTCCTTCCTAAAAAGGACCTGTTCATTTAAACACACCCATCCCCCCCAAAAATAATCTTTACAGTAGACCCCCTCTTAACCGACCTCGTTTTAACCGACGATCGGATTATCCGCCCTTGCTGATCAAATATCAAAGATCGTTTTAACCGACCCTGTTTTTAGAACAGTTCTGTTTAACCGCCCTTTTCTAGGAATTGCGGCATTACCGTTTCCATATTCGGCGATGGTAACGTTACGCTCAACTGCCAACGCAGAGCAGCACCCGTGTTACTTACGGGTTAAAATATTTTGAATACAGCATTTATAAATTTATGAAAGAGGTACAACAGATGCATTGGTAATTATTAATACCGCATTACAAAAGATTTGTTAAAAAATATGAACACTTATTAAAGGTGTTAACATAAGAACTTTCTTTAAACACGACTATTATTTAGTTTATAAAAAGCTTTTATTTTGACAGTGTTTTGGGGGTTATTTGGAAAATATCTAAAGTAATTATTTTGGAAAATACGTTGATAATTATAGTTTATTTTCTTAATAATCAACTAACGGCTTTAGAATGATGTTAATAGAACCCTAAATCAATAGAGCTCTGATTTTTTGGTATTTAGTGGGTTACCCGTTTTAACCGACCTTTTAAGTTATCCGACCTAGGTCTGGTCCCGTGTGGGTCGGTTAACAGGGGGTCTATTGTATAACGTCAAAGCTATTTTGAGGGGAGATCATTAATGTTACTATTAGGTGACCTATTGAAGACTTTGTTGTGTTACCAGTTTTAAATTTCCCCGCCAAAAAGTAAATGTCCATTTCAACGAACCTTCCCCCCTAAAATTAATCCTTAAAACGTCAATGCTGTATTGGGGGGGAATCGTTAATTTTGCTATTAGATGACTGAATGAAGATTTTGTTTTGTTGACACTTTTAAATTTCCCCGGTAAACAGTAATTACTGTATACATTTCAATGCACCTTCCCTCTCCTCAAAATAAGTTTTAAATCGTCAAAGCTATATTGGGAGGGAATTATTAATTTTACTTTTTCAAGTGTACCAAAGCAAATTGCATTTCCCCCCTAGAAGCAGTTGAGTAATTTATCGACAGGAAACAGGACAGGTTGAAAGAATTAATTTGTTTATGTCCGGTTGGAGTGAGTCTCGTGGACTGAGCCAGTTCGGCTGCTTGCGTGCCGCGGCCACCACGGAAGAAACAAGTGAACAGGAACGCTGATGGTATACACTGGACAGTCGTGCCGTGCGGGCATGTCCATATTATATATCCCTATTTCGTACATTGAAAATAAAAATTTTAATTTATATACAAATTTAAACAGTGTAGCAATTAATTTATTTTCGACGATTTATTGGTAAAATTAGTAGTATTACGTTTTACCTGTACAGTAAACAAAACAAACAAAAAATCCCCCCCCAAAAAATTCTATGATGCCATTGGCGTCATAATCCCCCCCTGTAGGCACCTCTGTCTTAATCGAATGAGCTTTGTATGATAAAACGCATAACTGTGACAATGAAATAAGGGAGTAAGGTTATATTAACATGCGAAGTCGTTCTTAACCGGTCATTCACTGGTGTACCCACCCAATACGGTAGTGATGCAATGTGTATCAGATACAATGATTAAAGATTTGAAAATAAATCTATGATGTGCGAATGTATCAAATTTAGACCACTGACTCATAAACCATACTCGAATACGTAGATGTCGTGTATGGCGTGAGTACACTATTGCCATGACAGGGCAAGATCACCACACCAAAGTGATCAGCGAGAATGTAAAATAAAGCGTGTGACCTTATGAGAACGAAGAAAGCCGATGGTTATCATCAAAAGTAAAGTTAATTAAATGAAACTGATTGGAATGTAAACAAATAGCTGCTTATGTTATACATTATACATTACTATGAAATGCCGACCTACCCAGGTAGGTATTTGAAGTCAAGTATGAATGACAGATGAGTGAAGGATGATTGTGGTGCGCTCTTGTAGTCTTGTTACTGACTAAGGCCGACATGTTCTTTAGACAGGACTGTTAATTAATAGCCCAACAGCCAATGGCAATTATGGGACCTACAATTTAACATGGGATCTGAACCACAATTTTGGCTGGTTTACATGTTACAAACTGGTCTAATTATGAGGACGAACGTAGTATTCAATAGTGCGGACGTTAATCCCCACTAGGGAACACCGCATCCACAGGCCATCGCTCATAACTATCCACAATTCGTGACCTCCAAGTAGCTGGATTATGTTGATGCCATATGTTGATTCTAAATCAACGCATTTAAGTTTTGGAATTTTGTTCATTTGAACTATCGAGAAAACCATTCTCATAAACCCCATACTTAAATGAAAGGTTGCAGTGAAAAAAACAGTACTTTGGTATTATATGGAGGTAACTATGTTCTGAGAGATTTTATTTTTACTGGATACCAAAAAACCACATAATTAGAAAAAAATATGTTTTCATTGATTTACTATCCAATTTTGACATAATTATGATGAGCGGTCATTATGCTTGGCCTCCCAGAAGACAGCAATGTTGGCGAGGATTGAGTTTAACCACTTCGCTAGCGGCGAGTTGGCCTTCGCTAGCGGCCACACCCGGTTGCCACATGTACGGCAGGGCAAGCCTCATACAACGCGCTGCGGCGGTTGTGTTAGGTTGGGTTTTCCTCGTTTGGTTACTAATCGAACGATACCAGATGAGCCATACTTTCTGCGGTGACAGGTGATGCACGCTCCTGTCAACGACCAGACCTTGGCCTACTTAGAAGGGCTTTGGCGGGGAAAAGTATGACTCATCTGGTATCGTTAGATTCGTAACAAAAAGTCCTACTAACATATTTATGACAACCCAGCCTAACATAACTGCCGCAGCGCGCTGTATAAGGGTGGCCTCCATACAATACCAAAGAACCAAAAAAACATTAGTAGAGGCAAAACATTTGTTTTTTTTTTCGTAAAATGTTCCCTAAGAGCACAAATATTAAATGGCTTAGCAGCTCATACATTTGTTTTTACAGTATACCTCAGTATTATCTGGACCCGGATCATCCGGATCCCAGATTACTCGGATGAGGTTGAGAAATAGAATTAAGATACGAAATACAGGGTTTCCCTTGAGAAAGAGTTTTTCATTGCAGTTTTAAACGAAATGCCGTAATGTGCAAGCAAATAATTTCCCCCAGTGGGATCCCAACTGGGTTTTGCTAGTTTAGGTACCAATACTGGGTACAGTAACGGAAGTTGTCACAATTGGAGGCAGTGTTGTAGCTGTCTTTCAGTGAACGAGGCAGTGTTTTAGCTGTCTTTCAGTGAACGAGGCAGTGTTTTAGCTGTATTTCAGTGAACAACTTCAGTTCCCCCAGTGAACAGGCAGTCTGCCATTGGGAGGCTGAGCTCAATGGCAGATTGGGCGGGGGTATACTGGTGACCAAGATGAGGGCCAATATGAGGGCCACCTTATCCCTTGAGGCCCTGTTCCCCATCATCCATTGGACAAAAGGTATACCTTTGCCCATCCAGTCTAAGCTTGGCCGAAACTATTCCATCTACCTATTCCTTTTTCCTTTTGCTTCCCTTGTATTAATCTACTAAAGGCTGTGAGCCAAAGGGATAGTAGGAGGAAAGTTTCCTTTCCTTTCTGGTAGCTGTACAAAAAGCCAAAATAATGGCTGAAGAACCCTCACAGGATTTTTCTGTGGGGTGGGGAAACCCGACTACCAAATCCTCCTACAAAAAAAAGCAAATAGTCGAGTGCCTATAAGAGGGAACCTATTGTAACATAGTAGTTTAGCGTCAAACTCAAACCTTAAAAAAAAGTTCAATCTCCGAAGTTCGAGTCAAATGTAAAATCTACCGAGCTTTGACGCAATGCGTGTCAGTGGCATTTCCACGCAACACAGATTACCATTCGTATACTGCGACAGACAAGATCGGCCAGCAGACATGATCTTTTCTTGTAATTAGAAGATGGAAATACTGTAATCCTATGTCACGATATAACTATGTGAATATCAATGACATTAAGGGAGATACCATACTCGACATCATAACGAGAGTCGTCTGCCGCAATCTGAAGACGACAACGACGGCAATATCCGGGACGATAGTTCAGCGATCGCTATTTATATACTGTAAATATATACTTTTTTTTGTTTCATTGGATTATTGAGATTTTTTACTCTCCAGATCGGTATTCTGCTACATTACGGCAATAATCTAAGGTGTACTGTATTTAAAATTTCATGTTTCCTTTTTTCTAGCTACACAGGACACAATCAGCTGGTTAGAGCTGAATGCAATCTTCAGTCACCTAGAATAAATGCCATTTCAATGAGTGATATGATTGCATGGAGTAATGAAAAAGCGTATTATCAGTATTATGACTCTGATATTTTTAAAATAATTAAATTAGATGAACTGGTAAACATTAATTATTACTGTTCGAACAGAGCAAGGCTCGGTCCATACAGTACTATAATATCATGAAAATAACATTACATTCTTATTTTCATGATTTGTAGCCTCCGGATTACTGATTTATAACCAAAAATGGTTAATAGTACCTTGTTCCGTCAAGTAATCCAAATTTACGTAGCTGTTGCTATGGCCGTTTCGATGCGCATCATCATCTGGCACAAGAACATAAAATATCACTCACGAAGTTTGTCATGATTGTTAAAAACACTAACACGGACAAGAATACGTAACATTTAACATTAAAATACAAAATTACTTGGCCAAGTAAAAATAGACCGACACGCGCGAGGACTAACTCCAGACTGTGGCGCGTGTCCGTTGACCTGTCGACCTGTGTGGTAAAAAAGGTGTCGATTTTTCGGCGTGGCCTTTGGCAGGAGCCTGCGAGTTGGTGACAAGACTTGTATGCTAATGAAAAAAATGCCACCTCGAGTTAGAAAGGTGGCGATTTGATGAAATGGCACCTTGACGTCTCTGGTGTGCTTTTATGAGGTGGCAATCTGTCGTTATACTTCAGTGGCGACTTGTGGGGGTGGGACCTATATATCTCAACCTCCTTCAATCTTTAAAATATATTTTGTGCTTGATTTGTTCTTTCTGTCTACTTAGGTAGATAATTTTATCTGTTTTTGTGGTATAATATTTTTATTTTCATACTTATCACTTGTTTTAAGTTTTGGCGCTACAGTAAACTCCCGATTATCCGCGAGCAAATTATCCGCGGCAATTTTTTCACCGACAATTTTTGTCAACTGCGACGTGGCAGCAATATTTATCTATTGCGACAATGATACTCGTCTACTGCGGCGTCTACCACAACGATGATACTCGCCTAGCGCATCGACGAACTTTGCCTACCGCGACGGCCATATTCGTATATCCTGACGTCGATATTTTTTCTACCGCAGCGACGATACTCGTCTACCGTGACAACGATATCCTTCTACCACGACGGCGATATCGTGTATTGCGACATGACAACAATATGTGTCTTCCGCGACAATGATATTTGTCCATCACAACGACGATATTCGTTTACCGCGACGTCCATATTCGTGTATTGTGACGCGATACTCGCCTACCGCGACGTTATAGGATATCTCCCCCCGAAATTAAATCTGGGTTCGCCCCTGACTGTATAAAATAAATTGATTTTTAATGTTGAAATTGTTTTTCTCTTTTATTCTCTCCCATTTTCAACACTTGCGAAATATCCGCGATTTTCGTTACCCGTGGTAGTCGCGCCATCCAATTCCACGGATAGTCGGGAGTTTAATATATTTTGATTTTGGATGAATATAAAAACAAAATAGCTTAGTAATATTTATCAAGGCTCCCTAAAGAATACCCTTTTCTTTAGCCACCACATATAGGCCTAGACTCAATTAATCCTAAATAAACAGCTCGATTTTTACCCCCATTAAACTAGGCGCCATTACGTAATAAGCAGCTTGATTCTCACCCGACATTTAAATGGTCCACCAAAGCCAATGTGAGGTTGTTGGCGGCTTCAACAGCTTCCTTGCGTTTAGCTTCTGTAATAAAAGATGGTTGCTTGCATTACTAACAACTTCAAAAAATTAATTTTGATTAAAATAGCAAAAGGTAGATGTAATATGTACTTCAACACCTTGATATGGCTACTTGGGTAAGTGCTCCATCTGTTGCAGTGCCATCCTTAGGGTGGAACAAGTGGAGCGAGTCCTTCCAGACCTCGCTCTGAGGAAGGACTCGTGATGCGAGGCCTTACTCTTGCTAATAATTAAAGTTTTGGTCGAATGAAAATAATATTGTAATGTAAAGGTATATGTGCCTTAAATATCTGTCTGATTACTTAGGTGTTCAATTACTGACTGATTGAAAAGAACGAGATTCTCATAAATATAAGGCAGTAGTGACCAGAAGAATGCAAAAAATCGTTTGACAGCGGCGGCAGGGTGATGGAGCCCAAAACATTTTAGAGTATGTTTGAGTGCTTGCTTGTACAAAATTATCTCACAAAATCTTCATAGGTTTACACCCTGAAAATAGTCAACGTCTAAGAAATTTAATCTAGATTAACACTGCATTTTTGTATGTAGGCCTACGTATTACAGCAGATTGGTTGAGTTAGAGGCTTGAAAGAGAACATTTGAAAATCTTGATAGGTAATGTGATATTTGGATGATACTGGTGTCTGGGTGTATTTATAAGTGGAGGTGTATTACTCTCTTCTTAAAAAAATATATCTAAGCTTATAAGAAAAAATGTTAAAAAACACAGTTTACATTTTTGGCTATCATAATTTCTTTACACAGGTTTTGTTTTTAAGTACTCTTTATACATAATTCACAACCTATTAATTTTTCTTCATTTAATAGAGGTAGTGAGTGACATGATGAAGCTTGAGTTTGAAGTTTCGGCAGAGGAGGGGAAGAAATCACCGATTACGTGGAAGTAATCAAAGCCATGTGATTACACTAGTAGTCTGTTAGCTAAAAAATATTACACCAAAACAAAATATGAGTTGATATTAGAAACAATGTTTTGCTCTTTGAATATCAATCAATAAAAACAGGTGACATGTTTTTGGTCTAGCATGTAACACATGACTGACATGGGCTACGAAATTTGTAGTTGAATCAATTGATCACCTGTTATTTATTTCCCTTCCTCGAAAATCCAAATTCATCTGGGTTTGTTTGTCAAAACCTAAGCTTCATCATGTCCCTCACTACCTCTAATTATGATTTAAGATGAACTGAACTCAAAACAAACCTTGAGCTTCTTTCCTTGCTGCTTGTTTGGCTTGGTGTTCTTTAATCAATGAGGATAGCATTGCTACCTTAAAATAATGGTAGGGTGAATCTGGAAAGTACCAAAGGATTAGAACATTTAAATTTCAAGTAAATAATCCATAATATATAATCTTTTGATTAAGTATAACTTAGGCCTAGTTTCAGAGATTTGAACCTTGACCAGACCTTCAGGTCACTTGGGGTTAGTGTTATAAGAGGAAATATGATAAGTCACTGTATATGGACTGTTATCGGTTGCCTGAACAATAAGCTTATAATGAATCAATCCACTTTAATAGGTTAATGCCTGATATTGTACCTACAACCCATCTGCAGTCTGATGTAATCCTAACGGTAGTTTGACATTTAACAGAATTCTGCAGTGTTCACTTCAAAAACGATCTTTGCTATCTATAATAGGCCTACTCTTACTAAGAATGTTTACCATACAAGGGCTAGGAATTATCTAATCCTCACCCCACTGAACATAACTTAACTTGTATAACTTAAGTTAAGGAGCAGAACAAAGAGTGAATTAAGAGTAAAGAAGTGCAGTTTAGGGCTTTCATGCTTCGATGTTTAGAGCTACAGGTATCTGGACTAAGGTTGGATGACGATTAAGGTTGATAATTGACATCGGATAACCCCTGACGAGGATTACAATATTATTTTCTTCTATTTACTTTTTTCTACAGGCTAGCTGACTTGTGAGGAGTACCAAAGCCACACTACACTACAGGCCGGAGTCCTTTTTTGTGGTGACGTCACATTATCAGATGGAATCGCAGACGATTTTATAATGTTCTCTTATGGTGATTCACTGTCACACTCTTAAAACTATGGTGCCCTAAGTAATTTGTTTAAGTTTTCATTTAGAAAACATTGTTTTTTCGAATCTGCATTAATCAATGAATAACAAAATGCAGTCGAAAATAATTTTAAAGAAAACAAGACTTTATTTCATAAACTTAAAAACCGGTAAACATTATGGACAAGTACTTTGTTTACTTTTCATCAGATGATTTATCGGAAATTTGACAGTTTTGTTTCTAATTGTTCTCATTTTGATGTTCCAATGTCATAATTTTTTGGTAAATGTTTACGATTTTCATATGATTTTAATTGTTATTTCAAATACAGCGCTAGGAGTTCGGCCGATGGTGTGATGTGGCATCAGGGAGGAGGGGGGAGACTCCGGGCTGTAGTGTGGTGGCCTTGGGAGTACCCTTATGATAAAAGAGCTTTGCACATGTTAAATTATGTAGAGAAGACTATTTTATACACTCGCTATTAAATCTGATCCAACTCCCAAACATAACATGGGCAGGAGTTGAAGGTACCCAAGAGGCAGCTAGTAGCAACAATTAGGCTGATAGGTTATTGTAGTCTATTTCTTTTAATGTATTCCTAAATTCAGTAGACTTGAAAATTTATATTTTTGAAATTTCATATTACCAACTAATAAGCTAACATTGACAGAAACTACCTAGCGTAATTTCATTTTTGAATAAGGTAGGCTAAAAATAGTTTGTTGGAATGGGCAAAATAGAAATGCTCAGTTTCATCATTGTTTCTTCAATTAAACTAGATTCGGGCGGTACAAAAATCTCCGAGAAATATATAAAAATGAAGGATTGAGGACAATCATGAAAGAAGTGTATTTAATTAGTACTAACCAGTTCTAACCTCCGCTAAATTCGCTGCGGACAACCAAACTTCGACTTGTCGGACTCGTAATCAGCTCGCTTTGACAGTTGACACTAGACCAAAACAAAAACAAGCCTCACAGCTCAGCTGACGATTGATAGTAGTGTCGCCAACATACTTCGAAAAATTACCACCGGTCTGACACTTAAATGGAGCCAAGTGGTAAGTTTATTGGAGCGGGTTAGTTCGAAGCACTTTAGTTAGGGCCTGTTTGCACGACGCCCAGTACAGTGGACAGTAACACCTTTAAACAAAAGAGAACAAAAGAATTTTTTTCTACTGTCCTACTGTCTGGTCGTCGTGCAAACAAGGCCTTAGATGTCGTTGTAAAAACATGATTTTCTTCTTCTTCACTGAATCAGCCAATCAAAACCACGATAACGATCTGCTAACTTCCAATTCCGTTTCCCCTGATTTTCTGTCACGACGCCGACGTGTACGCAACCAAAACGAGTTGGAATTAATTTAAGTGAGGGAAAATACCTAAAGTACGTTTTCCACTAGTGTAAGTTGTTTCACGAAATACTGTACTGAGTGATTCATATTGTGATAGAAAATAAAGCGATTGATAGAAAATAAATACGTAGATGTTTACATAAAAGCACTTAATAAAAATTAACTAAATTAATTTTTATTAAGTGTTTGTAATAAATGGTTTTAATGGCACAATAGTGCTGAAACCTGGTTGTAGTATAGAACATCTCAACCGTTAGAACTGGAGACGAAAGGTCTGTAAAACCATTTATTATTTAGTCATACCAGTTCAGGGGCAGACAAAAATGAATAAATTAAGTGTTTTTATGTAAACATCTACGTATTTATTTTCTTTCAATCGCTTTAAGCACAATATAAATCACTCAGTACAGTACGGTATTTCGCGAAACAACTTGCACTAGCGGCAAACGTACTTAATCAATTTAATCTAAACAAATCGGTAAAGTCCTTAAAATTGAAAGTCTAGCAAACAAAACAAGAAAACGAAAATATAAACAAAGCAGACGACGACGATCGATACATCGCATCGATCTTTTTAGTTCGTAGCACTTTTATCAGATAGCGCTACTGTTCCCTTACCACCGAGTTAACATGGAAGTGACAACCGTTTACGAAGTTCAATATTACTCGTTGACTCTATGAAATTACCTATAGCTCCTATAGAAAAAATTGGCGTGCCTTCAAAACGAGTACGGTCAAAAACGTCCAGGTGCAAACGTCCAGGTACATTATAAAAATTGTCTAACCTGCATTAAACCATAGAATAAATAATCATAAGAGAATGGACAGCACGGCCCCAGATTAATTAATAAATTCATTTTTATGAAGTGCTTTGTGTTAACATATATGTATTTATTTTCTATCAATCGCTTTAAACATAATATGAATCACGCAATACAGAATTTCGCGAAACAACTTGCACTAGTGGCATACGACCCATACATACACGGTTTAGCCCCAAACGGGTTGTTATGGCATCATCAATATCATTGTTACCGGAGAAGTTCTCACAAATAACACATTTATGTTTTTACTCCATCTTCTCATTCCAGGGTTTTACACTCCTGGACCATCAGGCATAGTCAGGCAAGGTAAGAAAAAGTGGGAGAAATTAGTTTAGGGTGTGGGAAGTGCTACGAAAATGCTGAAAGTCAGAGAAATTGTCTTAAAATTGACCTTTTATGTAATTTGATGGAAAACATCTTGATAGTATTCGCTACCGTGCTTGAGATGTTTTTGTTATGTTGGGTGAAATAGTTCTCAAACATAAATAAATAGTAAAGAAAGCACAAAGTAAATATATGAAAAAATTTGGGAAATTCATAATATATATCAGGACTTTATAATACACGACAAATTAATGATGTTAGGTGACTGATATATGGTATATTGATCACAACTCTGATGCATTCTTTGTACCAGCTATGTTATTTTTTAAGTTCTACGACATAGCCTCTCCTTTTAAAACTTAGACGTTATGGAATAAATCTTATTTTTAAATTATAACCTAGAAGTTTAAAACAAGTTAAATAAATTAAGAAATAAATTTAATTTAAAATAATAATTAAAGAAATAGTTTTATAAGTGAATTTATTTTAAAAATTAATACAACATTACAATATAATTCATAAATTGTATCAACATAATTAATTTTTTATTAAATAATTTATTTCATATTAATTTTATTTTAAATTTAAATTTGAATAGTAATTTTTTAATACGAATATTAAAAATTAAACAACCTCGACGGTATGAAATGGCTTTTAATAAATTTTAAACAGAACGTTTTAAATTCTCGACGTTTCGAAACGGCTAGTAACTAATTAATAATTTAAAATAACGATCCTCGACGTTATGCAACATAAACACTGTAAAATAGCGATTTCTCTTTTTTAAAATGATTGAGTTTTTATATTGGTCGGATTTGGGTTAAAAGAGTTAGAATTGACAAATGACTTTGGATAAACGTGAAAAGTGACTGCAAAACCCCTAGTCAAAAATAATTTCTCTCGTTAAAAAAATAAACTATAAAATTAAAATTATGAAAAATTGAAAATCCATAAATGTTTTGTATTGAGTGGCCATTTAGAGAGCAAAATTGACATCTGGCCTGCTCCACTATTGCTGGAGTCAGGGTTATATTTTATAGCCGCGGTGATCCTGCTATGAATAAGCCTGTAGGAATAAGTATTCAGTGCTGCAATTTGTTTCCTTTTTAAGAGGTTGGCGGCTCTTCGGTCGGTCAGCCTTTTAGAACCATTTAAATCGTTGTCCATACTATGTGTATTATTAAAAAAAAACTATTGAGTTCGATTCAAAGTTGGCTAATAGTGCCGCATTGTTCCGTAAATTCAGCCCATTACTGTGCAGTTCGCCTATTATATCTCCGGCTATGGCAGAGTCAGCTGGTTGCAAGGTGCGAGTATATTTAAGACAACATTTTCTTGGTAAGTCTCTTTTGGTTGCGAGTTTTACTTTTGCACCTGACGCATGTAGAGCTTTTCGCCATACGTCCAAAGTTATTTAAGGTACTAAGTGCTTACGTGCTACTATTAATAAAATTTGGTTTAAATATATAGCTTTCATAATTTCTTTCCCAGAATTTATTCAGTAATCTTACAGTAAAAAAATTCTATGAAAAGACTAGATCGATTTCCACTGGTGAATCGGTGTTATCAGCTAGTCAGGTACAAAGTCAGTGGTATTATATCTATACCACTGATATCATGGATTATATCTTTAACGGAGACTATTTTAGACAATGTTACGAATAATTATCCCCGAAACCGAGCTCACAACATATTTCTGATATTAAAAACTTTATAACCGGGGGTAATTTAATGCCAGGTTGGATTCCAGTTGACAAGTAGTTAATCTCGTTGGCAGACAATGAGCGTTGAGCCGCTAAGATTAGTGGTTGCGGCTCTTGCGGCTCACAGCCAGCAACGCTGCCTCTGGCGTCTCGCAGCTCGCCTGGTTTAATATTGCATTATGTTAATTTAATTTTGTACTTTCCTCCTTTCTTGTTTGTATCCATTGAACACCATAATAAAATAATGATATCTTATTGAAGTGTTTTATTAGGGGTATTTATTGTGGGTATGTATAATATATATTTTTTATTACACTTACTATTACCTACCCCCTACTATACACTACACTAATACACACACTATTACACACTACTACTACACTACCACACTATTTCACTTACTATTAACACTACTACTACTACACACACTACTATTACACATACTATTAACTTACTGTTTACTTACTGTGATAGTTTGTTAAATTGGATTTCGATGCTGTTAAGCGCTGGAAAAATACAGGGTGTTCAAAAAATGTGGGGCAATAATTTACGTAGTGATTCCTTGGGTCAAAATAAGCAAAAAAATTATGTAAACATAGGTCCTAAAGTGCTTCGTTTTCCGTCTGTGTGTCTGTTTATGATTTGTAAATATTTAATCATATCTCACGAACTACTCAACGTATAAAAATAAAACTTGGTATATGGATAACAACTATTAAGAACTATTTTTGTAAGAAGTATCAAATTTCTACTTTTTACCATTTTAAAATGGCGGCTATTTTTTGTTTGCAAAGCTAAATATCTTAAAAACCGTAAAGGTTATAAAAATTATATAAGAGACAAAAAAGTTGCAAAATTTAATCTAATTAATGCTGATATTAAGATTATGATAATCGGACAACTAATAACGGAGAAATTTTAACTTTTCTGCATAAAAACATGGTTCCTTAGAACATTCTGTCTGAAAATTGCATGTTTTTATTCGGAAAATTAAAAATTTCTCCATTACTAGTTGTACTATTGTTATAAATTTCGCAACTTTCTTGTCTCATGTATAATTTTTCTAAAATTTACGGTTTTTAAGATATTTAGCTTTGAAAAAAAAAACAGTAGCCATTTTGAAATGATACAAAGTAAAAATTTGTTACTTCTTACGAAAATAGTTCTTAATAGTCGTTATCCATATACCAAGTTTGAAGTTTATGCGTGTAGTGGTTCGTCAGATATGATTAAATATGTAAAAATCATAAACAGACTCACAGACGGAAAACGAAGCACTTTAGGACCTATGTTTATATAAACGTTTTTGCTTATTTCCACCCAAGGAATCACTATGTAAATTATTGCCCCTCATTTTTTGAACACCCTGTATATACAAGAACTGGAATATCAACTGAGAATTGATAATAATTATTTCATTTTTGATTTCTTAATAGAAATTGAAAATAACATTTGCAACTAACAATAAAATATTTAATTTTAATAACATATTTGTCTAATCCTGGAATCCTGAATGGAAGTATTTCAAAATGTTTGTACAAAATTGAAATATAATTTAAGAATAGTTTTGAGATATGTATCTGTGACCTACAAACAGTTTCTTGACATATTGCATTTTAAACAAAGTTAAATACATTGTTACGTTATTCCTTATCAATAAATTAAGGAGTGACATTGTTGAGTATGTGTTAAGTTATCTCTTGAGCCATATGGCTGGAGACCCCCTGGATCAGTGTTGCAAACCCGCACGAGGAAGTGCCCCAGCGCTTACCATAACTGATGTAGAATAGACAATTCACTTCAAAGGCTAAGAAAAACTGTTGAACAAATTTACACATCCTGAACATTATGTGTGCTACCATAGTCGGACTCAGGATATATCGGTGTTTCATTTAATAGAGAATTTATGTACACCAGAGGTCCTTAATTACTTACAACAGTTGGCAAGGCTGAGCCTGGCTCGCGGCCCAGCGCAGGACAGGCCGTTCATTACCATTGTTTGTATTAAGTAAAGCAACCGTGTTTCATAATGTTCTGATTCCATGCCAATCTCTTTAATTTACAGCTCTAAAAACTATGGTCATATTTAACTTGTGTTTAAGAAGCTTATGTAAATGGTGAAGGTTCTTTCAATATAGTTCCGCACCAACTAAGTACATAATGATACTAATTTATATCAAAATAATCTAGGAGGTAATTATTGTTACATAATTAATTAATAAGGCGATTTTCGTAGGGTGGCTATTGGCAAACTTATGATTATTCAGATAATCTCACATACAGTGACGGTAGAGGGATGGAGAGGCTCACTCAACAGTGCCATGTGGAACTAACATAGCCCAAAGAATCAGAGATAAATAATCCTCTAAGATTCTGCTGAGTGTTAAAAAGTGCTTATTTTATATTTTATGTTTATTCTCTTTTCATGTAAAAAATCACCATGGTAAATAAATATTCTTGTGACTGATAATAGTACAAATTTACTACCTGTTTATTGATTAACTAATAAAATGACCGAAATAACCAAAGTTATCATAGTATATTTTAATAAATATGTTTTATGGTATAACAATAAAAACTGTAAAGCTATTTAATGTTAGATTATGGCCGGAAAGAAATTTGGCCTTTTGGGGAACATTTTTTATTTCCAAACATTTCGTCACTGAAGATTTAACTCTAGCAGGGCTGTAAAACTTGATGCTGTAAGATTAGAAAACTTTTCTCATTCTAAGGGACATCTTTTCACAGAACTGTAATAAAAGGAAAAAGGAAGTCAGTTATTCCCTCGGAACTGTTGACTGTCACTGTTGAAATAACAACCTGAGTTACTACCTCGTAAATTTGGAAAGTATCAATAAATGGTTGTCACCAACATTTGATCAAATGCGATTTGTTATAAACACTTTAATGCTTCAACCTGATTTAAATCTTAATAGTGAAATAAATATACCTTTGACCTGGAAGAAACTAAGTACTTAGTTAACAAAATGAACGCTGGAATAAAAATTACACTGACTCGTTTTCAATTAAAGTTCTATATTATGTAAAATATGTCTAAAAATCTCATACAGTATTTTGTTTCTATATTTTTTCTCTACTACTTCATGCGTAGCAAATAAATTAAAGGAAAAAGGAACGATGTTGGCTCATACTGTATTTGCTAAAACTTTATCATATGAGAGCACATGAATACGCCCACACTCGATGAAATGTTTAGGTTGTTTGAAAAAAAGCTGTAAAAAGGCATAGCATTTTTACCTTCCAAACTAGACTTAATAGAATATTTGACTGGTTTACACTTTTACAGAGATTGAAGTCGTCATTATGTATGTTTTTTTTTGGCTGACTGGGTGACTAGTATGATAAAGTTTACCTCAATTTGATATATAATTAATTTTAACTACCTGTTGATACCTATTACATTTTTAGGGGTTTCAATGAAAAGTAACTATTAAATGACCACCTAAAAAGTCCCAAACTTTTCACGCAATTTATGACGCAATTTATCATAAGTCTAAAAACCTGATAACAACTCTAACGGTAAAAAACAAAATAAATTGAATTAGAGCGACAATTTACTGTGACAGCTGTATTAGGCCTAATTAATTTACGCTCTTGTAACACGCTAGAGCTAATTTTCAATTCCATTTCCTCCCAGTTCAGTGACGAATGTTGTGTTAACTCTTAACTCAATAAAACACACAACACCATGCACTTAGTTGATAATAGTTTTATCACTTCTATATTTTCAATGTAGAACTTTAACAACAATATAAAATAGAAAATAATTGCAGGATTTAAGTACGAGGCAGAGTTCTTAAAAAATGTTGTTTCCCTTACAACATCAAATTTGGTGATAGGGTATTTAAAAGAACTATTTGAAGTAATACAAACTATAAAATACTCCATTATATAAATTTAAGAAACTTAATAATATATTGGGTCTTGCTGAATTCACTTTGAGAGTAAGTGGTTCGTTGAACTAGCAGGAGAGGAAAGTGAATTCATTGTTGTTCATGCCAGTAGACTAGCTGAGTTTAACTGCTATCCCTCCCATAAAGAGGAGAGACTTAGCGGGCCCTCGTGTTTGCATTGATATATTCCTTCATTCCGCGTTCTCAGAGAAGCTAATTATTCACATTCGGTTACCTTTTCATTGCCACTGCATGACTGACTATATACTTTGTCTTCATGTACATGCATCTATTTTTAATAGCTGGTCGATAAGTTATTTTAGTTTCGTAATTGTGGCAATAAATTTTGTACTACATGTAATGCATGTAAAAATATAGATTTTTGTTGGGCAGTTTTGATGTCTACATATTGAATTTTCAATAGGAATGAGAATATTTTATGAAGATAAAATATTGGGATATTTTACTAATATCGGGTGATCAAAAACTAGTGTTGGATTTTGAAAATCTGGCAGTATCTATACCATTCAAACCATCTTTACAAATGGTAGATCGTTTAAAAGAGTAACGCAATAGTATATTACGTTACTAGCCCGGTCAGTACCGTATTACCGTGCAAGCATGATAGTTCCCGCGCGAGCCGCTAGTCGAGTGCGAGATTTTCATGCGAGTACGGTAAACTTATCGGGCGTGTGACGTATTCAGAAAAATAACAAATTTTGAATCATAGGCCTAACGCATTCCTTGCATAAACTATAACGTTTCTCAATTTTTCAATCCCAGCCTATAATAAACAAACATTTGCTACTTACTGCCAACAGTGCTTCCACTGCAATACTCAGAAGTAACCAATAAACATGGATTAAGCGTCGGTTTACTGCAATCAACTGATCGTTTTGATTGTTGACTTCCGTTATTCCGTTTCCTAGTGCACGGTAAATTTACTGTACACTGCATGGTAAATTTACCTTGCAGTGATCGGCAAAGACTAACTTGAGTAAGACACAGAAAACAGCTGTTTTGGTTACGTTTTAATTATGTAAACAGCTGTTTGTTTTAGTTATGTAGGCCTAAACAGTTCAAAAACAGGCATTTCATGTTATCGCCATTTTTCCACGATAATCATCTTGTCAGTAAACGGAAACATCCAGATCCTTAATATCTGCCGCTAGGTTAATAATTGATGCAATCATAGTTTCGATTAAACTCCAAAGGTTCGGTACATCGGTTGATAAGAAGACACCTAATTATTCTCATAAAAATAACGTGCATGTGAGAGATATGTAGGACACTAAGTGAATATATATGATGATGGGTTAGAAACTGCCTCTTGTTTGGGTACAATGTCGCATGACACAGGTTATAATGAAAGTTTAGCGAGACAAGCTATAACCCAGCATGGGATGCTACGTTATTGTCTGTGAATATTGCATGTAAAGTTGAACCAAAGACAAGAGCTTTGTTGTTGCTTGAACAAGGTTATAGGACTTTCTTTCAAGACAAGGTATAGAACTGCGTGAAATGGAATTGCATTGGCGCATTTTATTGTATTTTTGTAAGAATCTTCAGATTAATTATTTTAAAATAATATTTTTCTTACGTAAAATAGCAATTGGTGGATGGAAGTAGTTTTTAAATTTATATATCACTAGTTTGGTGAAGTAATTAACTATATATATTTGTAAGTGCCTAAAAGCATTTCTTGGTCAGACAGTTCTTGTACATTACATATATCTGTTGAAAATGTATTTTGGTGGGGTGAAACAATGTCTTACTTATAAAAACACATAAGCAGCCTAACATCTTATCAAACTTCCGAGAATCAATAATTCTTTGTTAAATTATGTATTATCCATCTTTGTTGAATGTATGTCCAATTATCAAACTTGTTTTGAATTTATTTTTCTCTAAAAAATTATTACATAAAATGGACAGTATCATGGTTTCGCGGTAAAATATTTAGAAAAACTTAAAAGTTAATCTAAATTCGTCTGCAGCTAGTTAAGTAAGTACGCGCGAAGTTGCCTACCCTACTAATACGTGGATGAGTTGATAGCAATTTGTTATAACAAGCTCAGACAAGTTTAATTGTGCTAAGTGAAACAGTAAATATGTACTGTAAGGGATGAGTTAGTTCTTAGTCCTAAGCATGATTTATATATTTAAATTCACGGCATAATCATACTTAACATTGTATTCTGACTCCCAAGCAAAGCAGAGACCATATAAATTGGGAATTGGGTTGCTATAATTTTGGTGAGTGAATTCGGGACACTGAGGGAGGGTGTTCCATTGTGGGGGGGGGGGGGGGGCGAGACAGTTACAGGGTAAAAAAGTCTCAGGATGTCCTCTGAAGCCTACAGATGGCGGGGTCCATAATGAGACCTTTTAAGTTACGTTCTAATGTATACATATGTTTTATATTAGGTAGGTAAGCTTGAAAAAAATGGAATAACCAAATTTTTGAGTACATTATTTGTAAAGTTAATTTTTTTACATATTTGTCAAATGATATAATACAAATATAATATTGAAGTAATCTTAAATTCTATTATTTCACATACATTTGAAATTGGGGTATGAAACGTAGTAACGTAATAATATTAATTTTACACTTTTTACAATTAAAAATACTCGGTCAAACCGGTTAAACTGGAGTTACATGTACTCATTGCAAATTTCCTTGCCGTGCAAATTCCTTATAGAAATATTCCTCGTAGTTCTCTAGCAATTTTTCAAATGTATTTTGTGAATAAAAACAAAATATTTTTTTAATTTAGAAAATTGTTTGAATATCTAACTAAAAATTGGGACAATCTCACGTAAATGACCCTTCTTAGGACTACAAAATTAAAAAATCCTTTTCTTATCAGGTCACTTTAAAAGCTAGAAATTAAATGTAATATGTTAACTTACAGTATAATACACATTATTTCTATGCTTTTATAGTATGTTTGCTGAAAAAAAACTTAGCCTTTATTTCTGATTTTGCTGCATATTAGATTACTTACTAACATTGTCCTCTTAATATTTTCGATTTATCGTTCTTGTCTTATCGTTCAATTTTAACGAGGTAATCTAGCATACTGAGGGAATTCTTTTTACACACAATTGAAGTAACCCTTTTCTGTTTATATAAAAAATATAAGGGTAAGAGCTTGTTACCTGTGACCCAAGCTCATATACGTATTGGCTATTTACAAAGTCACCCCCAATAAAGCATGAGTCCTTCTCACGCAACCTGATCATATCACTGAATCAATTAAACCTAGCATGAGGTGTTGGATATAATTAATTATGAAACCATAAACAACCCAGGATCATCAACCGATTTGCGTTGGAAATAGCCATTCCATATCTCAATTTTATTAAGAGGGAAAATTACAAAAGTTGTTTTTTTTATTTAATAATAATATCCCAAGTGAAGTTGTTGACTTTCACACTTGAATCTCGGTAAAGGGCATTTTGGGATTGTGGAAAAAGTTTATTTAAGAGTAAAACCACCAAATGGCGGTTGTTAATGGTTCCATACAAAATAGAGGTAGGTAATTTTTAATTGCGAAATATGTCCAGGAAGCTAAATCATCAACTAAGCTCGAAAATTAAATACTAATCTTCAGGTAATTAATTATCATTTTATATGTTGCTTATACTTCTTTGCCGACAAAATAAAACGTTTAAATCCTCATTGGATAGATTTTTCAAGTAAACGAAAGATATGTGAATGCATTTCATTTTTGGTATTAGATGTGTTGTTCCAAGGCGAATACTGTTAGGCACACCAGTAAGTGGAACGTAAGAAGCACGGGTATTACATTACTCCATTCACTTGACGTTGTCACTTCATTTAATAAATGTAGAAACGAACAACAAAAGGTTTAGAATTTAACGATATATTTCATAAATAAAGAAAAAATTAACAAGATGGGGTTTTGGGATAAAGAATTATTCCTGGCATAGATAGGATGAATCGCGATAATAGGGGATTTATTTGTTTCATCACTAATAATTATAGAAAAATAATCGAGTTTACGATGTTGTTCACAAATTTACTTAAGTTTTCAAATATTTCAAGAGTAATTTGGTCTTAGAATAAGATCCCTGAAATTTTAGACGTAAAGAGTTGAGATTAAGTAAAATATTAAGTTAAATAAAATAATATAATATTTTTCAATTGATACAAATAAAACGGCAGCACTTGAAAAATAAAATTGAAATATGATGCAGGTACTTAAATAGACAATAATTTTAAATTGTTATTTTAAGTTTGTCGCTAAATATAGAACTAAATGATATGGAAACAAACAACATGTTTGCAGCGACTTTGTGCCTAATGACCAATCAGAAAGTTTTACGTCTGATGTTGCTTTGACGTTGCACAACAACGCGCTTACGTAATATTCAATACAATGTTCATTTATACATTGGTCGGTTATTGTTTCATTGAGATTAATATAAATGCTTTATCTCCTTGGATTGATTGAACCAAGTATATTTGTAGGATATGTTTTTACGAACTTCAGTTTTTTTTGTTGTTGAATAAAAATAAGTTTCACCTTGTACCAATCAGTGATAGTTAATGCATGTAATATTGCCATAATAAACTACGTTTATTCTAGTTTTAGCGAACTTCCCCTATAGGGAAGAAGCTATTACCGTAGGTCTCATGGTAAGACCTAAGCCCGAGACCATGATAACTTTTCGTTTTGGGGCCCCCAGAAGCACAAAAAAACCATTCATTTGAATATATATATATATATATATATATATATATATATATATATATATATATATATATGTGTGTGTGTGTGTGTGTGTGTGTGTGTGTGTGTGTGTGTGTGTGTGTCTGTTAGCACGATAGCGGCCGTAAAAATGGGCCGATCTTTATGAAATTTGGTACAGACGTGTAAAGTGGTAATCAATTGGACGAGTTCGTAAACCAGCCTGATCGGACCACCAGAAGGGGG